>CM027581.2:698000-1212620 GCA_015852605.2 Populus deltoides
GACTTTGGAGCTCTTCCAGAGCTCGTCTGTAAGAACACCCATAAGAAGACAACGTTATCATTCTCGGAGCTGCAGCAGAAAAGGCCCCGCTTCTGATAATTAGATAGTAGTTCTTAAGTTTGTGCAATTTATTTTGTAACTTTTGAACTTGTGGGGGTTGATTTTGTGAATTCTTTTTTTATTTATTTATGGATTTGATATCACATTACTTTCATTTTGAATATGAATTCTATTTTAATTCAAATACTTTCTCACATTCAACAGTTGAACTTGTAAGTTTATTCCTTTAACTCATGCTCTGTATATCTCTTAGAGCCATATTATACCGGAATACAAAAAACTAAAGTTAAATCAATTAAAAAAAACAACAAAAAATCCAAGTCTACTATTTAATTATAAAGCTAAACTCGATCAAAATAGAATAATCTTCAAAATTAACAACTCGAGTAATTATGTTATTAGAATTATTTCATAAAAAACAAACACAAAAATTATAAAGCTAAGCCAAACTTTTAATAATTAAAAAAATAAAAAATGAAACCAATATCAATTAAAACAATGAGCACGATATCTAGAATAAGTGTTGAATGTGCTTGATTTACTTTGCTTGTGGACAACGAAAATGAGACCAAAGAAGGAAACAAGGTAGTGAAAATGACACCCCAAGTCCCACATCCACCATGAAATTGCTTAGCCTCTAATGGATCATCAAACTTGAAAGTCTCCGCCAATTTGTTGCTGCTAATCAACACGAAAGCAGCAACAAACCCGCATATTATAGCAGCTAGCCCATGGTTCAACCATGCACAGAACACCAAGCAGTGATAGCAACGAACCCACCAAGCAAACCATTACAAACATCAGTAACATTCCAGTGACCAGACTAAACATTGGCATGACTCTTGATCATCTACTCTTACGTGGCTGTTACTTTGCTTTCATATTAGGCCCTTTTTGTATTTTGAGATGGAAGTGCTCGACCTCTACAGCCCTCCAGCCTTCCTTTTTTGCTCATTAATGCATACAAATGAAAGAATTTCGAAAGAACTACATAGTAGTAGTTGCTTTCCTCATTAATTAGCATCAATACAAGAGAAAAATGGAACATCAAAGACATTTATTTCATCCTCAATTCAAAAGAAGACCAGAAGAGAACATATTTTGTTGGGGGAAATGTGGATCTTCATGCAATAAATTGCTATATATTTCCATCTACTGTAGAATTATTTCAGAGAGATACATAAATATTGAGAATTAATTCAATAAAGTTCTTTGTGGGAAACTCCTTATCTACCTCAAAAAAAAAAAAAAAAATAACAATAATCTTTTCATGTTTAATAATGTTTTGGCCATGTAAAAAAAAAGTTAGAAATTTGTAAGATTTTTTTAAAAAGAAGAATTTTTCACTTTGCACTCTTGAAATATGTATAACGTTTTGGACAACACACTATCAAACAAATATTTCTTAATCAGTAAATAAATTTTTCTTGAGTTCAAAACTTGTGATGGTTATTGGTTAGAACTCAAAAGTTAGATCCATAAAATTACATGCACTAGAGATCTATACTATATCAATTACATGCACAAGAGATCTATATTACATGCTTAGCCAAAATTAAATGCACTAGAGATCTATATTTTATCAAAAAAAAAAGAAGTTCATAATAATTTTTGTTTAAATAATTAAGATTCTTTTCATTGATTTAGTCTATATTTTTTTTTATCAAAAAAGAAAAAAAAAAAGGTTCTCTTTGCATATATATTTACAAAGAAGACCGTCTTAAAGAATCCCTATCCTTAATGTATTCTATGATTTTGCTTAGCCAAAATTTTTCGATCCATAGTCTTGAAATCATACATGCAAGAGTGCTCGTCAGCGTATCTATGTCTCCTACATAATGTGTTCCCTCACTAATTACTAATTAATTACATTGGACATAAACAGTCTCTACCTCTCCTAATTATATCCTAATCCGAAACAAATACAAAGACTTTATTAGTCTCCAAATCAAAGTAAAAAATCCAAATCTGACACAAATCCAACGTCCTTAGCACTAAGGATAAGTTTTGTGTGTATATATACATGTTGGCATATCTTGTTCGACATAGAAAGCTAAATCTTTTGATTTTAAGATTTTCTTGCTAGTTGCTTTATAAAAAGATTGCTGCTAGTTCATCATAATTTGCAGAAAATGTCTTCTTTGTTTTCAGATGATAATATTTTTGATCTATTAAGGGATGAAAGAGGCGATATTGATGTGGCAAAATTGGTCTCTAAAGCTGAAGCCTTGGCCAAGAAAAAGAAGAAGGAACAACAAAGGCTAGAGAAACTAATTTGCTCGTAATGACAGTAAATTTCGGATGGTGATCTTGCAACTAAGAAAAATTTGGTGGTGGTGTATAGCCATGAAACTGATGAACAAGAGGAGAAAAGGAAGGAGGATTATTTTTATGATAACAAGGAGATTGATGGGAAGATTGTAGCCCAAGAAAAGGCTGAACCCGGAAAAGAAAAGGAAAAGAATGGTGCGTTTGTGAAGGACTTAGAGGACAAAAGGAGAGACCTCAACAACAAGAAGAAAGTGAAGAATCACAAGCTTGATTTGAAAGAAAAAGAAGAGGCTGAGATTTCGGAGGAGACCAAAAGGAGTGACGCTGGCAACAAGAGGCCTGTCGAGAAGAAGAAGCTCAAGAAGGGCAATAAAAAGGAAAAAGAGGAAGTTGAAGGGCCAACAGGAGTAGTGAAAGGCTTGTTCCTGGTCTTGCATGAGGCTGTGACTGTGGTAGTTTTCATGGCTTTAGGTGCAATGATGTATAGCACCTGGAAGGAGCTATGAAAGCATGAACTTTAGTTCTTTTTAAGGTTTTTGGTTTCTTGCTTTACCTTTCTTAGAATTTAATTTTGGGATTATATTTTCACAAATCTAGTATCTGTTGTTAAATTTTAATATCTTGCATGAATTAATTTTTTATTTCCTTCTACATATCTTGAACAAGCAGGAAGAGATTTTTTTTTTTTTTTATAATAGTTTAAGCAAAAACAGTCACAGGGAAACTCTCCTTTGGCAAGCCTATATTGGGATCAATATTCTCTGATACCCTCTCAGCTTGAAGCTACAGGCACCATTAATTAGTACTGTCTGCCAAGGAAGAGAGGTGCCCTGCAACTGGTTTGCTAGAGAATTGATGTTTAAGGACAATATTAGGGTTTTGCTGATTGCCTCAACAAGCTTCATAAACACTCGGATGGGTTGCTGAAGATGGAATAAACTCTTGAAGTAATGGCGTATGCTATGAATAGTGCTATGGTTATTCGTTTCCCATGGCTACCCCCGCGCCCGCCCCCCAGTAAAGGAGCTGCTTCTTCATGTTATTAAGACATATTCTTCTATTTTCTTTGCTTTTTATCTTGGTTACAACCTTGTAAACCTATTGATTAATAAAATTAAGTTCCTTTAGCAATGCTAATTAGGGAAATATTTACAATTAGCTCTTACCTTCTAAGCCTCATGGCGAGTGGATAAATGTCGAACCATCAGTAACCTTAAGGCCATCCACATCAAGAGCTAGCCTTGTAATCATGATCAACAATCTTCCCAACTTGACAGTATGGCCATGACAGTGTCTGTTCCAAGGAAAATGTTGTACCAAAATGTCTTGGTCTCTGGTTCAGAGGGAGCCTCGATCGCATGTTTATGTAACGAAATTTCAAGAGTTCTCTGGAAATAGCAACATTTATGACGGTTATCATGCCTTGAACACACATTTTTAGGTCTTCGGGTTCCTTGAAGTAGATAGATGTGACAGAAGGGTTAGGATTCGTGGTCTTGAGCTTGAGTTCGCCGGCTGAGAGTGGACCGATAGCCTTCTCTAGAATAGTTCCACTCTGTTTGGATGGATTGGCAAGGGAAAGTGAAGTAGTAACAGCTCTAGACATTGCTTCTGGTGTCACTGCAGAGGGCTGTCCTGTTTCGTGTGACCAAAACCCTGATGAGAGTACGCAGAACTAAAAGTGAACGTAAAAGCATAATTGATTTGGCTGTCACCGTGCAATCTTTGACCATGTATGTACCTGCAAATCATTGATGAATTTAGCTTTCCACTAGAGATTAGGTTATTAGCAGTTTTAAAATTTATTTTCTTATGGGCCATACTTTATAAGCTATAAACGTGATGTAAGTTAACTCATAGTCTTCAAGAGATCTCTGAGTCGTAACTGGAATAGAGCTTGTACCACTGGATGTTCAATTTAGTTGCCAGAACTAGCAATGTCCACAACTTGGATGAGTGGTGATGTGTGTGTGGTATTGCGGGGAATCTTTTAATCTCATAAAATATATTTATCTGGTAAATATAGAAAGATAAGAATTTCTTATATTTTATTAGTGAAAAAATAGAATGGAAGTCACCGTCTTGTATTTTGATCATTGAAAATCTTAACTGGTCTCAGAAATTGAATACGGAGACTAGTTGCGTAAAAAAAAAGTATTAGAACTCTAAATACACTCTACCTAAAATAAGCTGCATTGTTTAATTGTCTGATAAAAATCTAAGGTCTTGTTTGTACTTTCAATTGCTACTCCATTTACGGTTTAAAAAAAGTTTTTCTCGGTAAGGGGATTTTTATTTTACTGGGTAAAACCTAACCGCTCTAAAATCTATACATAAAAGAACTACATTTTTAATATCAGGAATACGTTTTACGTGTAAATTCGTAATTTTTAATATTAAAAGAAAATAAAATATTTTTTTAAAATTTTTTGAAATACTAGCCAAGTTCTCATGACTTTAATAAACTGGTTATTAAAGCAAAAATACATGCTAAAACATATTTTTGCTTTTTTTTATGAAAATATGATATATTTTTTTTCTTTGAGAGGCTTTGCCGTATGGATGAAAACATTACTTTTTTTATATATATTATATAATTTTTACAATGTTTTGATAAAAACTAGGTAAAAATAAAAACTGATATTAATCAAAATAGATAGAAAAACACGTGAAAAAATCACACCTTTCTAAAAATATTTTTTGATTTGTTTTTTAATTGGGCTATACCCGATCCACTCATTTTGGGTTGGGCCGGCGCTGCCCGGCCCAGTAAACAGTGGAGATCTCTCCACTGTTCTTGTATCTCTGCCCCTTCCCTTTGTTTGTTCTGTTCTTCTCCTTATGTTCTCTGGGGGTGGCGGTGGAGAGGAAGAACAACGGTGGTTCGCGGCGAGGAACGGTGGCAGCTGCTGCGGTGTAATGGGCGTTCTTCCTCTGCTTCTTGTTCCTTTGTTTTTCTGTTTTTTCTTGTCTTTGCTTCTGCTCTGTTTCTATTCCTCTTCTTTCCTCTCACCGATTTTCTCCATTTCTGGTCTTTTTTTCTCTCTCTCCGCCTCCCTGTTCCTCTCTTTCTATTGGTCTTTATGGGGAAAAAGTGGGGAGAGAGGTCTACTACCCCTGTCCAGTCATGGCACAGGGGTAGGGAGTGGCCGGGTGGCCACTGGGCAGCTGCCTGCAGGGGTTGTGCCCTCTGTTTTTTTAATCTGGTGGCAGGTGACGGGCTTGGGTTTTTTCAGTGCTTAAACAGGTGGGAGAGAGAGGGAGCGGGGAAAAAAACAGGGGAGCAAACCTCTTCTTCCCCTGCCTCTGCATGTGCAGGGAAAGAAGAACAGTGCCGTTCAAAACGGCACTGTTTCAGTTTTTGTTTTTCAAAGAGAAAATGAATATGAGAATGACTCAAAAATGGGTTATGAAAAGTGAGACCTCAACTGAGATAGGGGAGGGAATGGATAGTACATTGATTGGATTATCAGTCATCCCTCGGCCAACCATGAGCTGGTCTACCACCACTAGGATGCCATGGTCCTGAAGATGAGAGCCAGGTCCATTTCCACTCAGCATCAGTAGTGGGCTTCCTAGTGCCCCAGCTGATAAGATGTAATTTGCAACAAATTCGCCTCAACTGTTCTTTGAGATATTTCCTTCAGCAAGTCTACTTTTTGTTTCCTTTAAGAAATCAGTAATCTAATTTGCCTAGTAGAATGCTCAAAGATATAGTGCCTTATAAGATGGAAATGTAGAATGGTTTTAATCAATTTGAGGTGGATTTGTTTCTCATTAGTTTAAAGACTGTGAGATGGCCATCTTGCTGAATACGTTTTGTAGCTGGCTTAACTGCTTTAATGGCTTAATCTATCGTGACTGAAGCTTTGTCAGCTTGAAATTTGATAGATGACTACTTAAAAGCCATGAAAAAGAAAAGCTGTCCTCATCAAGATAAAAAAAAGAGAGGCTGTAGCTTCAAGATTACGAGTAAGAAAGCTTAGAAAGAACAACACATCCAGTATTAGCAAGCCATCCTCGAAATCAACCCACATTTTGGAGCAGGGCAAAGATCAAAATTTTATGTGGCAAGCTCAGCTTAACAGTTAGAATAGGGGAAATGATGTGGTTCCGAGTCAAATGATCTTTTGATGTTTTGCTTGATTTTGCTAACTTCAATTAGAGTGATTTCTTGTACTTGCATCGATTTTAGTTCGAAATATTTTCGTAATCTATTTTTTTAGAAATATTTATTTCCTTCTACATGTGTTTTGCTGTGATTTTTACTCATTGATCGGATGCTCAAACCAATAGTATTTTCAGACCATTTTAAGTCCTAATGTATGCTTCACGTTAATCTTCTGAGTTTTCATTTTATATTATAATAACTCCAACTCGTACAAAACCTAAGCAACTCAAACCTATGGATCTGTCTTGGTTGATTTTGTCTGTTTTCGTCGATACATTGCTTATAGGAGTTACAAAAAAAGCTTTTGAAACCAACTGAAAGGAAATGAGGAGAAGAAATTTATCACCTTTTGCATTGGGAGGCAGCAGAGCAATGGTCTGCTACGAAGGCATTTTCTTGAGGACGTTAGTTTAAGCTAAAACAGTCAAAGGGCAACTCTCCTTTGGCAAGCCACTGAGATCAAATTCTGCAATGTTTGCAAGAATCATCATTGCTTGCCAAGTAAGAGGTGCCCTACAACTGGTCTGCTTATCAAATTATGATACCTCTATCTATCTTGCTGCTTCTGGTTTTTGCAGATTCCCCGACTAAGCCTTATAAACACTTTGATGGGTCACTAAGTTTGGCATAAACCATTGAAGTAATGGCATATGCCATGGATAATGCTGTGGATATCCTTCTCAAGAGGTTAGGGAGGGTATATCTGGCAGACATCTTTCTCCACATCCGTGTCTTGAAAAAGCTACGTGTGAGAAAATATGAGAGATTCTCTCTCTTTTTGTCCCTTGATTTGAAGCTAGAAAAGGAAAAGAAAAAGGAAGGGCAGATGAGAGGAGAATCAGGAGGTGCTCCTTCATGCTATGAAGATGAACAAGTCATGAGAACCTCATGCTTAGGCCGTAATATTCTCTTAACAAGTCATAAGAACCTCATGCTTAGGCCGTAATATTCTCTTTCTTTTCATTTGCTTTATTGTGCTGGCCTTTCGGTGTACGGAAGTTCAAATAGGTTAGTGTTTGCGTAACTTTCTTAGCTCTTGTAAGCAAAGTCATTCCCCTCTGAATTTCAATTGGCATTCAGCTTCAGACAAGGTTGATTTCCTCTGCATTTTACCTTTGTTTACCATCTTACAATTCAATTTGTCTACGTTACTTCGTTAGTCATAAACCTATAATCATTGTACAGACTTTTTTTCAATCTTGTATCCAACAAGATATTGGTCCAGAAGAAAAGGTAATTTTGTTTCAAGAAAATTTCTCCACATTTTACTTGTTGGATCAAGAAACAGTTATTGCCTTTATGTTTCAAGAAAGGTGTAAAAGATACTACTGATAGGAGACCACAAGGTGATCTTATTCGTCTATTGTTGCGAAGATCATACATACATGATGGACTGATTATATTGCTTAAAATCATATGTACAGGAGCAGTTGTCTAAATAATTTGCACATTAAAAGAAAATCGTACATTAATTTTCCCAAAATTTCAAGTGATAAAGACCAGTCGTATGTATTTTCAGTATCTATACATATTGACACTGAAAATTACCGAACGCGTAGCACACAAATGACTGATGATGATTTTCAAAAGCATGGGAAGAACTGTTTGTCTACTTCCTCCCTGGCACAAGTCTCTCATAAAGAATCCTCCTCCCCATATATCTGCATCACATAATTAAATAAATACAACAGTGAATAGCATTCTCCTTTGGCAGTGCTAATTAAGAACGAAGTTGCTGCAATTGAATGTTAGTATGTTACCTTCCTAGCATCATAACAGTAGCTTGAGGATTGGTCCCAGGTGAATCAATGAAAGTGGAACCATCAATAACCCTTAGTTTATCCACTCCGAGGACTTTGTAATCATTGTCGACAACCTTGCGGACTTGGCAGCCTCCATGGTAATGCCATATGGTCATGACAGTATCTGTGCAAAATTGTTCCAAGGAAATTGCAGTACTAAAATGTCTTGGTCTCAGGTTGACAGGCAAATTCACCATCAAGTCAATGAGAGCTTGCACCGGCATATCTTTGTGTCGGAATTTTGAAAATGCTCTTGAATTTACTACTTCTATAATGGTTCTCATGCCTTGAACGCACCTGTTCAAGTCCTCTGGTTCTTTGAAGTAGTTAAACCTGACAGAAGGGTTATCATGCGGGTTTGTAGTCCTGAGCTTGAGCTCACCTGTGGAGACTGGACCGATTATCTTCTCAAGAATTACTCCACCCTGTAGAGTTTCAGTAACAAGGGAATTCAAGGTTTCAATAGCTCTATACATGGCTTCTGCTGTCATTGCAGAGGGCTGACCTGTCTGCACATGGGACCAAGTGAAGTTGGTAGCAGAAGAAAAAACACAGAAGAATTGTTAAGCAAAGCTTAGTTAATTACCTCATTTAAATGCAGCTCATATTTCCTAATAAACTGGTGAACCCAAGAGTAAGCAAAGCTCAAACCACTAGCTGTTTCAATATAGCTGTCAAACTTGGTGATACCCACAACTTGGATGAGTGAGACTTCAACTGGGAGAGGGGAAGGGATGAACAAAAGATTCATTGGATTATCAGCCATCCCTTGACCAACCATGGGCTGATCCACCACTACTGAGATGCCATGAGCTTGAAGATGGTTAGCAGGTCCAATACCACTTAGCATCAATAGTTGGGGACTTCCTATTGAACCTGCAGATATGATTATCTCATTCTTGGAGCACCTCCCCAAGTATGCCCAGTGCTTGAGGCCTGATGAATCTTCAAAAACCACGCCATATGCTCTAGGTCTTGACCATGGTATTCCTGAATTAGCAATGTTCAATTACATTACAATGGAATTTAATGCTATGAAATTAGATTAGCAATGTAACATGCCAACGAATTTTATGGTTTTGTTTCACCTGTTTCTGTAAATAAGATCTTGTGAACGGTAGCATGCAAATAAACTGAAATATTCCTTGGCTCAGCATACTCTAACAAATCAGCAGCAGTGTGTCTATGACCATACTTGTCAAAAATCGACCCTCCAACTTTAGTCCCATGAATATGATCATATGTAAATCCATTGTAAGGCAACACTCCAACTTCTATCAACCCATCTCTAACAGCTGATTGCCATTGCAACATTGGTGGCTCGAAGGCTACCTTGTTCTCAACCCATGCATAAGACTTATCAACGAATTCTGGATTCCAACCAGCTTTCCTCACAAAATCAACACTCGCGTGAGTGTAAAATCCTGCATTCAAGGCGCTTCCACCACCTAAGACGCGCGCGCGAGCATTATAGACTCCATCATCGGAGATGAATTGCTGGGAAGCCGAATTTGGAGAGGTATCGGAGAGCGAGTCTGAAAAGTTGGCTATGTTCATTATTTTAGGATTTCCATATGGAGAGCCACCTCTTTCGAGGACTAGAACGCTCGCACCTTGTGAGAGCGTTGCAGCTAGTGGACAGCCTGAGGTTCCTCCACCTATGACTATGTAATCGTAGTATAAAACATGGGGTGCTGAGGTTGCTTCATGAACAAATGTGTAATATGGGGCTGCAAAACATTCATCACATTACATCTTGACGTGACTAGAAGGCCATGTAGAAACCAAGAATTGAACTAGAACGCAATAAAAATGTGACAACTTCATACCTTTCTCCGAATGACAGAAGCTGCGAAACATGGAAAATCCTGCGAGAGCAATCACAATAAATTCCCAGGAGTACCACAAATCCATATTCTGTCACCTCTTAACTATCAAGTCCGTAAAAAGCTGTGAGCTATAAGAAATCCTATTAGTTTACACCACCAAAGCAAGACCTACTCTACCTTTAAATAACCTTAGAATTTACTCGTATGATGTAAATGGCTTAACATTCTTTCGGTGCAAAGATTTCCACTTTCTGCCGTGTGAAAGACATAAAGTTCTAGTTCAACAACATAAATTTGATCTCACTTATTCATCTAAAGAATGAGTGTCCTTGTACTTCGTTGCAATGCTTGACGTGTGAAAAATCAAGGCATGCAGCTAGCTTCTAGTCCTTCTCCTTGAGGCAATCACAGAAGAGAAAAAAGCTTTAAAAGTTGGACATTATCAATGCTAAGAACCTTGAAGATCACATTTTTGAAGTAAAAACAATGAAGGCATTAAAAATCTACAAATCACTGGATTAATATGGTATGGTTTGGTGGCAATTTGGTATCTCTATTGACTCAAATTCATGTGAGCAATAACTTCATCTGCCTACCACATGCTACTTACTATACCTTGATCTATTGAATTAATGTGATGGTGAGAATAAAAATTTATCCCTTCACCATTTTGGTGAGAATTACAAATGCTGAATCTGAATCCAAGATGCAATGAAAATTTTGGAATAATGGAGACATTTTATTAGGATCTTAGAGGCTGATTCATTCAAATGTCATCTCATTAGTTAGGAATTTTGTAAAAAATTTAGAAAGCTAACAAAAATTAAAAAACCAAGATGGAAAATGAAGAATGGTTTTAGGTTAAACTATTAATTTGCCCTTATAGATTCATCCATTTTCCACTTAATTTCTACCCCATAGTATGAAACTCCAATTAGAAAAAATTCACTTTTGCCATTTATTATCCAAACTAATAACAAAAGGCTAATTTTTTTTTTTCATAATTTTATTTTGTTTTTCTACTTTGCATGAATGAACTTCATTACCAATTCTCCCTAATTAATTGTAGATATAATTATTAGAATGCCATGGAGCTAGTGAAGAACTAATGAAATGAGAAGAAAAGTTGTGGTTTTTAAAAGATGTTTACAAATGAAATGAAAGTAAAACAACATTATTTAGGATTGCAAGCTATCTTCAAGATCTATGGACATTTTGGTAGTTAGGGGGAATTGGTAGCTGAAATTCATGCAATACAATTATTATAATTTTGGAGTAAATGTGTGGATTATAGCTGGAACACATGATTTAATTTACGACTCGGTTTTAGTTTTTAATTACGGATTGAATGAATTAATTTAAATTAACTTAAATCAATCTAAACTATTATTATTTTAATTTTTCTAGAAAGTTGAAACAACATTATTTTGAGAATAATTCTTTTTATGTCAAATTTAATTTTACTCGGATTTTAATCAGGTAATAAGTTCACCAGGTCAACTTCCAACAAATTCAACATGAAACTCAACTTAAATTAGCAGGTCATCAAGTTAACTCAATAGATTGAAACTGAGTTTTATAACAATTAATGATACAGATATAACGTACATGTTATTGTTCTTTCTGGTATGATATTGGATTATTAATTAATATAGATATTTAAATAATCAACAATAATTACTATAGTATTATTTCATGAATAATTAACCAAAACAATTATCTATGAAATTAAAGATTATATTGAGGGAAAGATTCGATTAATTTTGGAATAGCACCAAAATTAAGTTTTAGATTTCGACTCAACTAAATTTTTTTATAATCATGGATAAGGATTATTTGGTGACCATTAATTACTTCAAATTAATATTTGGTATTTACAATTAATACTTTCTCAGATATTTTTTATACATTAAAAATAAATCTTTTTTGCTCGGGCAATAAATAAATATCCATATATATACTTATTACTTAAACTTTTACGTTTAAAAGAAATGTTTTCACAAAATATTTGGATTTGAAATCTTAAACTATGCTCCTAGTTAACTGTAGATTAATAACTATGTTTTTTTTTTTTTTTGGTCTGTTCATGCCTGCCTTTTCTTATAAAAAAACATTTCTTGGTTCTTTTATTTATTTTTTAACCAGCTTTGGATAGATGGACTAGCCAGGCCCCGTTGGTGGATCTCCGTGCAACCCGCCCCGCCCGCAACTTGGTTACGTGTTTCTCTAGCGGCTAGGGTCACAGGCTCAAGCCTTGATGGCGGACTCTGCTTAAGAAGTAAGAGACACATATCTAGCTGACATCTAAGCCCATTGCTTGGCTACGAACCTTGTCCAAGCTTAGGCCCAAGTTGATTTAGTTTAGGTTATGTTTATTATTATTATTATTATAAAAAAATGCTTCTTAATTTTTTTAAGTAAAAATATTCATTTTAAAATTGTGTGAAAATAGATTTATTTTATTATTATTCTTGACTTTTTTGTTTCACGACAATAACAAAATGCTAGCTAAGAAGCAGGCAAGAGCTAAGAAACAATTGTTCAAAATGACGTAGAAGTAAGATAATTGACTGAGAGGGATTGAGATAAAGAGAGAGAGAATGAGAAAAATGAAGAGAGCTCCGGGCGGCTGGGTATCATCACTGTGAGAAAAAAGAAAACTTTTATATTTAGACCCCTAGCTTTTTTAACTCGGTTCAGTTTGGTTTTAATTGGTTTCATTCATTTGATGCCATACTGAATTGAAATTTTTTTTCTGATTAGTTTATTTAGTTTTTTTTTATAATTTGATTTTTTTAATTTTCTCGGTTTAATTAGTTTTCAAGATTATATGCTTACGACAACGTATCTATTTAGACAGAACATTTGGAAATGATCATTCTCTATTATAATACTGAATTATTGATAAAAAGAGATAGTTGAATAATCAACAATAATTGATGACATGCTAATCTTTGATGATATAATTATTTGATGAATCAATCACTATAACACTTATCTATCAAAGAAAATATTGTATTAAGGGAAACTCTCAATTAAATTCCAATTAGCACTCAAAATGTTAGGTATAATTCTCTTTCATTACATAGAATATTTGTATTGCATTTTGGTTTCACGTCTCCACAAGTAATAGGATTAAGAAATTCTCAACTTATATTTGACTATTGTTATTAGATCCGATTTGATATAGATATAAAAAATTCTAGTAAAAATCAACTCAATCGAGCAACTCAGTTAACCCGATTAAATATTGATTTAACTTCTTTTAAAACAAAATTAAATAATATTGTTTTGATTTATCCAAATCAGCTCGATCGTACAACCTATAACTTAGAAATTTGTGATCATTATATTTAATGATTGATAGCATAAATTAAGACTGAGTCTTTATTACTCGAACAATAAACTAATATTCACACTTCAAATCTGATATAATTATAAAAATCATTCTCCCAAAATATTTGGATTTCATTTAGATAATGTAAGAAAGGTTATATTTACTTATCATCTAGAGTAAGGAGTAGATGTTAGAAAGTGTAGTAGTAGTTGTTTTTCAAACTACTTTAATTTTGACTAGAAATTGCATCAAAATAATGGTTTTTTTATTTTTTAAAAATTATTTTTGATATCAATACATCAAAACGATCTAGAAACACGAAAAATATTAATTTAAAGCAAAAAGAATTTATTTTTTTAAAAAACTCTTTTAAAAAGACAAAAACAAACTATCATAAACGTTTATGGAAGCATATCTACCACACCAATTGCTAATTATTACGGCACGATTTGTTTTTTGGCGGCATAGATTACAAATTAAGGGCATGCACAATAACAATGGTATGGAATGCATCATGATGATCCCTGTGATTGGTGGGGTGTGCTGCGAGATTCAAAGAGGTCATAATCAACTTGAGCCCTAATCGATCAGCAGCAGCATCTTTTGCTCCTTTTATAATATTATTGTAGTTCGATGCCACCACGTATTGTGATACTAATAAACCTAATTGGATAAGAGATCTGAGATATATATATATATGTATATGCCACCCCCACCATTAAAATGTGATTCATAGTTTTTTCATTTTATTTAGTGAGATGAAGATCTAGTGGATCAACAATGACACATGCATCATCACATTTTGTGGCATAGGATTAATCAGCATTTTTATTTATTTATTTATTTATAGCCAATTACTAGCATTTATTTTCGTATCATTTTGACAAGAAATTTTATACTGATTGAGAAGTAATTAATTTATTTTAAGAAAATAAATAGATACAATCTTTTCTTTTTTCATTTTCTGCTTGTGTCCTTCACATGTTGCTTTATATGTATGGGATTTGTTTTTCATGCTCTTTTTATAATTTTTTGTTTTTGGTTTATAGCTTTAAACCTTACTTTCAATGAGAAAAAAAAATTACTGGATCTAAATTCAGACAATATTATGATGGTTTGGAAAATATTGTAATAAGAAGCTTCCAAAACAAAGGAAGAAGGAGAAGTTTGCACATTAGACTAAGAGAAAGAGTCCATTAGAGAGAAGGAAATAGATTTTCAAAGTGTAATGACTCTAATAAAGTTGAGAATAATAAAAGAATTAACATATTAGTTAATCAATTTTTTTTATTTATATATAAAGGATAATGTACAATATTTTTGTATTGTAATCTTTATATTAATTATTGTACATTTCTTTATATATATATAAATAGAAAATGTCTATTATTAAAGGCTTTTTATATATATATTTAGAAAAGGTTTATTATTCTTGTATTGTAATATCTACATTAACTATTGCTTGTGTGTGTGTATATATATATATATATATATATTATATTCTTTTAAAAAACAAGAAAACAAAATGTTCCTTCATCGGTTTAAGTAAATCGATGTGATCTGGTAAGCCAATTCCAAGTTTTAAAAATATCCCATTATTTGAACACAAAAAAATGTTTAAAAAACGCAAGAAGCTATAGAATTTGATAGCGCACACACGGACAATGAATAGATTAATTAGGACAATCCCAAATAAATTTGCTATAGCTGTGAATCATTTTATACAGAGAGTGTAGAGGATGCATGATCGTAGCTATATAGTAGATGTATATCTCTCACATATACAGAAGGGGTATAATAAAATGGAATGGAACTACAAAAAGACCTTTCTCTAATCTCAAAAGGACATCAAG
Organism: Populus deltoides; assembly: GCA_015852605.2. Classification (NCBI taxonomy): domain Eukaryota; kingdom Viridiplantae; phylum Streptophyta; class Magnoliopsida; order Malpighiales; family Salicaceae; genus Populus; species Populus deltoides. The sequence goes on from CM027581.2 coordinate 713,324, forward strand.
GACCCAATTGAAGCTTTGAACTTAATTATTGAAAACTCTATGGTATTTTTTTATATATATATATATATATATATATATATATATATATATATATATAATTCTTTTCCTATTACAAAGTAAATAAAATTAAATAGAAATTAAAGCATGTGTGTAAGAAGTTTTTCAAAAAAGCAAGCATGCTAATTAATTTGGTATCTGTATTCCTATCAAGAAGCCATATCTCATCTCCAAGAACTACCTCTTCATCATCTTCCTTGACTTTGAACTGGTGATCTTGATAACAAGTCCAGGATAAACATCATCTGGGTCATGGATATGCGGGTTCTGCTCCACTATAAACGGGTCGTCGCACTTTTCACTGATGGTGTTGAGCGTCTCTCCTTCTCCGACAACATATATTTCATCACAGGGTCTGTCAAAAAACTGGCTCCCCTTGACAGGCTCTTCTGTCATAGAACTCTCCCTAATAGACCCCAATAATATTAGGCCTAATAGGACCATAGCACAGTAACATGATGCTGCATCAGCTACTGCTAATGAAATTCTCATGGTTTTCTTTGAAGAAGAGAAGTCCATGTTGATATAAAATGAAAGGGATGGATGGCCTTTGAGTCTTTCGATGAAATGGGGAAGGAGATGGTGTGTATAAGTGGATATGTAGTGCTTCGGTTGTGTATGTATTTATATATCTGGTGAGGGGCTTTAATGGTATATTTTGTTGGTCCCCCTAATATTAATTTTATCTTAGTTTGGTCCTACTATTTTCATTTCTCATCTTGCAACTTCTTAATTATTTTGTGATCACTGGATCCTTTATCTACAATAGATAGTAACTAGGTTGGTTCCTCATTACGCTACGGGTTGGATCATAATTATTTTGAACATAACAAAAAACATTCAACTTGTAGAGAATTTTTTGGCATTATAATTAAACTTGGTTGAGTGGATAAAACTTAAATCTTGTCAGAATATCCTTGACGTGAGAAAAATTAAAAGATTAAAAGAAAGAGACCAAGCATTTGGTTCCAAAAAAAATTTGAACGATTAATAAAAATATAGTTTGATTTTGTTAAAAAATTTCAAGATAATATCTTTTTATTTTAATCATTAAAACCATAATATATTGGATATATCAATCATCATTAAGATGATAATTTTTTGTAATCATATATATATATATATATATATATATATATATATATATATATATAGAAGTAAAAACAAATATGATAAAAGACCCATCACAGCTGTCTTTAATAACATTTGGTTAAAAATATCATTTTTTATTAAAAAATAATTAATGTTTTCGAATTAATTTGCGCATTTATCGAGATTAATTTTTTTTTAATGATTTTAAGTTTGCGTTTTTCATAGACGGTGTTTTTAATGAATAAATTCTACTAAATCTTATTCAGAATATTTGAACTCAGAAATTCCGAGGAAAAAAAAAAACGTCTTAATTTTACGACCAAGTCTCTACTCCTTAGAGTTGACGGAAAGATCATATTAATATTAGAAAAATGTAGCGTAGAAGGAGGATATGAAGACAACACATAATGAAAGGATAAAAGTAAGACAAATTTAAGAATAGAGGGACCAAATTGGGTAAATAATGCGATTAGTAGCTTGTTGTAAACGACATAAAGCAGGAAAAGGAGAGATATTTGACCGTTTAGTTTGGGGGAAGCTGGGTTCAACAAAATTGAAGACATGGTGTTTTGGACGTGTTAAAAAAGTTACACATAAGTCATCTCCATATTCATCAAAATACTGAAAAGAAGTTTGGGATAAAAACTATGTTTTTCTGTAATTTCAGGTTTAAATTATGAAGTTACTAATATTGATGATTACTGGAAGTTTATTTTATTATTAATTTCAAGATTTGTAGGGATTAATCAACATACGCGTAAGCTATCCCAAACACTCTACAAAAATTAAAAAAATACTGAAAACAACTTTGAGAGTTAAGTTCAATAAACGTCAGATTTTGATTAATCAAACAACTTTTTTTATGGGTTAGGTTACACATAAGTCATCTTCGAAGTCATTAAGTTACTGAAAAAGACTGATTATAAGATTTTGATTAATTAAACACTTTTTGAAGATTAGGTTTTAGATTAGAAGCCGGGAAGAGAAGAAATCAAATTGATTAGCGTTACGTGAGGTAGAATTTCTTACATGTCATTATGAATTATTTTCCATTAGTTAAGCAAGGTTGTATCTGGTCAGTACTGTCTAGGGATAGAAATTACAGATACAGAATAAACAAAAACATAAAATAAATTTATTTCCAGAATAATTTTAAAATAAATTTATTTTTAGAATATTTTTAAATTAAAAAATATAAAGAGATATGCCTTCTCTGTTCCCATTATTTTCATCATTTTTTCCCGTAAACAGTAACTAAACACTGTTCATTAGCATTAATCATCCGTTTGAAAAAATCAAAAGGTCCACCAAGAGGTATGACCATTGGTTGCATTTTGGTTACTAATTTCAAGGATTAAGAACATAGAAAAGTCAACAAAGTTATTATCTGAAGGCAACTTTCCCTTGTTCTAACGTCTGATGGACTTAAATATTGTTAGGGTCTTCGAGATCGATGTACAAAAATCAAAATTCTTTTACGTAATTATGCTGTCATTATTCCTTGCCCAAGTTGTTTCATTATCAAGTTCTTGTCATGTTATGATGATGGATGTGAAAAACATATGGTTGCTCCTACTTTCTATATATTCAAATGCTAGTTATTATTAAATCTCATTCTTTAATAACTTGAGCTGTACTTAATTCTTTTTTGGATTACAGTTGAAGGAAGATTGGTAATACAACTTGGAAGGGCTCTACAACTGTGTGTATATTCAAAATAAAAATAATTTGATTATGGGTATAATTATATGCATGATCAAGACAGATTAGGAACTTTACATGGTGATCAACTCAAGAAAGGGGGGGGGGGGCATACGGAGGGGAGGGGAGGAGGTTCTGGCGGGGCTAGGTGGTGAAAATGGGAGGGTGGCGTATGGAGTGAAGAAACAGGGGGCCTCCCACTACCCACCTTTCGAAATACTGTAGCCATCAAAGAGGGTACAAATAACCAGCAAACACCACCCTAAACTCAAGGATATCGGCAAGGAGATTTATTGAGGCCACTGCTCTTTACTGCTATTGGAGTTCGATGAATGGGGACCAAATATGGAGACTTTTTTGTGAGGCATTGGACAGGAGCACAGTGCCCTTTTTGCATGCTCGACTTGACCTTAGATTAATCAGCTGACCAAGTCATTATATGAATTTGCAACTTCTGACTTAGTTCTAGAGGTCCCAAAACAACTATCATTTTCAACCCCCGACTATACGGCGGTGTTATAAAAATCAGTCCAGCCTCGATCGTCAACTTGGTGGTCCATGATGCATTTCGAACCAGGCAGGAGTTCGTATTAGACTTGATCAACTTGACGAGTTAATTTATTATTTAATTGATTTGTTTAAAATGCAGATAATATCTAATTTGACCTTTTAAAAAAACTGTTATACCTCATTTCTAACATATTAATATAAAAATCATAAATCAATTTAATTACATCAAAAATATTATTTTTTTTAAACTTTTTATATTTTGAAAATATATTAGAAATTAAATTGAGTTCAAAATAGATTACGATAGTTGCTCTCTCTTTGTAATATTTATGTATAAAGACATTGAAAAACTCATTTTTCATTGGCTTTGTATAGTTTTGTAAAGAAAAGAAAGATAATAAAAGGGGTGTTTCAATGGATCTTAAAATCTAAATGGTTCAAATTATTAGATAACAAACCTTGATATGGAATCTAGAAGCGGCTCCAAATTGTTAATTAATAAACCTTAATAAGAAAATTTAAAAGTGGATCCGAATTATTAAGTGATCATCCTCTATATGAAAAATTAAAAATGAATCGGTAATCAATCTCAATAAAAGAATTGAAAAATCGATCTAGATTATTAAGTGACCATCCTTGACATGAAAAATTTTAAAATAATGGATCAAAATTATAATCTAACCAACATCGACATGAAACTTAAAAATAATGGATCAGTCCTGACATGAAATTAAAAATAATGGGTCAAAAGAAAGTTAGCATAGGATGGATGTGCTTTTACTTGAATTAAAAAGCTATTTTAAAAAAGTTTGACATTGAATTGATGGGCTTTACTAAAAATAAAAATATCATCTAAAAAAATTATCATCAAATAGATAGTTTTACTCTAAATTAAAATATCATTAATTGAAATAAAATTGTCACTAGATTTATGGACTTTCTAAAAATAAAATTATCTAAAAGGAAATTGTTATCAGACTAATGGGATTTACAAGAAAATTATCATTGGATTGGTGGACTTTTTAAAAGGAAAATACCATCGAATTTGTGGGATTTAAAATAAAATTGTCATCGGATTGGTGAAATTTTTTAAAAAATAGATGACCAACTTTGTAATGAAATTTAAATAAGTTTGAATTATTAAATGTCAAACCTCGATATGAAATTCGAATGAGTGTTCTTAATGAATAAGTGAACTTCATCATGTCACACAACTAATAATAGTATTAGGCTCACTTATTTGCTTGAATTCAATTTCTAAGTGATCCGGTTCTAAGACCCTTTATGCTTAGCATTGCATCCGTTGGCCATTTTATGTTGGAAGCTTCATTTGCTCCCAAGAGTACTCTCGACTCTCGAGTGCAGTACAAGGATATATGTTCATATTTGCTCACTTTTCCTTATCAATCACGTCTTAGGATGGACTTATTCAAGTCATCATCAAGCTATATATTATCATTGCCATGGATTCTTTCTAATATAATATCCTCTAGATGATATAGTTGTGTTAATATTTTCTAGTAATCATCATGAGACACACATGCCTCCTTATCCTTATTTTTGTTAGGAGCTTTGATAATTCAATTGAATAAGAAAATTTTGTTGTAAAACATTTTATTTCATGAAGTGTGTATCTTTCTTGTATTAGGACCATGCCGTAAAATTTAATGATTGTTCTCATGTAGGTCCAATTACTGAAATAAATTCATTGAGATATAAATTCAAAAGTTTTTTAACAATCAGGTATTTTAATCAGTGGGTACATATTTATGTTGTTTTTTTGTGTTTGAAATATCTTCTTTGATATTGTGAGTGAATTTAGAATGAATCAACGCGATCCCATATAGACTTTTTGAAGCGAGAGATGGTATTTAAATCCATTTCAATTCATTTAATCTTCGCAAGTTCATACCTATCAATAATTAACCATTTATGCGGGTGCAATGCCTCATCAGTCTAAGTAGGGATCGGGTTGTCCTGGAGCCTAAATTCAAAACCACTTTTTTAGTTTAGAATTTTTTTAATAAAAAAATGTCATTTTAGGCTATTCTAAACACAACAGACACTTTTTTTATTTTTCAATAAACAACAATGTATATTGTCTTAGATAAAAAAAAAAAAAAATATATATATATATATATATATATATAAGGTGATTGCTATAACTATTGCAGACTAATTCCCGTTTAAAGTCAGTACAGAAGGATTGTTAAAAATTATTTGAATGGAGTTTCTATTTGTATCAATAGGGCTTGTCGTTTCCTAGTTGTTTCTTATGATCATGGAGGTAAATTTAGGTGGTGTTAGGTATTCCAATCTAATTATGTTTTTGAAAAAAAACATTAATTTTTTTTAATTTTAAATTATTATTTTTCAGTTTTAGATATTTTAAAATGTTAATATTAAAAATAAAAAATATATATTATTTTAATATATTTTCAAATAAAAATAAAACGTGATTGATTTCAAGGGGTGAACTCGAGGTCCAGCACAATAAATGGATTCGGAGATAGATTTTCTGATGCGAGAAGGGGGCATCTTTTCTTTTTTATCATCAGAATCAGAGTTCAAGTAGTCCTCAAGATTAATCAAGTGCCCGTCGTTTTGGATGTTATCTAACCACTGCTTTTTCTTTTTTCTTTTTTGTTTCTTTTATCCATTCGTTGTAAGGAGAGGGTGAAGCTTAAGAGGAAGGGAAAGTGGGAATCTATTTCAGAAGACCTTTTTCCAAGAAGTCAATGCACTGGTAGTCCTCCGTTTAACCACTAATTAACTATATTTTATTTGTACAATCTCAGCAATTAACGGTCCAAATTAATGTTAATTACTTTAGGTTTTTCTTCTAGCATCTATTGCTAACTTTGATCGCGTAACCCATTTCTTCCTCTCTCTTTTTTCTAATTTAAAACTTAACAATTTCAAGAGGGTATGTAGTGGTTAAAAGAATATGCTTTTTTTCTTAATTTTTTAGGTTTAAATCTTGAATTCGGTATCTAAATGAATTCATTTCAATGTATCAATGTAGAGGGTGTGTCATGTTTAGTGACTTAGTCTTCCTTGATGTATGAAATTACCCCTTAAAAAAATAATTAAATAATAATATTTGAGAGTGAAATGACAATTGCTTTTCGCTTGGAAATACATCAAAATAATCTAAAAATACTAAAAAATATATTTTAAAATGAAGAAAAAAAAATTCAAGTTTTTTCAAAAGTACTTTTAAAATGAAAAACAAAATGAATCAAAATAAAGCACTTTAGTTTGATTAAATTCTTCAATCAACTTCTATTTTTTTTTTTTAAGGAAGATTAATGATACCAATCTGAAAACACCATGTTCAGTTGTATTCATTCATTAAAAATGTGATTCAAAATAGTGTTATTGTTTCAACGAAAATCTTGGACTGAATTTATGTTAAATTGAAACTTGGAAGGAACGAATTTGGAGAGGATTGTGTATATATATATATATATATATATATATATATATATATATTGTTTACCAAACCATTAATTAATTAACGGACCGTCCTTGTTATGAAGGTTTGGCAAAATCATGTAATTGCACAAGCATGATTATCAACTTAAGCTGTGAGAGTTACTTGCCACCTAAACCCTAAATCCCTTAATTAATTAATTATAAGTTGGGATTAAAGAGTATGCTAGTCAGCTAGTGTATCACATCAGATAAATGACATACTATAAGCTTGTAATTATATATATTCATAGTTAGCAAACTAATGAAGTAGGTCCATTGGTGATGGTAACACTTCTCTTATTATATCTCTTGCCACAGTCAGCATCCATCATTATTCAATTTAATTTTGGTTCAAAAAGAATAATAGAATTTAATTATATTTCTTGTTTTACAATCAAGAAGTTTTTCAAAATTAACCTCCACATTCGGAGACTAAATCCATCCTTTCAATCTAATTAATGATGATTAATTATATCATTATCCCGTAATTTATTGGAATCGGATGATAGCTAGCATTGAAATAAAACAAGCATCACTAATTAATTGATGGATACATTCTAAGCACCATTTATTTAAGGAGGTGTTTGTTTTTCTAGTTTAAGTATTTTTAAATAATTTTGATATACTTATGTTAAAATAAAATAAAATAAAATGTTTTAAGAAATTATTACTTTAATATATTTTCTATCAAAATTTACTTATAAAAATACAGAGATGAGTGTTTGTTATTATGGTGGAAGCTTCTTTTAAAAATTATTTTTCACTTAAAATACTTAAAATAAATTTTTTATATTTTTTCTTAAATAAATCATGTTTTCGAAAAGCATAAAAAAAGGAAGACGCCCTCCTAAACACTAACACGTCAAAATTCCACATTTTCAGTGCTACGACTATTGGAAGTGACAGCAGCAAGGCTTTATTCCAAGTATACTCTACTGAAGTGACTAGATTAATGGCGAAACCATGCTTGCACACCATCACACAGTAGCACTCAAGAACTCATTAAGAGAGCCCATCAGACTTCATATTAATGGTGAATCTTTAATATAAAATTAGATTGGGAGATTGAAAGATGAGAGAACAAAACTTGTAAGAGTCAAATCAAGCTAGGTGGGCAAAAAGTAGTTGAACGACCTGTCAGAACCTTATCAATTTGCCCCCAGTTTATCTGTCAATGGAGGAAACATTTTCTTTGCAGATGCTTGTCGTGGAAATGTTGGGAGTATACATTGAACAATTTGATTAAGAAAAAATCCTAGGAATAGTACAGATGAACTGGCTAGTTTAAAGGGTTCAGCTTCGGCCACCTCTTACATATGCAGGAACAGTGCTGTCTGAATCCTAAAAAAACAAAAACAGTGAATTTTTGGGTTTGCTTTATAGAAGTTACCGATTCAAATCCTATAAATTTTAGGGTCATTAGAAATTTATATGGTTATTAATTTCAAAACCTATAAAATTAATTAAGATACATGTAAATTAGCCGAATATCAATATTAATAAATAAATAAATAAAAAATATTGTCTAAATTTGATCAGATTGCTTTTCAGATTCTTCTAACTTGGCCCTGGTGATAGCCATTTGATGATATGTGATTGTCAAGATAATATTCTGGTCTAGATGTAGAATCATAGAATAATTAAATATTTAAAATATCCCAAGATTTTAGAGCAAAGTTTCACCTTTTCTACTTCAGAATTAACGAGACAGTCCTTGTTTATTTTATGAGAGGATAAAAAATTGAACTCCTGGCTATGTTACATGGTTTTGAATAACATCACTGTAAACTAATGCAATGGGTTCATACTTATTTGAGCTTGTGGATGAATTAGTCAGCTGGCATGGTTATGTCTGGAGACAGTCCTCTTGCCTGGAAAGCTATATTTTGGATTTTCATCAAAGAATATGAACTCTAAGTTATTGTTTGGATTGGAGGAGACAAGGTAGGAAAAGAAAACAGAGATAGAATTGTATTTGATAATAATATAAAAATAAAGTAATTGTTTGTATATCTTGTTTGTTTACGGTGGAAGAGACATAATGAAATTTGAAAAAAATAATTTTACTTTTAATATGTATTGTTCTCCAATTTTCATATATATATTTTTTATTTTAATATTGAGTGTTGAAATTAATAATATTATAATAATTCTAGTTACAAAACCAAGACTAGCTTTGATAGATTGACCGGAACTGGGTCGACTCGGGGTCTAGACTAGTCCGGGTTTAAGAAAAAATAGAGAAATGATTGACTCAACATGATCCAATTAAAAACTCAAGTCAATTTGGGATAAAACACGAGTAAAAAATCTATTGACTATTTTGAAAGAAGTTTTTTTTTATCAAAACAAGGTTTTACAACTATCATAATAATCATTATTATCTATACATTGACTTGGATCAACTCGTGTCGACCCTCCTGACCCGTGACTTAGGGCTTGTCCCGATCGACCCCTCGAATCGGGTTTTAAAACTATGATAATAACCACTTTTATTCTTACGCTAACTCGGGACAACCCGATCTATGACCTTGGCCTCGACCAGTGGCCTGGGCTTTGCATAGGATCGACCTCCTGAGTTGAGTTTTAAAACTACAATAATAACTATTTTTATCCTTACATGTCTTAGTTGGACAAATTTGAAATTGAAAGTTTTTTAAAATGATATTTAAAGAATAAAAATAATAAATATTATCTCTAGATACATGTTCCTTCAATATTTCTTGTTTTGAAAGTACAAAAAAATCATTCTAAAATTGTTCTAGAGATATATTTATTTTTATGTCTATGTCTTTGTCTCTTCAACAAAATATATTTTTGTCTTTATTATCTTTATTTTTTTTTGTCTCGCGATAGTAATCAAACACTACCTAAAAATGTGTTTGATATTATTATAGCTTTTAGGATTACGGTTTGAAAAGACATGATTAAAATAAAAAACAAATTATAACTTTTCTCAAACTCAAGTTTTTAACACAATTTGAGATGAAAAATATGTTTAAGCAATGAGAACCAAGCAACTTTTAAAATTATAATTAGCCTAAAACATCTCCAACCACACCATGCCACATTGTCAAACCGAGTCTGAGACGTTTGAAGAAAGAATGCAATACGAGAGCATGAATACGATTAATGCAAGAATTCAAGGCATCAAAGGAGAAATTAATGAGTTTGAGCTTTCATAAGTCAATCTTGGATGCATCATGCATGTGCAGAGGTTTTTTCTATTCTAAAAGTCGAGAAATTATTCAAGTTTCTTGACATTTGTCCTTCGCTGATCTTCAGTTTTTGCTTGGAACATTTTCCTGCATGTCTTTGTCTTCGGGGTGTTTTTGTTTGAGTTTTAATGTACTTTTTTATTAAAATTTGAAATTGTTTTTTTAATTAATATTTTTTATATTTTTAAATTATTTTAATGTGCTGTGTACAGTGCTTCAATTTGCACCCATTCTACATCTCAGTAAGAAAACCTCCATTAACAAGTTTCTCGACGGCCAAATCACAGTGCTTCAATTTGCACCCATTCTACAAGATATTCCTGAAGGAAAAAGTTTTCAAAGCTTTTGCACTCACTTTAAATCTGTAGAGATTGCAATTATACCTGTCTCCGTAAAGGTCTACCTCTATTTATCCGAATGGAGCTGGATATAAAGTTCGTTCTTCCTTCACGAGGTGGAGGTGAAAGAAGATAAAAATACCTGACTTTTTCGAATACAAAGGAGGATAACTCCTTCTCTAACATGATGGATCTCCGTACCCTTATATATATATATATAAAGACACACACTAAAGGCGGAGAGGAGCGTCCTCTATCTCCATGGACCTCTATTGTCATCTCCTCTATAATGCATGCCATTAGCAAGTCCTCCTCATCATCAAAAGTACACCTGTTGCTGTCATTTTTGCTCTGAAGTATCCTCAGAGACTCTGCTATGCATCCATGGAATTGCTCATTTAAAAATACAAACCCAGTTATCTTCTCTTCAGATTGTGATTCAACAGGAGCTTGATTTTCGAAATTCTGTGAATGCTGCTGAAGCTGCTTTTTCATCAAATGGAGCAAGTCTTGCAGATACTGCTAACTCCAAGCAGGAGTTATCACCCCCTGCAGTCTTTAAGGAAGTGTCCTTCCCTAAAGTGCACATTCATGGCAGACTCGATTACAGTCTCTGATTAACTGCTGTCATCTAAGAGTGACTAATCTACAATTTTATGTGGCGACCCCCATGTTCTTCCTTTCCACACATGACCTTCTTGTGGCTCATCAGGAATAATCAATCAAGACAACCTAAAGAGGAAAAAAAGAGCAAATTTTCCAGTGCCTTATTTATTAGCTTACACATGCTTAGATTAGCTTTCTGCAAATGGATAAAAAATCCAATAGAGAAAGCTTAGAATATGTGCTTCCTTACTGGCTATACAAATGGATACCTTAGCTATAATCCTTACAGGTTAAACATGACCTTAATGGCATTGCCACCACCAGCACTAGTCTCAAAGGCTTGTTCTACCTCCTCTTGTGAGAACCTAAATCTGTGAGTTATCAAAGGCTTAACATCAATCTTGCCGGTTTTCAAGAATTCAATACAGAGCGGCCATGTGTTCCTGTACCGGAATATGCCAATAACATCCACCTCCCTACAACAAAAACACCCTCCTATCATCAGGACATACAAATTTAATGTCTTGTTCCTTGGCAATAAGAGATTGCATACCTTGCAGCTGATGGGGTAAGAGGGACAGTCATCTCAGTCAGGGCCAAACCAATAAGGCAAACTTTACCACCTGATTGAGTGGCATTCAGGGCTGTAGTCATGGTTTTGTTGTATCCAACACAATCAAAGCTCACATCAATTCCTGAACCCATAGCATTTTGTATCTTTATTACCTCTTCATCGACATCCTGTAAAATCACTTGCGCATTAGATTATAACACAATTTCTCAAATTCCTGACTGTTCAGCATTTATAACCTGAATATTTGTTGAGACATGAATGATCTCATCTGCACCAAGATTCTTTGCAATGGATAAACGGCGATCATCAACGTCAACAATCACCACTCTAGGGGCGCCAAATGCACGAGAAGCAAGCAAAGTGATGAGGCCTATTGGTCCTGCTCCCATGATCAATACATTTGTCGCAGGACCAATTTGTGCACGGCGACAGGCATGGACACCAACACTTAGGGGCTCACACATAGCTCCTTCCTCCAGGCTCACATTGTCTGGTAGTTTGAAACAAAGATTTGCAGGATGCACTACCTGGTATCATAAAACAAAATTCATGTTTCTTATCACCAGTAGTGCCTCAAGACAACAATGACATGTGTTGCATAAAACTCCTTCCACAACAATTTGATCACCTTGTTAGCTAGAGAGCCATTGGTTGGTGGAGAACCAAAGAACTTCATCTCTGGACATAAATTGTAGCGACCTTCTTTGCAAAGATTGCATCTTCGGCAACTGATTCCAGGTTCCAATGCTACTCGATCACCAACGGCTAGAGACTTCACTTCACTCCCAACTTCTTCTATGATCCCAGCACATTCATGTCCTATAACCATTGGCTTCTTGACAACAAAGCTTGCACATCTCATTGTCTTGTGATCATGAAAACAGTATTCACGTATAACATTTAGGACATGATCAGTAGCTAACAAGAGCCAATACAGCAGGATTACATTGTTAAAAAGGCAAGAACTAAGGACAGACCTAATATCAGTCCCCCAACTATATATAGTTTACCAATTGAGTCTCTCAACTACCAATTTTATCAGTTACTGTTAAATCAATTAGAAAATGATCTGGCAGATCATAGCCACTGGTTTTGGAAACAGGATGTACTCTGCACTATTTTGTGTTTAAAGATATTGCTAGATTTCATGATTAAAAAGAAAAAGGAGGGACTCAATTGATAACATTAGTAGTCAGGGATTCTATCAAGAAATTATATATTGTTGGGGTACTGATATGAGGTTTAAGACTGGATTTTCACCTTGAAGTGATGAACATCACTTCCACATATACCAAGTGCTTTGATCCTTACTTTAACATCAAGAGGACCTATAAAATTTCATCATTAGATATATTAAACATTCAGTTTCTTTAACAACTTCTAATAGAAGATTGAAATTAAGTTAAATGAGAAGCAATTATAATGTTTTTTACTCAGAATTTTATGATCTAAAAGGAGACTAGACCTTACCAAGAGGAGGAAGATGGTAAGGCTGAATCTTTAGGGTTTTGATCCCAAGAAGCCAAGCAGCCTTGTTCTCTACTTCTTCTTCTTGTTTGCATGCCATAACATCAGCACCACCACCACCACCACCACCACCATGTGCCATCTCTCACTTTCTTTCTGTTCTTCACTGTTTTTTATCAAATGGGATTCTTAATTGTACCCTCTTCCTTGAGAAGAAGATCGAAAATGGCATACTTTTGTATAGAAGAGAATCTTATCTAATCCAAAAACCTCCACTTTCATTTTGTACTAGTAAGCTAGTGTTGCTTCCTACCAGCCCTGTATTGTTCATTGTCTTTTACTGAAAAGTCCATTCTTTTTTCTTTTTTTTTTTTATTATTGTGGGGTATTCGGGTCGGCCCGTGCCTCACGCATGATCACACCTATTCCAAACCTAGCTCAGCAGGTAAGCATCCTACAAGCCTGCGTGCACATAAAAAATCAAACTCGAGACGGGAACGAACAAGTGACATGATCGACCATTTAGCTAGATTCTTTATTTGACTGAGAAATGCTAATGCCCTACCAGTCCTTCTCTGCTCCATTGGCTTTGGCTTTTACTGAAAGTGATCGATCTTTAACTTTTGTTTGTAACCTGTAACTTCATGTCCTTATACCGTGGCAATGGCACCAAAGTCTCAAGTGGCAAATGAAAGAAAGCAACCTTGATGGTGAAAATGCATTAGGTTCCTAGCATAGTTAAATAGAATAAAGATATATATATATATATATATATATATATATATATATATATATATATATAAAATCAGGATAAAATCAATAGCCGAGAGTAATAGAATGGATATGGACAATGAGATATGGATGCCAAAGGTGATAGGAAAATAAATAAGCAGAATATGACCGACAGAATCAATTAAGGTGCTTGTTGTCCAACCCTTATCTCTCCTAGTCATATCTTTTCTTTTCTTTTTTTCCTTTCCTTATATTTACATCTTTCATGGCCTTGTGAATACAGAATCCTAGTGCTTGTTGATCTCACACTCTAAAGCTTTTGACTTACAGTCTGTTTGTGTCGGCGTTCAAAGAGGATATAGCAAACATGGGCAAAGGAGGGATGTCACATGGGGAAACCAAAGATGGAGAAGAGGAGAACATGGCCGCTTGGCTTCTTGGTGTCAATACTCTCAAGATTCAGCCTTTCAAGCTCCCTTGTCTTGGTACTTATCCAATCTCTCTCTTTCTGCATCATCTTGCAGTACCAAGTATTAACCAATATTCTTGTTCATGATGTTGTCTGAATATGATATTATTTATTGACAAATCTATATATATAAATTTCTATTGAGTGCCCTTTGCTTAATTTGATTTACTGTGTGATTGGTCTGTTTGTTTTCTGTCATTTTTAGGACCCCATGATGTTAGAGTAAGAATGAAAGCTGTTGGTATCTGTGGAAGTGATGTTCACTATCTTAAGGTATGGCTCAACTTCTCATCAATTGCCTATGCTATCCATGCCATTGATTATTGTGATTTGTGATCTGTATATTATCTACTCATTGGCTAATTCAGTCGACTCTTGATGGGTAGCTGGGATTGTGTAAAAAATGAACCAAAAATCAGTATTTGAGGCATTCAGGCATATAGTCGAATTCGTAAAGTCTAGGTTCTGTATTCAAGTAATAATCACGGTGCACATTAATAAGTTAGTTCGTTGTTTTCGTGCAAGCAGACGGGGAATTAATGAGTTTAGTTCGAAATTGCTTATACCAATTACTGGGGTTTCTCTCTTTTGATGTTGGTGTCTGACAAGTATATTATTCGGTCATTCTTTTCAGACCATGAAGTGTGCACATTTTGTAGTGAAAGAGCCAATGGTCATTGGGCATGAGTGTGCTGGGATCATAGAGGAGGTTGGAAGTGAGATTAAGAGTCTTGTGCCTGGAGACCGTGTGGCATTGGAACCTGGGATTAGTTGCTGGCGATGCAACCTTTGCAAAGAAGGTCGATACAATCTATGCCCTGATATGAAGTTCTTTGCAACTCCACCGGTTCACGGGTCTCTTGCCAATCAGGTAACAAATATGCATAATTTTTATGGCCTTGCTTGCACAAGGGGTCTTTTTATGCTTAAAGCATCGATGTACTTGGCCATTTTTAATTTTCTAGTTAGAGTAGTTCTATGAACATTTAATGGAAATATATACCATCATGTTAGCAGCTGGACATCCATGTCTGGAGGTTGATGTAACATTCATGCAGTTTAATTTTTACCGTTTTGAACATTGAATAATTCATAAGTTTCGTACATCGAGCCTCTTGGAAAGTTTTTGTAACCTGTCATTTCCATAGTAATGCTTCAATGATAGGTTTGAAATACTCCTGTTGCCAATGGTTGAGTCTCTGGAATTGCATATTTTTGACATTGTTTGAAGAAATGAATGAGGTGCAGATGGATTTACCGAGGAAATAGGGATAGCATTGACGATTCTTTCATTCTTGTCAACAGGTGGTGCATCCTGCAGACCTATGTTTTAAACTGCCAGATAATGTCAGCTTGGAGGAAGGGGCAATGTGTGAGCCTTTAAGTGTTGGAGTTCATGCTTGCCGTCGAGCTAATATTGGTCCAGAAACAAATGTGTTGGTCATGGGAGCTGGACCCATAGGACTTGTTACACTGCTAGCAGCTCGTGCTTTTGGAGCACCCAGAATTGTCATTGTGGATGTGGACGCCTACCGTTTATCTGTCGCCAAGGATCTTGGTGCTGATGAAATTGTTAAAGTTTCAACAAATCTTCAGGTTTTTTTTACATATATTTCAATTTTTTCTCATTACACAGTAGAATGTTAACCCCATTCACATATTATTATGAATTATGACAAGTTTGTCTCTTGTTAGCATAGAAAGAACTATAGAATAACCCAACAGCCTAAAATCTTCATGAATCGATTCAGATGGTAAATGGATTGGTAATTCGATAACAGATGTATCCAGCCTGGGGTTGTTTCTGCTTTAAAGACAACCTGAAACAACCCAAATCAAAGTTGTACCCTTTTCATTTCCATTTTATTCTCGAACTACCAAAAACATTCTCTTCTGATCAAACTTTTACAGGATGTAGATCAAGAAGTGGTATTGATACATCAAGCTATGGGGACTGGAGTGGATGTCACCTTTGATTGTGCAGGCTTTAACAAAACCATGTCAACAGCCCTGCGTGCCACTAGGCCAGGAGGAAAAGTTTGCCTTGTAGGGATGGGTCACAATGAGATGACTGTCCCTCTAACTCCAGCTGCTGCAAGGTAATTGATAGTATTTCTTTTTCTTCTAGTCTTTCGGTTAAGGTTATGGACATGGAGTGGAATTGTTATATGGTGGATAAATGAAAGCTCTTGGTGCAAAAAAGGAAAGCAAGATAAGAATATCTCACTAAGAATTTACAAATGAACTCTGAGTGTCAATACTATAGGGGTGCCTCATATATCAGTGTTTACATTTATTGAGAATTTCATGTGCTTTTGCTCTTTGCTATTTCAGGGAGGTTGATGTCATCGGTGTCTTCCGCTACAAGAACACATGGCCACTATGCATTGAGTTTTTGAGTAGTGGTAAAATCGACGTAAAACCCCTGATAACTCACAGGTTTGGATTCTCCCAGAAGGAGGTTGAGGAAGCTTTTGAGACCAGTGCTAGCGGCAGTACTGCCATCAAGGTCATGTTTAACCTGTAAAATTAGTTGAGAACTTATCCTTTGAGAATACTAAAAAAAATATAAAGAAGGAAGAGAGCGATGGGAAAATATGCAAAAAGAATCTTGTAAGGGGCTTATATAATAAGTAAACTTGTTCTTCTAAATAATGATGTGATGCCATCAGTACATTTGTTCTTATTTCTTGTAATGTATGTATGGTACTTTTATAAGGTTTTACATGCAGCTGTAAATTATGAGAATTTCTCTGACGAGAGAAGAGAGACGATTGAAATTGTCGATGGTGTTTTTCCATTATCATCTAGGGCGACTACTCTCTGCATTTCCAATCTTTTCGCTTGCTGTTTCATTTGATTTGTTTCTGGAGGAATGTCCTGTATAGCAGTAAATTTCTCCTTTTCCTTCCTTATCTTTTAGCTGTGGTGTAACTGCTACGGAAACAAGAACCATGGCATGAGTTGCACAACTGTGGCGGTGCACGGCTAAGCACTCCAGGCTGTTGTATTCGAGTACTAGTACAAAAGGTACAAAACTAAATATATTTGAAGAAAAATCTTAGCCGGGCCCATCAGGGTAAGCATCCCTGTCACCTTTCAGCAATTGGTGTTTGGTGATCATCATAAGATCAAGATATTTTACTTAAAGATAGCTTCTTGGCTGATGTTTCAAAGCAAAACAGAAGCTTCCAAATTCTGATTTGTTATTTTTAATAACGTGCAAATGACCGGTCTTAGAGTCAAGAAATTTCTCCTGTCACCGATTATTTGAGTCTGATCAGCATGGGAAGCCTTTCTTGCCTGATAGAGGATTCCTCCATTTATTTAGTCAATAATTATTTCTTTTCGCAGTTCAGTCCTGGATCGCCACAAAACCCCAGATAACTCACTGGTTTGGATTCTCCCATAAGGAAGTCGAAGACCCCTCGAAACCAGTGTTCACAGTGGTTTAATCTGTCCAGATTTGTTACAGGCTGAGAAAACTGTTTGAACGCTACGTAAACAGAGAACAAGTAATTCATTGAAAGTTCATCAATGAGTGCTCCTGCCCTTAATTTTCCACTTCAATTTACAATCCACCCCGCTACAAAGAAGCAAGAAAAATTACACAAGGGACTCGCATGCTCCTGTCAGCTTTCATCACATCTCATACATAGGAATCACCTTTTGAATATTATTATGCTTGCTAATTAGCTCCACCAAATACCAGCCTTTGACCATAACTGCCCAACCAAACCTCACACTATGAAAAATAACACCCAAAGTTAAAATAAACCACCAGGTAAAGATATAGAAACATGTACAGTATCTGTGAGTGAGTGCAGAGAGGGCTGCAACTGAAAATTTGATCATCAGTAACTCCCTTTCTACATTCCTAAAGACATCGTGGAGAAAGTGCACAAGGTAAGGAACCCTTTCCAAATTATTTTGGAACTCAATTGACATACAATGATCGAAACGCAGCAAATGCTATGAACTTCAGTATGACTAGGATATCAGCAACGTGTTTCTTCTTTCTATAACTATGGCACTCTATAACAGAAGGAACCCAAAACTAGCAATCTCTTCTTAATTTATTCCTCCCGCAAACTTACATCACATGAGAACCCAGTAAAAGAAAAGGTTAAAATTAAATTATAGAGAAGGAAAAATGCATGATGACACATAAAAATAGAAGTGGCCATCAAGTTGTGGTAGTTGGTACAGCGACAGAATTCCACACTCTCACTTGACCGGTGCCATCGCCAGTGAAAAATAGGCCCCCAGGACCAGTTTGAAGGGCACGGATCTCTTGTTTGGCAAACATTTTGCCCTTTTCCGAGAACCTGAACATGGTAAAAAGCATTAAAATTAAGAACCGCAAGTCTGAACAAAAGCAATATGCAAAGGAACAAAATATAAGTCGACACACAAAACTAGGATTAACAAAAAGAAAAAGCAATTGCCGAAAACTCACGATGGTAAATCATAGAGGTGGACTGAATTGTCATTACTGGAGCATAGCAAGACTGGCTTGCCTTCCAGATCATGCATCCCACAAAGGGTAAGCAGCCCCTGCAGAAGGTAGGTAGTTAAGTCAATGAACTATCCTCTTTTCCAACAATATGATTTGAAAAGAACTGAATCACTTTTAGAAGGATAAAAAAGATCTTTTCATGGCTTCACCATCTTATCATGAACATAAAGGTTTTGATGTTTCTGTAATCAGCATCCATCCCTCAGAACCCAAGAGTAATGTGTTTATATAATTCATAAATACTATCAATGTGACAATTTATAAATACTCTAATAAATCTAGGCCATTATTGAACCTTCCTTGTGAGACCTCACGAAGCTACACTATACAAACAAACAAACAAACAACGGATCTGGCACAGAACTTTATTGAGATCTAAGCGATACAGAGTCTTACAGACAACAAAAGAAGCAAGATTGATGACCTCTCATGGACAATGGTATTTCTGTAATTTTCAGATTTGCTGGAAAATGTGATAAAAAGGTTAATTTCTATTTAGTATTCTACCGGTCCTAAAGTAAGGGTTTTTCTATTCTAAATAGATTTCTTCTATAGATTAATAAGCCCTTGTTGGACTACGAGTACTAGTATCTCTACATAAATGTTATGTCGTATTTGATATTTTAAAGACGGTTGATGAATAAAATTCCAACAATTTGCTGTCAATTGTGTGACTCAATCTCCCTTGTGTGACTCAATCTCCCTTAGGTATGACTCCTAAGAACCGAAACTTAGGTTTTTCTATCCTCTAGGTGTGGCTCCAAGAATCCTATCCCACCCACATACTTTCTCAAATTCCAGCAGAAATCCACAAAAACACAGCCCTAAAAAAGCCTCTAAAAGTCAGATTCAGAGCAGCGCCCCTACATTGTTCATACTTTCCCCTACGCTGTCCTGCATCACTAAGTAGACCAAAATGGAATGACCATTTAAAGCAACAAAAACATGAAACCACATACTGAAATTCAATGAAAAATAAACAAATGGAACTGCATAACCTACATGTTCTTCGTTGTGAGTGAATGTTACTTCTAAGTTTCCACTTTCTGTAGCAGCCCACGCCTAAAACAAAAATAATTGTGAGAACAACTAAATAACCTTATCCCAGTAAAAGGGGAAAGGAGAAGCATAATATTAATATAAGCAAACCTTTATTGTTTGGTCCAACGAGCATGATAGAAGAAACTGTTCCCAGCATAGTAGCGACATGACCACTGAAGTGTGATCTGTCAGCGTCTGTATACATTGCAAAGTTTCAAGGCTCCAGACCTAAGAAAAAGTGCATGATGAAGTAATTGTTAAAAGAAAAGGCAGAAGAAAAGTACATGGGAGAATCAAACCTACTATACTAAGTTCTAACAACCACTGGAGGTCCTGCATTAAAACAAAAGATAAAGTTCCACATGGCACTAAACCAACTTACTTTTATAGAATGGTCCATAGAGCCAGAGTAGAGTCTATTAGCTCCGACAACTAATGAAACAACGGCCATTTTGTGATCCTTTAGTGATACAGCTGGTTCAAAGTTGTAGGTAGCTGCATTGAATTTCCATACCAATATTGACCCATCCTACACCAAAGAAAACTCAGTGGTCAAAGTTATTTCTCAATTCAATTCCAAACAATCTAGCATGCACAAACACCCACCCATACAATGTTAGTCTAGGCATAACTATGTGAGAGTATGTATAATGCAAACAAAATCCCTAATAGGATGAACAAAATACTTTCCAAGATTAAAAATAATGGTGGACAGTATATGGTGAGAACATGAGAACCAATAGAACTTTAAGGATAATCCATGGCCAAGAAAGAAAAAGATTACCTGCGTACCAGCAAATAACAAATCATTGCCCACAACCAGAGCATACACTTGTCCAATAGGCCCATTAAGACTGAGGTCAGCGTTAGTTTGTGTATTCCACGCCTGCAAAAGAATTGTGTTAGAGCCATTCCCATGGAGGTAACTTTGTTCTGAACATTGTTATAAATTTGGTTTAGAGTCATATAAAATGGAAGTCAAGAACAATAAGAGAGGCTTGCCTAACCTTGACAACATTTGGAAGGCCAACAAAAATCCAAGGACCTTCACTAATCATGCAACCAACCTCACCACCAAGATTAATCACACCCGTACACTGCCAAAACAACAGAGGCAAACAACATTCATATAGCAAGTTTGTCACTAAACATTTAGATGAGCCAAAGAAAAAAAAGTAGATAAAAGTAATATTTTCCATTAAAAAAAATAATTTTTTATATACTATAAAAAAGAAAATGGTGGAACTTGAAGCAACTCCCCGCAGGTATCTTGCTTTTGAATATCTCAATATAATCATAGTCTTAGCTTTAACAGAAATTGGATAATTGATCCAATACAAACATTAGAAACATCAATTTGAAACACCAGTGCTCCAATCAAAAGCACATCATTAAAATTCAATTACAATCATAACCTTCATGTCTACTAAAAAAAAAAACCAAATTCAAACTGAAAAACAAGTAAAACTCCAACCTGTCCAGACTGGCAATCCCAAACTCTAACAGTCTCATCTTTACTCCCTGTATACAGCTTATCAGACCCAGATGGTAATGCAATCCCACTAATCACCTGCTCACATCAAAAGGCACAAAATCAATCACCAAATCCAAAACCCACAAAAACAGATTACAAAAAATCCTACAAAATCACAAAAAAAAAACTCAACCTTTTGATGCCCTTCAAGTTGAGTCACCAAAGAAAACCCATCACCTAAACTCCAAGAATGCAAATACCTACACTTATCACCAAAACTACAATTCCCTTGTACCCAAAAATTACACACTTTCTCCACACTTACCCTTTTCACCCCTCTAACATCACCTTTATTTCCAAATCGCCCCCAACTATTACTATAATTACTATTACCGCCCCTCCTCCCTGAAAACGAGGACGAATCATTTCCCGCAAACCCTCTCTTCGCTCCTCCTCCTCCTCCCCCGTTCACAGACGCATGCGGCGGCGGTGCTGGAAGTTCACGGTGGAGAAACGGACATGGGAATCTATTGCACTTTCCAGCTCTCCAGTGGTAACAGACCTTTTGATTCTGCTGATGCTGATGGTTATGCTGATTTGACGTGTCGTTCGCTGATTGCCCGCCTCCTAATCTGTGAAAAACTCGCTTGTTTGTGTTGGTAGTGTTGCCTCCGTTATAGTCCAAATCCATTGATTCAAGATTGGATTTTTCGAATCGCAATCTTCGAATTGAACCTGATCATGAAAAAACCTAACTCAATTGTTCGAATTCGTAGGGAATTTAGGGTTTAATTAGAAACCCTAATTCTGGAGTTCTTGGGAGAGATTTTGATTTGGGGATTCTTTTTTTTATTTTGAAGATAGGAGGAAGCGTGAAGTTCACGATGATGTGGAATTTACCGTATTATCCTTTTAATGAGGGTATTTATCTTGACGGATCTGCTTCCTGTTGTATTGGGAAATTGACACGTGGTTGATGACGTATGGTGTGGTGTCATAGAGTGGTAGGAATGAGACTGATAGAATACATTGCAACACGTAACAGAAAATCCGGTGAAAAGGATTTAATTTTGATTTAGGAATACCCATTTTAGAATATCCCAATCTTTGAAGAAAAATTATGGTATTACGTAGCACAACAGAGATAAATATAAACGGGAGAGAAATAAAAATATAAATAGAAAATAAATATTTTTTATAACATTTTTACAATTTTAAAATAAATTTATATATTTTTAAAATAAAAAATAATATTGTGTATTGATCTAACTAAATTTGAATAGATATGTAATTGATTCATAATTCAATTAACTTAATTAAACTTAATTCAATTCAAGCTTGATTGAGTTAAAATTAAAAAATAAATAAAATAAAATAATATCATTTTAAATAACAATTATAAACCCAAGTTAACAATACGCTTCAATAACTATAATTAAATAACTCGGACTATTTTTTAAATAAAATCCCAATCCAAGTACTAGAACTATGATTAAAGATGGATGTGAAGATTCATTTGTTGAATGTAGAGGAAACCATGTAACTGTACATAACATGGTAAATACCATTTTTTTCCCCTTGATTTCTTATTTCAAGCCAAAACCATTTTTTTTTTAATATGTTTTTTTAGGTAAAACCCCTAAGGTTAATTTATTTGGTGTAAATTAGGGTTATAATCCATTTGTTTATGCAGTCAACCGTGGCACAAACATACACACAATTAATGGAGGTAGACATCTATGCACCCTCTCTTTTATCTTTTAAAAGTCTCTCTATTAGTTTTTATCGATCCTTCCATCAATTGTTCTTACCAATACAATTAAATAACATATGATATTATGGAAAAAAAATGCTCTTTTAAACAGATATACCTATTTAAATAGCTTGATTAATTTTGACCAAGTTTAAGGTTTGATATGCATGGATTTAATTGAAAAATAATCAAGGATTAAATTATATTTACTGTAAAATATGAGGCAAAAATATCCATGCTTTAATAAGTCATTGTTTAAAATTCATGCTTTAAGATAAGTTTAAAATTACATGCCGAAATATCTAACACTCTCAAGTCTGAATTTTTTTTTGAATAAATCAAGTTTATATAACTGGTAAAATATTAAAAATTAGGTTAGATAATCCAAATCCGAGCCAACTATATCCACGAACACTATATTAAAAATTAAAAATTAACCCACATGAATTACATATTTAGGAAACAAAAAAGTGGGTGTCTGCGTTCTGAAAAGTAAATAATAAATCAAGCTTAAAAGCATAATTAACAACTATTGTAAATCAAAGTAAGCTTTACAGAACCAAAATGTCTCCAAAAGAAGAGTGACTCAAATGGTTTCGTCAGCATAATTAACTAGCAAGCTTGAAAGCATCAATGAAGAGGCCATAAGTGAATCCCATCTTGAAATTGTTGAGAAGAGCAATGGGGAAGGTTACCTTCGGCCGGCTGTAATAAAACCTGGTCACATACTCCGTTAATAAAACACATACCACAGCAGCGATCACATCATTTACTCCTAATGCTCCAAATGACAGAGAAATTGTTTGTGCCACATAAAAGCCACCTAACAAGGAAATTCCCCCAAAGAGAGCCCTCCTTGATGGCCTACGAAAATAGTTCCTCGAGAGCTCGGGAATGGTTCTGATGATATCAATTAGCCTTCGAGGCCCTTCATTCTCTTGCACAGCTCGGATCCTGAGGCAGCCGGTTGAGGATCTGAAAACAGAAGTTCCATATTTTATACTGGAAACTCTTCTCTGAGGAGCAAACCCCAATTTGAGGGGGCACGTAGTGATCAAACTCACAGACTGTGCCATTATATAGTATGCTGTTGAATTGTCAATCAGAATACATATCCTGGAAAGTAAAATGCAGAAACAGTTTGCCAGTGAGGCCTTGAAATGTATGAGATCTTTCCAGCAAAGGAAAACAAACAAACAAACACATGCAAAAATAGAGAGGTGCAGTCATTCCTTACCCTCTTTGTTGAGGAAAAAAGTGGGAACATAAAAACTTTTAAGGCCTTTCTAGGGGAAAAAATGTCTTGTTGGATCAAAACTAGGGAAAAATAGAAAACAGGATTCGGGTCCTTATGATGTCATATCCACTAAATGGACTCCGTAAGAATTGACTTACTATCAAGATTGAATTGAAAGTCTTAAGTAGTGATGATTCTAATCTTAAAGTCGTCCATGCTGCAGAATACAAAAGCTTGAAGATGGGTTTGAAGGAGGTGGTTTCAAGTATGTGATGTGATCATGAATGATTATTTTGCTTTAAGTTATAGATTTTCAAGAGATTCCTCATTCTCTGTTAATCTCTTTGAAAATATGGGGCTTTGTTCATGCTGAGAATGTCACCAGAGAACATAAAACGTCTTGGTGGATTTACTTTTCAAAACCAATTAGTCCAAACGTTAAATAGTCTTATAATCAATATTGATGGCATTTGTCTTGTAGAAGAGTGGTTCTGTCACTAAGACCTAGACACTGTGCTCCTATAGCTTTGCCATCAAATCCTGCTCCAATTTGATAGCAAAATTCTAAGCACCATATCCCAATAAAACTCTAAACCACAGATCTAATTTTAGTTTAAATGGAATCTGGCGCATAAACACAAAAGAAATCACAAAAAAAAAAACACAAACAATAAGCAATTAAAGCATCTATAAGGCAATTACTAAACTAATCCCAATCATTCTATTCAGTAGCTGAGACTTCAAGGAAAAATTGCTGAATCAAAATTTCTTTTCTCCTTCCACCGTTTTCTCAAAAACCAAACACAGAAGAAGATTTTAAAGACAGCATAACAAAAAAGAATCAAACTAAAAAAGGGAAAGAACCCATGTAGTAGAATCATTGCTTAAGCATAAAAACCAGAACTTGAGGAATAAGAGGTACCAAACTTGAGAAAATAATCAAACTTTACGATAAAGAGAGAGAATACAGAAATGGGTTTACCTAAAAATCCAAGACCAGAGGCTTTACAAGCTCCATTACTGCGTTTCTTTATTCACCAGTGGTACCAAATTGGCTGACGAGTGTGGAAGAGACTTGAGTAGCCAAAATGGTAAATCTCACATCAATCCCGTAATCTAAGATAATTATGACTTTAGTCCTCGTACAAACGATTTCTGAATTAGATCCTAACATGTGATGCATGTCAATGGCTTTTGAGCTCCCAATTAATAGGGATAATAATTTGAAATGAAACCCAACCCCGATCAATGAATTACTAAATTAATTCACTAAATTAGACTGAATTTAATAAATATACTGCAAATTTCTATCTTTATCAAGATAAATGGAGTTAGATCTTTGTAGAGACCATATCGATGAATCAACAAGGGCAAAAACAATTATTATTTTTAAAGTAACACATGCTAAAAAGATTCACAAAGTTGAACTTCTGCAAAAATAATTGGGGAAATATTATATCATGAGTTATGCTGTTGATATCAGTGCAATATTAAACTTATTATGCTATTGGAAATAGCATAACCTATTGAAATATATATATATATATATATATATATATATATATATATATATATATATATAAATTATTTTATATATTTTTATTTTTAATATTTATCTATTTTTTATTTGGTTTTTTATCAAAAAAAAATTCCAAAATTTTTAGTTATCAAAAGAACTGATTTACTAATGTTATTTTATTTCTAATTTTTATTTTTATAATTATTAATTAACCTACCAAGTTAAGGAATCTTATTAAAATTTAAATTGACTACATTTAACTTAGGGAATGCCATTGAATTTTAAATGAACTACAAGTAATGATTTTCATTGATAATTATTAGTTAAGAATAATTAAATTGATTACGACTAATCATTTTCATTAATGATTATCATAATTCTTAATGAAACTTTAATTGACTAACAAGGAAACCCTATTGAATTTTAAACTAATTATTTCTAATGATAATTATCCTAGTTATTAATTAACTTACAAGAAGATTTAAATTGACTACAATTAATTATTTTCATTAATGATTATCATAATTATTAATTAATCTAGTAAATTAAGAAATTTTATTGAGATTTAAATTGATTCGTATGAAGAAATTAATTTCGAACTGATCAAATCCTTAACAATTCATGCCATTGCCCATCGAGAATATTCAGGAATCCTATTTTATAAAATCTCCGTGGAGTCAAAAGAAAGTATGAATACTTAACAAAAGAAAATATGAATTGAGTTGCTCGAGATGAAGAGGTTATTCAAGATCGATACCATCAAGAATTAAGTATTATTCTAAAATTAAGTATTACTGTAGAATTTTTATTATGCAAGATTCTGCTGTTTATTTTTTCATATATTATTGTGATGAGTTGTGTAAAATTAAATTTCTTTTTCCTAACTATTTAGTTCTAACTGAGGACTAATTGATTTTAATTTTTTATAAAAATATGAAATTTAAAAAAAAGTAACCGAAATGAAAAGACATTAAACATGGGTGCTATAAGTTTCGCAAAAGATACAATTAGTTTTTAAACTTTAAAAATCATGTAAATTTGGTAATTTCAGTACCTTAATATTTTTATAATTTAATTTTGGTATAAAAATTAATTTTTATTATTTTTTAGTTCATAGTTGAAAGAGGTTGTTGAATTCCGGCGGTAGAGAAAGAAAAATGTTGTTAACACCGATTTAGGCCTCCAAAATAAACAATATTTATGTCAAATTGTTCCATTTGAGGAGGAGAATTTATATTAAGTGTTTTTTCCCCTTTAAAATTCATGAGAAAACAGATTTGAACTCAAATTGATTTTGATTTTTTGGGTTTTAAGGCCATGGATAAATTTATCACGACTCCTATAGTGTTTTGAGTAAAAAATAAGTTGAATAAGTTTTTGAATAAAAAAACTTAAACCCTGATTTTTCAACTACTACAGTGGCTGAAATCTAGGAATGCGTCGTTCAATTTTGTTTTTTTTTAACAATTTGGAGCGGACAACATATTGCAAATAAAAAAATTAAGGGCCTAATTGTGTGGGCTTGCTGGGCCCAACAACGCCTGATGTTAGCTTTTTTTTTTTTTAAATTAATGATTATTTTTTTATTGTTTTTTTCTCTAAATTATTTAATTTATATTTAAATTAGTACCATTTCTCTCTTTCATTTTATCCGGAAATCATCTTTTAAATGACAATTATTTTTTTAGTTATGCTTTTAAATTTGAAGAGTTTTTTTGATTCATCTATAATTTTTTTTTATATTTTGTATTGATGAAGTTTATTTTTTAAAATAAAAAATTTATTTTTAGATAATATTTCTAATATATACAGTATTGCATGATTTTGTTTTTTCATTTTATTTTATTTGATCAATTTAATTTGTATTTCAATTTTTATTGTCATTTGTTTAAATAAAAAAATTATTTTAATAAATAAATTTAATAAATATAATTGAGTAAATCTCTTATCTTTTAAAATTAAATATTTATATATATAATCTTTGTATAAAAAAATAAAAATATCCGACGTGTAATAAGACACAGCTGCTTTCTAACGACGCCGCGTAATTTATTGAATTGTTTCGTTGAGAAAAAAAATGCAATCTTACCTAACAACCTACTAACTATGTTATTTTTTTTATTGTGCTAAAAAAAAAAAAGAGGTATAGTTGACGAAAGTAATTAATTCAGTGGACAAAAGTGCTATGATTAGGATTGGCTTATGTTTCCAAAACGAAATGTCGTCCAGCAATTGATGGCCAGCTGTCATGGTTTAACAAAGTCTTCAAGTCCGAGGAATCCATTGGAGAAAATATAAGAGCCATGTTTTTGTGATTCAAAAACAGTTTTTAAAAATGTTTATTTTTTATTTTTAATTTGTTTTATTACAGTGATATAAAATATAAATTTTAAAAATATTTTAAAAATAAATCACTACTAATAACAAATTACTCTTAAGAATTTGTTTGATTTTGCAAATTACCTTCTAAATATTTTTTTTAAAAATTAATTTAAATAAAAATAAAAAAATAATTTTTTATAAAAATATGTTTTTTTTTTTTAAATAAAGGTGATCTAAATAAAAGCGAACAGCAGATAGATATAGAGAGACAGAGAGAAAGAGGCGCTCTATCTTGTCTTCAAGAGCTCAAAACCCCCCCTGCTCCAACTGTCTCAATCTCTCTCTAACCACGAAGCCCAAACCCTCTTTATATGTTTTAACACGAGTATGTGTAGTTTGGTTATGGGATTATTTTAGGATCTGATTTTGGGGTGTCTTGCTTTCAGGTATAAAACAATGGGCTGGTTTTAAATTTTGATCTTGTTTGTGTTTTTTTGGGGTTTAGCTGATGGCTTACTCTAGGGTTTTAGCATACTGCACTAAAGATTGGGACTTTTTTAGTGTTTGAATGGAATGTGTGATAAATGAGAGGGTTTGCTTGAGTGGGGTTTTTTTTTTTGTTAATGTATTGTGGAAAAAGTTGATATCTTGGGATCTGAATTTTGTTATTTTTTATGTTGTTCCAGATCTAGTTGATCAAGTTGAGATTGGAAGAAGTTACTAGGTGAGATGTCAAGGTTTTGCCTTTATTAAGGATTTTGTTTTGGATTTCGAGTAATGTTAAGACCATATACACAGCATCGTATCAGTCACGGTAAGGGTCACTATCACCTTTCAAGAAGCGGTCATAAGAAGGGTTCTGTTAGGATTTTGACCTATATTCTGGTTTTTGTAACTTGAGAGAAAAACATCAAGGCTTTTGACTTAAACAGCTCTTGCGAAAAAAAAGGGGTTTGGTGGTTTTGAAGTTAATTGAATTGTATGCTGGGATTCTGACTGGTATTTTAGGGGCTGGTGGGGAGATAGAACCTGGTATGGCTGTTGGCAAGAGCAACAGCAGCCATGAACCCTTGAAGCAACCCTGCAATTGTTATAGAGTTTCAAGCTTGATTGAAAGCATTTTGGACACAGACCAGATCTCTAATCTGAAAGATAGGTATGTTCTTGGAGAACAATTAGGTTGGGGTCAGTTTGGTGTTATTAGAGTGTGCACTGATAAGTTGACTGGAGAGGTACTGGCGTGCAAATCCATTTCTAAGGATAGGCTGGTGACATCTGATGATGCAAGGAGTGTCAAGCTGGAGATTGAAATAATGACCAGGTTATCAGGGCATGATAATGTTGTGGATCTCAAGGCAGTTTATGAGGATGACAATTATGTTCACTTGGTAATGGAACTTTGTGCTGGAGGGGAGCTTTTTCAACAGTTAGAAAAACATGGCCGTTTCTCTGAGGCTGAGGCTAGGGATCTCTTCAAGCATCTTATGCAAGTGGTTCAATATTGTCATGAAAATGGAGTGGTTCACAGGGATTTGAAGCCAGAGAATATCCTTTTAGCTTCAAAATCCTCATCATCACCGATAAAATTGGCAGATTTTGGCCTTGCAACCTATGTCAAGCCTGGTATATTTTCTCATTTCATATCTTTTTTCTTTTGTTCACCATTTAATTTGTCATATTGGCTATTTTCTCTTGGAAAGCTTGAGTTTTCTAACAGAATAATAAATATTTGGATCTGCTCAAACAGGTCAGAGTTTGCGTGGGACTGTCGGGAGCCCATTTTATATAGCTCCTGAGGTATTGGCAGGAGGCTATAACCAGGCTGCTGATGTTTGGAGTGCAGGGGTGATTCTCTATATTCTTCTTAGTGGGATGCCACCATTTTGGGGCAAGACCAAGTCAAGGATATTTGATGCTGTGAGGGCAGCTGATTTGAGGTTTCCTTCAAATCCTTGGGATCACATAACTCAATCTGCGAAGGAGTTGGTCAGGGGTATGCTTTGCACAGATCCCTCACAAAGGTTTACTGCTCAGCAGGTTTTAGGTGGGTTCAGTTTCAAATTTTACTTTGTGGATATGTGTTCCTTAGTTTCTTTTATAGTTTCATCCAATCAACCTGTTCTATGATCTGATTAGGTGTTGGTATTGTAGATGATTCCTGTAGATGGTTATAAATTATTTGTTCGTTTCTAGGACTACATGAATTTCTTGAAAACTATCACTTCCAGTTAGAAGAATCTAAAGTCTTATTCAATGTACATACTACTTAATTATGTATAGAAATCTTGATCACAAGAGAATGAAATTTGGTTGAGATTTCAAAAGGCAGGCTCCACTCCCTAATTCTTCTAAGCTGACAGGTCATTTACAACCGAGTGTATTCTGTATTCTACAGATCATTTGTTAGATGGTCCTATGAATTGTTGAATGTATGTCCTTTCTCGTTTTCTCCTCTGATGGATAATTTTTGCTGTTTATGAACTATGTCATTCCACTGTTTATATTTTGAGTTGTTTTAGAAAAATTACAAGTCATCATATCAATGTGGATGGGTTTTGCTTTAGCTGGCTTAATATGAATCACAACATATAAGCTGTCCAGTTGACTGGTATTGGTAGGGGCCATATGGTCAAGAAACGCCCCCTTTCACTTTCTCATTAGCTGATCAGCATGGTTGTGTCTGATCTTGCCCGCTACAAAAGACTGCTCTCCTTTTTTTTTTTTTTTTTATGTGATGCTTTCTTCAAGTATTTAGTCTTTAAGTCTTTCTCTCTGTAGATAATTCCTGGATGAAGTATGATGGACCATATCCTGAAGAACCTAGTCAACGTGAAAAGCAAAGTTGTCAAGAATGGGGTTTAGGTGGTGGATCATTCTCCACATTGATGGCCAGGGATCAGGATGTCAGCTTTGGCACTGGATCACCCATCTTTCATGATGTTCAGTCTTCTACTTTTAAATGCAGATCGTCATTCTCTTCTTTCCTAGCGGAGCCATCAACACCTATATTTGCACCTGGAGGATTTTCTTTTCACAATGGTGATGATTCAAATGCCTTGGAATTCATGCCCCCTGTATCCTCAATGCCGAGCTTTGCGTTCTCCAGTGCTGGTCCTGTAATTGAGCTAGGGAGTTCCACATTAGAATTATCTAGTAACATTTCTCGGATAGATTCAGTTTGTGGAGGTAATCAACTTTCAGAGATAAGCTTGGGGAAGATGCTTCTGTTGCCTGAGCCTTCTCTATGCTGTGGATGTGAAGCTAGAGAAATGGAAAACAGACCAGTTGAAGTTAAGAGAGCAGGAGCAGAAATTGGGTCCAGGGCATTGGGAATACACGGTAAGAGGAACCGGACTATTGGTCTCGGTGAGTGCGAGCAACTTGATCTCATGGTGACTGAATCAGTCATCCGCTGGGCATCATGCACCCATCTTCCAACTGCTCCATCCCTAAGGTCCTCTCTTGTCTGTTGAAAGAGAGGAATTGGAAATGAATGGGATTGGAGATGCAGAAAGTGTTGTGCTCACATGATAGTCTAATAGCTAATGTGTGTACAATAATAATTGTCATATTGTCCCTGTGTGTGCTTAGAGACAGTTTTAGCCTAGATTTCGTGAACGATGAATGATGTCTTTCTGATGAGTTAATCTTCAGTTTGTTCACTACATAGTGAGTAAAATGTTCTGATTGATGGTCCTTGCCCGTGTGTATAAAAGTTGGATTTTCATACCATGAGGTTTTCCAGGTTTCATATTATATTTTCTGAGTGTCTTTTGAATGTAAGCATCTGGAAATCATATAATGATGATGTCTTGATCAGGATACCGACTGCAGCTACTTACTGATCTTCATTTCCTCAGCTTCTGATTTTGATTCTTCATGGTCTGTCATCAACTGTAACTCCCCTTCAATTTACAAAGTACTGTGTTATCATCAATCAAAATGAATAAATTAGAAACACAATGCATCAACATTTTCTCTGTAATCATTCAACAGCGGGTGGCCAGATTCTTAGCTTTGCTTGTACTCCAAATTTTGTGGGAACGGCCAGTGGTGGGGTTCAACAGTGAACAGAATAGAGACTTATATTCTATAATTGGCAGGTTTCCATTTCCTTTTGCTCTGTCATGGTGGCAACAAAACATTACAACCCTCAAGTAGCCTGACAAGGACCACTTCCAAAGTGGAGAGCAGGCAATAAATACCTCTTGATGCCACCTATCCCGGGCTATGAACTAAAGAGATGGCATTATTACATGTCCGATGGTGTGAAGAAGCAGGTCTTCCAGCACAATCATGTATCAATGTTCTGCTATCCCCATTTTAAGAGACAAAAAAACAATATTTCAAGTTTGATGTCTGCCCTCAGGATTCTCACTGTTCAGGACCCAATTTGTAAGAGCTCAGGAGATAGGAAAGAGGGTACTTTTGCAAGTGACAAAAGAGGTTAGGAAATTGACCTTTCAAGAGTTGATAGCTAACAAAGCTTCCAATCATGACTTCATGTTCAACCAATAGCTAAACGCCAAAAACCCATGTGGTCACCCACCAGCATGCAAATTTTAGAAATGTTGATTGGCTGCATTCCCCTCCTGTCATTATTCTAAGGTGACATCAGTCATATGTGAAATACATGTCACCCTTGTAAGGACACTAAAGTTATTACATCTGACCCCATCTAGAGTCCATGACCCGGTTTAGGAATCGGGTTACAAGTTATGAGTTAATTTATTAAATTAATCAAATCAATTTTTATTTTATGTTTTTTTTAAAATCAATCCAAGTTAGGAATTAGATTGACGTTACTTGATTGATCAACTAGACTGATTTTTAATAACAATATAAGAAACCTGAGGTAAAATAATATTTTGGGTTAACTATATTTTACCCTTATACATCATCAATGTTTCACTTTTACCCACATATTTTAAAAATTCCCCAATGTTACAATTATAGTTTCCCAAAAGCTCATTTTTATATATTACTACCATTATTTCTACTAGTTATTTGAATAACGCTTCGTCTCAGGTAAAAAAAAAAATTAACAAAAAAAATTAAATATGAAAACTTTTTCAACATGTTTTTTTACATAAAAAATATTAAGTGTAAATAAAAAAAATTATACACACATCTAATTAAAAAAATCTAGAATCATCTATGTCAATATATGAAAAACAAGTCATTAACGATAACTAAATATATATTTGAAAAAGTCAAGAGGCAAATATAGATTAAAATATTTAATATCGCAACACAAGTCATATACCCGATTATGTTCAATAACTCTGTTTATTAATATCATTTTTAATCAATGATGGTAGAAATAGACACACATAAAATTAATTGAATAAAATCAAAAGAAAAAAATATCTTGCAAGGTTGCACTTATTAGAAATACTATCCAAAAATAATTTTTTTATTTTTAAAAATAAATTTCAATTATATAAAAAAGATAATAGATGAATTAAAATAATCTCTTTAAAAATTACACACATACAAAATAATTAAAAAAACAATCATTATTTAGAAAAAGGCTAAATACAAAAAATAAGAAACTAAAGAGAATGAATATTAATTTAAATATAAATTATAAAATTATTTAAAAAACACATATAAAAAAGTATAATTTGTTTTAAAAAGACAAAATTATATATTTTTTAAAAAAGAGATCAGTCACTATTATGCTTTATTTTTTAAAATGACAATTAGAGTGAACGACATGTCGTCTGACCCAATATTATTTGAAAAATATTTCTAGACGACAAGTCATTTGATTTTTCCTAAATTCCGGCCACCATAATGACTGGAAAAACATGGTCTATATTGTTTTGACCTAAAAATCTATTTTCAATCCATTTTTTAATCTAAAAACACCTAAAACAAGAGTCTAAACACCTTTCCAAACTTATAAATGACCTTAAAAAAACCACACAAAAATTCAAAATCAACCCGAAAACCAAAAGCTTCCTGAGCTTAGATTTGGTTTTAAAGACAATTTCAAGATGAAAAAAAACCTAAGTAGAACTCTTCTCATCAAATGAAACACATTAAAACTAAGATCAACCATTTTAGTGGACGAAATCAGTGTCAAAGCCATCTCTTCTTTCTGTCACCGAAATTCAACGACCTCTCTCCTCTATCAAATCAAAGACTAAAAAAATAAGAAAAATAAATTTTTATACCAAAATTGAATTGCAAAAATATCGAGGGGCTGAATAGGTATAATATGTAAAGTTTGAGGATTGAAGTTAACTTTTTGTGAGAAATTTGGAACCATCACCCATTTGTAGTGCCTTTACTATCTTGGTCCTTTATCTTTTAATTTTATCTTTAGTCAATCAATTTGATTAAATTGTCCTTTAATTTGGCCTAAAAAAATGAAATCATGCAAAAAAAAATTTGAGAAATAAATTGATTTTTTTTTAATAGCGAGTTCATCATAAAATATGAGAAAATGAACAATACATGTTTCTGTCATGAATAACACACATCTTTTTGTATCATCATCATCATTCATCCTTATTATATTATGCTATTTTTTTCCTTGCATATGCATTTTCAGTTTTTATGTTATAATATCTATAAAAAAAAACACTTAAACCTAAAGAAACACATAATTAAAATTAAAGAGTAGGCTACTTTTGGTTTGGTAACGTGATGAGGTATGATTGTAACTGCATTTTATTTTAATTATAATTTTAAAAATGTTTGGTTAATCAACACATATTATATACCATAAATTTTATACAGGTCACACTAAAAACTATCTTTTGAAAACTTAGTTAAAAAAAATATGTAGTTTTTTTAAATTTATTTTTAAACCATTACTGCAAATGATACTACAAACTCAAACACACATTAATAGTTAGAGGTAACTTTTGGAAATTAGAAGGGTAATATTGAGAAATTTTAAACTATAGGGATAGATGTGAAACATGAATGAATCTACAAGGCTAAAAAGAATGCTTAGCCGAACATTTTGATTTCCACATATGAAAAAAATGGAACTTTTTTTTAGAGCCACAAGGTTCATTTTCTTCTTGCCCTAGCAGGCCAAAGCCAGAAGATAAGGTCCGAACTTCGGAACACAAACAACCACATATTTTGGTATTTCATGAAACCATGGAAACTCTTGTGTGCTTTTGGTTACTCCACATGTATTACCTTACCATTGCTCAGGTGCCAGAGCATAATTCCTAGTCTCTACCTCCCCCGTCTCAGTTCATACATCTCTAAAGCAAACTTTCCAGCAAATGGGTTGTAAGATAAACACCCCAAGCCCTCCAGTTCTATTCAAGTTCTCCACAAGGAAACCAAGTCACAGAATCAAAGCCATTGCCTTCTCTTCTTACAGTCCAAACCAACCAGAATCCATTCCCTCCACCACCCTGCCAAAGCCTGATGTTTACACTGTCAACTTCAAAACTCTAGGAGGTTGCAAGCTTGGAATCTCAAGATATCCAGACTTTGAATATAATGCTCAAGGCGGGACAGGAACTGGGACATGTACCAAGGCCAAAGACAGTAGTGACTTGAATACAGTTTCAGTATCATTTGACATGAAAACTCTGTATATCCCACCATTGACAAGTGGGACTACTAAGTTCTTGGGATTGCCATTGCCACCATTCTTGAAGATTGACATAGTCCCTGAACTCTTTCACGGGACTATTAACCAGGATTCTGGCAAGGTACACCCCAAGAATATCATCAAGCTGTTAAGTCCATTAATTTGATAGCGAAAGACTACCATTTACCATTAACAATTGCTTTTCCATGTTTTGTAGGTTGATCTTGAATTCATGGCCAAGTTCTGGTTTTCTGTTGGGACTATTTATAGAGCTCCTCCGCTGCTTGTAAAGACAAGACTAACATCAGAGGAATCAACAGGAACAATACGAAGTGGTCAGGGTGAAAGATTGGACAAAGAAGGGAAATGCAGACTGGTAGGTGTCGCAACTGTTGATCCTATCAATGATGTCTTCATGAACACCTTCCTTGGTCTTCCCACAGAATGCCTGGCCAAACTCAGTGCTGCAATTTCCTTTTCTAGTTCTTCTTGATAATGTCGAGAATTCAATCCTTAATACTGTAACATGATCTATTCATCTTTTTATACAGAAAAATATAGAATATGATAAACCAGAGGCTCAACTGTATGCTCCATTACTAGCATAGCAAAAATATCAGTATCCTCAACACTAGGCATTATCATGGCATTCGAAATGTGATGTATTGACATAGAATTGGATTGATGCAAACAGAAGCACGAAATGGGCTAGGAAGTAGGAACTTGTGATAAGAACAGACATTGCGATGATTGCATCATTTAGAGCTGTGCAAAATATGCTATGTCTTTAGGAATCTTAATTGTTTACAAAAGATTAGTTTAGTGTGAAATACAAGTGTGGATTTTCACGAGCTGCAATGCTCGGCTAAGACGTGTAGGTTTAATATGGGTTTTGTGTTTGGGTTTAGTGGTTGTTAAGCTTGATTGGTGACTAGAAGTTTGCCTTAAAAAAACAAGTATATAAAAAAAGTGACTAAAATCAATTGAAGCTTTTGCTTGTTTTCAACTTTCAAGCCAGAAAAACTCCTTTTGCTACTTCCAGCCATCAGTTCCTCTCGAAATGGAATTTTTAGTGCTTCTGAAGAAAATGAAGAAACTCAAGGTCCCAAAACTACTGCTGCTGCAAGAACCAAGAGGGAAATTTAACAAGAAACCTAGTTGTCTGTCTAGTGTTTTCTGTTCAACTAACGGTAAAATCTAGCAGTTTCAGTCACTCAAATGCCAGTCTTTGGGTGCTACCTAATGAAGAGAATTGACCCTCCTTATCGAGAAACTCCAATTGGGTCCATTCCTGCAATCCTCCCACCAGAACAAAGTGCAATCTGATGGGGATTCTGAACTGTGCTTAGCCTATGAGCAATCACCAATGTTGTCCTGTCCTTCATTAGATGGTCCAAGCATCCTGGACTAGACGTCCACTAATCCAGTGCACTAGTGGCCTGAACAGAAGAACAAGATGTTGCTATCGAGACTTGAAATATGATGTTTTTTTAGTTTCCAACACCTGATCTCACAAACAGAGTTATCGGTGGAACAACATGACGACTTCTCAAGGATCATGAGTCAAAGCATGTCCAACACAAGCTTGGAGAGTACACAGATACGCATAGAGAAGAAAACAAAGAGCTTACCTCGTCGGGTTTTAGGATCGGTGCAAGACTGAGCAAGAGCTCCTTCAATAACATTTCTCTGAAGAGGAAAGATTAGAGGTTACCATTTCATAACTTTTCCTTTTCCACTCAACACTGAAGATCAGAAAATAATCATTAATCACGAATTTCTTCCTCCCTCTCTGAAGTATTCATTGACATACCTGCTCTACTCAGTAAGCCTCCGTGCTCAAACTTTACTTGATTCAAGTTTGTTCTTTAACATAATATCATAGTTTTAAACCATCATCGATTCAAATCATCAT
Organism: Populus deltoides; assembly: GCA_015852605.2. Lineage (NCBI taxonomy): Eukaryota > Viridiplantae > Streptophyta > Magnoliopsida > Malpighiales > Salicaceae > Populus > Populus deltoides. The sequence continues at coordinate 750,915 of CM027581.2, forward strand.
GGTATAAGATAGTGTGCATCTATATAAATTTCATGTTTATGTCAAAGCACTCCACCCATAGTTGTCCAACCCGATTGGGGGACTGACTTGGAAAAGGTTTTACTTGAGCCCACTGAGTTATTCAAGATTTCCACATCAGGTCGTAAAGGATAAGAGGGTTGCATATCTGCATGACAAATTTTCAGTTGGAAAATAGGAAAAATCCATATGTATTGAGAGCAGCCGTTGAACCTGAGAAATGTATTACAACAGAGACAACGACAAGGAGAGGGAAATCATAACATACTGGAGGAGTGAAATAAAATTCACAGCAAAAGTTAATGTGAAAATGTATCCGATGGAAGAAGCTACAGTTGCAACAGAGAGTAAACCCTGCAACTAGCAATAAATGGAAAGCAAAACAAAGGAGTAACTTCCTTTAGGTTTGCTACAAGTAAAATCAGAGGGATAATCAGAGAGTAAATTCAAGTTGAAGCGAAACCAATTGAGTATCATCTCTTAGCCCCAGAAGTTGAGGACATGTTTGTTTAAGGTACATAGCTCAGGAGCACATCCCAACTTCCACTCTGGCTGGAGGCAGACAATTTCATCGTGCTTAACAACATGCTCCAATACCGAGGATCTCACGTCTCCAATTGCATTTTGAGCCTCACGTGCTTACAAAGTCATATTTGCTCATAGTTTTCATAATTATAAATCTAATGGTATCCTGAATGCGTGAGTGGCAGTGTGATTGATAATGTGATTCACGATTATTTCATTGAATGTGTTTTTTTAATTATAGCTTTATCAAATTAATATTTTTTAATTTTTTTAAGATCGGTATATATTTAAACTATAAAAAATATTCAAAGGGATATCAATTTGATTATTTTTTAGATGAAAAACAATTTAAAAACATAAAAACTACTACAATAAAGCTAGATATGATTTTCAATTCATATCAATATATTCGTAAGCTATGCATCCATACCTAGTTATCAATAAGGTATTTTTTTAATTGATATTTTTAATTTAATTTGATTTATAAACATCTTTGATTATAAATAATTTTTAATATATTTCCTTTTTTTTTATGGAAGAAAAGAAATCAGTTTTACCATTAAGAATTACTTGTTAGGGAAAAAAAAATTATTTGGGAAGAAATCTTAATTGTTCATACTTCATACTTCATACCATAAGCATAGTTGCTAAACTCAAGAGACAAGTTGACCTAATATTGGGTTAGGTTTTATATTTAACTGAGAAATATTGACTCAATAAAATTTAATTAATATGATCAAATTCAACTTGTGATTTGATTTACATGATAGAACTTCATCCGACATCAACCATGTTAATTCCAAGAAGTTTTTAGTTTTTTTTTTTTAAAATAAGATAATATTATTTTAATAAAAATAATTAACCCGATAATTAATGATTTCGAATTATGTCTTTTATGGCCATGAATAGTGAATACCCTCAAATGGCCAATCACCGACAAATATCCTCCCCCTCTGAACGGCACCGTATCAAAACTCCACGAATCCAATCCCGTAATAAGCCTCAAAATATAAGGGCAATTAAAGTAAGAACAAAACACAAAAATACCAATCCACGTGTCACCTCATAAATCGTCGCAAAGCTTAGCTCCTCAAGTGATTCCTCTCTCTATTTAATCCAGAACCCAAAACTCGGTCCTCAACTCACACAAAACGCACCACGACTCAGTGCTCACTCACTCCCATGGAACTCCTATCACAATCATCAATCAAGCCTTCATCACTCCAACCTCAACCTCAATCAGCAACCGTTGTTTTTGTAGAAATCTGAACAAGTCTCTTCTTTTTTCTCTTCGGTTGACTTTTATTGTTTTGTCAATGACTCAGATGGCTCGTTGGTCGTTTCATGGGATTCTGGCTTTTGTTTCGCTTCTAGTCTTCTTAACGCATGGGGTTTACGCGAGTGATGGTGATGCTGATCCGATTTACAAGTAAAAGCTTCTGTCTTTGTTTCAGTTTCATTTCAATTTGATCTTGATTGAGTAATTTTAGAGTTGATTAGACTTTAATTGCTGTTATATTGAATGGATTCAGTAACAAGTAGTAGTTGCTGTTGAGTTTTGACTGTGAATGTGAATTTGAGAGGTAAAAAATGTTGGCTTTTTTATTCTGAAATGATGGATTAGGCATTGAAATTGTAGCCTTTTTTTTTGTATTGGTTTTTTTTTTTCATGTTGGAAGTTTGCTTCTCTTTGTGTCGTTGCGATGATTCGTCGATGAATAGCTGTTGGAGTGTTAGAGTAGAATGTCTTGTTTCTTGGCGATTGTTGAGCTGTTTGTGTTCATGAGAAGCCTTACTTCTGATGAATTACGTATTGAAAAGGTATTTTATAACTAGGATGTTAATTTGTGGTGGTTGGAATTTAAAACTTGAGCTTCTCTCATTGATTTCGGAACGACAGTTTGCGGTGATGTTTGGAGGGTAACAAGGAAAGGAAACCAGGGTGTCTTAGAGTTTTGCTTAGAGGATTGGTTAATTTGAGGGCATCAATATTCAGGAGATGAAATAATCCTTGGAGGCTGTAGTTGGTACCGGTCATCCTCATATTGTTCATAATCACTGTTTAAAAATTTTGGATGGCCCTGCAGCTTCCCCAGTCCCAGCTATGGTCTGCCTATGCATGTTTGTGCTATTTTCTATTTTTGTTTCAATTTGGTTTTGTTAGAATTGGAATTAACTATAGTTGTTATTATGTCTGTTACTCATTTACCAGGGCTTGTGTGGAGCAGTGTGAGAAAACTGGATGTGTAGGGGAAAAATGCTTCCAACACTGTAAATTCTCGTCTGATGGGAAGCCAGTGGGCGGGCCATGGTATCTACAAGAGCCACTGTATCTGCAGTGGAAACAATGGGACTGTCGTAGTGACTGCCAATACCATTGCATGCTTGTCAGAGAGGAAGAGAGAGAGAAACTCGGTGGCAAGCCTGTCAAGTATCATGGGAAATGGCCATTTCACCGTGCTTATGGCTTTCAGGTTTCCATGTGTAATTTTCTAGTTCAACTTTAAGATCTATCCTTGCTGCATATTTCAATCACCCATCTTAAATTGATACTTTTTTTGTGTTCCCAGGAACCTGTTTCTGTTGCTCTCTCTGCACTCAATCTTGCCATTCAGTTTCATGGTTGGGTATCCTTTTTCATCCTAATATACTATAAGTTGCAACTGACACCAAGTAAGAAGACTTACTATGAATATACCGGCTTGTGGCACATCTATGGAATCCTATCGATGAACTCGTGGTTCTGGAGTGCTGTTTTCCACAGTCGGTGAGCAATATTATTACTAGTCAGAGAATTCGTTGGAAAGGGCCTAAAGCTGTCTACTTGAAATCATGGAAAACTAACTTACCTATTGACAATTTGAATGTGTGCTTAATTTCGAAAGGTGAAGATAATCTTCGGCTAAGTTGGGATTTTATACGTTTTGAGGGTTTTGTCATCCCACACCATACAAGTCCTTTGGGTGCTTTATATCAGAGTAGAAGATATTACCTGATCAATTACATTGTAATAAAAAGATGTTGAATCTGCTAATTCGTGGCAGCAAACATTGGTTTTAGCTGTAATGTGACAATGTCATATCTACATGTGCCTTTCTATTTAGAAATATTTTATTACGTTTTCTGTTTTGTGCTCCTGTCTGGTGGGTGATTTTCAAAGTTAATTTATTGCAGAGATGTTGAGTTGACCGAGAAACTAGATTGTTCATCTGCTGTGGCATTACTAGGGTTTTCCCTTATTCTAGCAATACTACGAGCTTTCAGCATGAGAGATGAGGCTGCCAGGGTCATGGTCTCTGCTCCAATAATTGCATTTGTTACTACACATATCTTATATCTGAACTTCTACAACCTGGATTACGGTAATTGTTTTTGTCTTCTTATCTTCCTGCTTTACAAGGTAGAATAATAGACCTTTGTTTAAACTTACAGGGGAGCTGCAGGATATCATTACCGTTCAAACTTATTCCTTTGTGTTTGTTTGATTTAAAGAAGCCTTGTCTTGGTCCCACTCAGGAGGGTCCTGTCACATTTTATTTGCTGTTCTTTTCTGGTCCATCTCTTGTGCTGTGCCCTTCTCGTCTTGACTCGTGTTTTTGTTGTACTCAAATTGCATTCAATTTTGAATTTTTTGCTGATCACAACTTAACCATTATCTCCATTTTTTTTAATTCATTTGCTTGCGTGTCTAACCTTTTGTGTCATGCCATCATTCATCTTAGCATCCTATTAAGCTAAATCTCATGGTATAGAGTATCACTAATTCCAATATGTTAGCACCTAGACCAAATAAAAAGTCGCTTTTAACTGTGTATTCCTGATTGAGCTAATGAAACCTACCATGTGAATACGTTCATACTTTTGAAAATGACATATTTGACTTTACTACGCATTAATTTGGTACAATTTGACATTGCAACTGTGCCCACTTGGTGGTGCTGGACCAAGAAACTTGTTTGTTCTGGACAAGCTGAACTTTCCACGAAATGAGTACACCTCCCTTCCCCCATTCTTTAGAAAGCAATATTTTCTTCTACAGGCCATTTATTTGCTGACAAGGGACGTCCATTACATTTTGCTACTTGGTGCTCGACCAAGGAACCACAAGCTCCTTCCTTGAAAATAAATTGTGCCAGGAAATGTTATGTTGAAGTATGTGATGGTTAAAAAATTGGACCAAGATTAAATGATGAAACAGTTGTTGTCTAACTTGGTAGCTTATGCTTGCCAATTGGAAGTGGTTTTGAATGGTTAAATTATTTTGCAGATCTAAACATGAAAGTTTGTGTGGCCATGGGTGTAGCTCAACTTCTCGTTTGGGCAGTTTGGGCCGGTGCAACTAACCACCCATCCCGGCTCAAGTTGTGGGTGGCAGTTGTTGGAGGCGGCCTTGCCATCCTGTTGGAAATATACGACTTCCCGCCTTACCAGGGATTTGTGGATGCTCATGCTCTCTGGCATGCCACTACCATCCCACTCACATATCTTTGGTGGAGCTTTGTGAAGGATGATGCTGAGTTTAGAACATCAAGTCTCCTCAAGAAAGCAAGGTAGAATTTCTCTACCCAGTGCCTGTGGTAAATGGATGATGGACAGCACCGATCACTTTACATACCTCTCTGTTGAACAACTATAATGCACCTCCTTGTGTATACCTTTTTCCCAAATGCTTTGCATTTGCTGGTCCTTTCATCTGTACTTCAATTGGTGATCATTGGATTATTTCAAAATGTGGTATAGAATCTGTAACAAAATTCAATGTTTAGATCTCTGTACCTTTTTTTCATTTTATTTTTTGTCTAAAGAAACTGGGGTAACCTAATTTTTGTGTAAATTGTGTTTTCTGTTAATAGATATGGTGGGTTTCTTCTTTCATGGTGTTTGCTAGTGCAATGAGTAACAGAGTTACACAAGAGATGTTGCAATAAGTAGGAATTTTGAGGTTAAAGTACATTTGATCCTTCAAGTTTAGGTGCAGCAACATTGTTATCCTTTTGTCACTTAGGATTTAATGATGATACTACATTGTCTTTGAATCCTAAAACACCCTTTACAGTTTCATCTAAACTCTTTCTCATCAAATTCTGTAGAAAGATACACACCCTTTTATCTCGTAGGATTTAATGATGAAATTCTTGAAGCTGCTAAAAATACTTGCAAGACTCACTTTATTTGACGAGGAAGCTGCTTCGTCAACAAAGATTGCATTCATAGAAATCCAATAACACGGTCCTGGTGCTGCACTATCTGAAGAGAAGATAACAGGCTTTATATTTGTGAATGATCTGTGCGATGGGTGGAAAGGAGAGCGATTGAGGAATGAGGATACTGATGGAGCTGCAGAAGAGTTCAGTTGTTGAAGCCACAAATCTTGAGCAAATGCAAAAGCTTTGCATGCTTTCTTGAGGCTCAAAAGGGGAGAGGTCATTGCTGTCGAGGACCTCGGGGTTCAAGCCTTGAATCTACAGCTATCATTAGGGGAGATTGAGGTCCATGGCGATAACTTGAAGTTGATAAAGAGACATCTCAGTCTTGATAAGTTGGTGATAATGCCGTTCGAGCATGGTAACGATCTCGCCAATAGTCGTCCCTTTAGCTATGTGCTGAATGAGAAACCTCCTTCCCTGTAGTTCCATCTGCCATCATCCTGACAGCCGACAGGGAGAGAGGGGAAGTCATGTACGATATAAAGAGCTATTCCTGAGTAACTGTTAGTTTTAAAAAATATTTTTAATTTCTATTAATCGGTTTTATACGAATTTAGTTAAAATAGTGGTTAAATAAAAAGTAATTTAAAAAAAATTGGTTAAAACTATTATCGAAATTGATGTTAATGCTAAAAATAACTGAAGTAATAAAAAATAATAATGCAAAGACTTCGTTGGCAATTTCAACGATAATAAACGCTTGGGAGAAAAAAACAGTAAAATAGCTTTATATCACATAAAAAAAAAACTTTCCAAGCAAAAGTAGATTGCCAAAAAATTGAGGTTCAAGCCTCATTATTGGTGGGTCCTATCTCATTCGTTTTTAACCAAATATAATAATTGTGTGTTATACTTTTTAAAATATTTTTTATTTAAATGATTTTTTTTAAAAAAAATTTAACATCAACCAATCAAAATCTGTATAAAATACTAAAGAATATATTAATTTAATAATTTTCTAAATAAAAAAAAATAAATCAGTAATGGTCTTACAGCAACTGGAAGACGTTGAAGTTTTTTACTCTAATTTCAGTAACTAAACAGGTAACTACTTAAACCCATATCAAGCCCAGCTAACTCCTTTCCTGTACCCAACCCATAGCATATCATTAGTCATTACTCCGTAAAAAAAAAAAAAAAAAAAGCAGCAGCATTTCTTCTTCTAAAATGACGAGAGAGACGAGTCCAGGCTTGAAGATCCTTTGGGCATGGACCATTGGCACCGCCGCCAGTAAGATCACCGAGAAAAACCCGTTTTCTGTAATGCCAAGCTTGAATGTATTTATTTATTTTTGTTGTTGTTGTTGCAGTTTTGGTTACAAGTGTGGTGAGGACTAGACTAAAGGACATGGAGCAGATGATGAACGCTGAGCAACAGCAGCAGCAAGAGCAAGAAAAACAGCATCAAAGCACTCTGAGTGATCCAGCTTTGATGGATTCTGACGAGGGAATCATTCGAGAAGTGAGATCATAGCTTTAGCAGCTAGTAAATTGGTGTCTGACACGTGTTTGTTTAATGTCTCAAGAGAATATAGGAGCCAAGTACTTTTGTTGTCTGATTGTTGAATATGACAATTATTGAGACCAAATAATATGGTGTTTTCACTCTTGTTTAATCTTCCTCTTGCTAGCTATTTGTTAGTTTTTGTTGCTCTTTGTTTGTTTGCAGGTTAAGGTAACTCCATCTTCATGAATTATGGGTTACTGACTTCATTTCATATTGTGAAATCTTTTTGTTTGAGTACAATCGATGAGCAAAAAGGCGAATGTTATGTGGAAATTATATTTATCCTCTCTTTAAAAGTGAGGAGTGCAAGATTGTTTAGCTTTGTAATCGTGGTTTGTGAAACTTTTGCTGGAAGATGAATCCCATGATGTCTAGTTTTCACTTGAATTTGATCGAGGTATAGTGCTTCTGTGAATTGTAGCTTTCTAGCTTGAACATGGAACTGCGTTTGTTAAGACTAATTGCAGAGGATACTTCTGAAGTACCAGCAATCCGGTTCAGAAAAAAAAAGCACTAGTGATTCCTCGAATATGTCTATGTGGCCTGTGTGGCAGGCTAAATAGAAGACTGGAACCTTGTAATTCTTTTAGAATGTTGAATATGGTTCTGCAGCTGGGGTTTGATCATGTTTATCGTTGCATTGATAAACATGCTATGATGTGTCTTTCTTCTTCAACATCTAGCATTTTTAGTGTTATACCAAATGGTCAAATACATGCGACCAGTGGTTCAACGGGAAAAATTCAATGAAACAACTAGCAAAGACTCTCTTCATCCTATGTAGGACTGCGCCACTGCTAAACAGGTTTGGAGCTTCCTGCTTCCCACACACAAATGATCCTGACTTCTTAGTGATGGATTGTTTAAACTTTGATGTGACTGATGGGAATTTTAAGGAAGCAGTTGGAGGACAATGAAATAGTGTAGTTTATGTGGAGAAAGAAGGAGAGCTGCAACATGTGGAGTGGAACATTTGTCGAGAAAGTCAAGTGAACAGATGATTTGACAGGAGGGAGATAGCTTCTAGCACTAAAGTAGAGAAGTCAATCAGTTGGAATCTTCCTCCAGTTGGGTGGTTCAAGCTCAATACTACTGTCGCTGCAAGGAGCAATCTGGAATTGGCAGGAGCAGGAGGTCTAGAAAGAGACTCGAATGGTGCATTAAGTGTAAATAAGAATATTTTGTGTGCTAATAAGCAGTTGTTGCAGAATTATGAGCAGTCGAAAAGGCTGAGAAATGACCTTGGGACAAGCAAACAGAAAACTGGGCTAGAAGCCTAAGGTGAGACTTAAAAGCAGAACTCTCTCGCATTTAATTTATTTATTCACTATTACAGTAATAGATTATGGCTTAGCCATTATTACATGATGCGATTGTGATTCCTTTGACACACGAACAGTAACCCTACATCTTGTAGCTTCTTCAATTTTCACTCTCTCCTGCAGATTTCTTCCACACAATCCATTCTAGCCCAGAAAACCTAAACCGCCACAATATTCAATTGTATCTGTACTAGTAAAAAATATAAGTACAGACAACAATCGACTCTTATCTTAATTACTCTATCACTAACAAAAAACTATATAGAAAAACTCCATAATGGCATATCAGCGTCAATATTTTCCATGTTATCCCAACCATCCCCTCCACCACCACAATGAGGTGGTGGCAATAACATCCCTTCAGCCATATTAGCCAACAACCCTGGCATTCCAAAAACAGCCTCATCATCCATATAAAACACCTCCTCCCCCGCCTCTGCAGCAGTCTCCGCCGCCTTCTCCCCCTCATCTCCCGTCCTCATCAACTCACCTCCCACACACCCCTCCGGCCGAAAACCCCCAGCTGCCTCAGCTGCAGCCTTTTGAATGTCCTTAGCTTCACTAGAAGCCGGAACCGGCAACCTCCAGGCAGAATCCGCAAAATTCAAGCAAGCAGACCTACCCCTCAATGCCAAAGCAGCAACATCATGTGCCCTAGCAGCCATTTCAGCAGTAGGGAAAGTCCCTAACCAAATTCTTGATTTCTTATTGGGCTCTCTAACTTCACAAACCCACTTACCTGAATTCCTCCTCCTCACCCCTCTATACACCGGATGCCTTGTTTCCCTGAATTTCTTTCTCCCTGCCCTCTTCTTCGGATTCCTCGAAGCTAGCATTACTTCCTCATCAGAAAAATTTGGAGCTGGTTGAACTCTTGTAGTAACATTGCTACTAATACTACAATCTGAAAGAACAGGAGAATAAGAACACTGTTCTTGATTAATACCATTATTCTCATTAAAAACTGACCACAAATCTGTTGCCCCAAATGGGCTTGGATCAGAATAATGACTGAAAAGATCCATAACAATTCTTAAACCTTAAAGGGTTCTTGTTTCTTATCTTGAATATGTACTCTAAATAAGAAAAAAAACAGAGAGTGGAACTGAAGTATGCTAGCTCGAACTGCTAACTTGCTTGCTTCTTTTTTAAGGTGGGGACTTTATATATATATATATGTTATTGTAATGACCCAGTAGAAGCTGTGCACTTCACACGCATTTGGAGAGAAGCCAGCTAAGGCCCCCACGGATTGCACATAGATTCTGGTAAATATTTAAGAAGATATATGAAACTGATGGATTGATTTGATTTGACGATGTAGTGGAAGAATCTAGTTAAGGAGGACTGAGTTTTGCTTCGCTTGCTTGGTGGATAAGTACCAGCTGTATCCGGCTTCGAGATCAGTTGGATTTTTGGAGTGACACGTGTGATTTTGACCTTCCAAGATGGTTCCCTGCGAGTGGGTGTTTAAAGCCTCTAGGCTGTCAGAGTCAAAGGTGTTGATATTATGTGTTGAAGAGACAATTGATCGCCGAGTTTTTGCGTGAAATACTGCCCGTTTGGAGTTTGGAATCGCAGTGCGGCTATAGTTGCACCCCCCACTATTTCCAAACATAATCTAAATTCTTTTTCATTAATCTAATTGCAATTAGTGAATCAATGAGATCACTTTCTAGTTTAATGATATTCTTATTTAAATAAAATTTTATTTAACAAACGGTTGAATTTTACGTGCAACTCGTATTTCTAAACCTCATGAATTGATGTAAATCATCTTATATATGAAAATTAGACATGAATTGCCACGGATATAATATTACCGGTTCATGTATAATTTTTATATCATATACTCATTTAAAAAAATATATATATGTCTATAAAAAATTGAAAGATTAGTTGTGTGGATGAAATTAAGCCTTGAAAAATCGTTATTATTGACGAGTAATTGAAGAAGTATCGTGGAAAGCACACAAGGAAAGAGAGCTGCGACAGAAGGCAATGAAAATGACGGCGAGGAATGTGATGAGGTGGCAGATGGGCAGAGAGAGAGGGGTACCTTTCAAAATGACGTCACCCAACCCTCCCAAACACGGTTAGTGTTCTACGGTTGATCCAACTGGCAACTGCCAGAGAGCCGGTGGCTTTTCCGCGGAAACGCGTAGTCCACGTGCGTTTTATGTACACGTGGTCCCGCATTCACAGCTTGCTCTTCTTGTACTGACTTTTATTTAAAGAAAAAAGGTGGAATAGTTTACCTCAAAAAAACACGCATTATACTTGTGAGATTGTATGTTATGCTAGTTTAAACATAGCAGTATAGGGTTTTTTATTTTTAAGAATCTTTTTTGTTTAAAAATATATTAAAATAATATATTTTATATTTTTTTAATATTAATACATCAAAACAATACAATTCATCGATTTTTTTTCTAAGTAAGACAATATATTACATGCGCGGCTCATATTATGTGCTAATGTGCTAATGTGGGAAACAAAACTGATGAGATTGACGAGGAAATTGAGTGTATCTCTCTCATCTGTTCATCGTTGTCCATGTATGGATTTTCAGTGCGTTGGGCTTTTCTTCTTCTGGTATCTTCGGTGCCGTTTGGTAATGCGGTTATACCGGAGGTTCAAATAAACCATAGTTTTTATGTGTTTGGTTATGCAAAAAAATAGATTTTATTTTGGTGGGACCCACAATAATTGTAGCTGCACCTGTGGCTGATAAGAAGCTGGAAAATTATGCTTTCCAACAGCAGCTAACCTCATTTTTCAAGATCCACTGTGCTAAGAGAAAAAAGTCGGCTCAACTATTCATCTTTTGTTTTTGAAATTGCAAATTCTATATGTTGTAACTTGTCTTCCCCAAACATTAGAGAGCATGTAAAAGATGACTTCCTGGAGCTTTTCCACTGTGTGGAGAATGGTGTAGCACTGTTTCAGCTGGATCAGGTTGGTACGAACCTAAATGTAAAAAAATATATATATATTTTTTTATTTTTCATTGTGTTTTATTCAAAAAATTAATGTTTAACATTATTCAATGATACTACATAAATTAAAAGGATATCGCATAATGACGTAGTATTTACAGAATTTGATCGCAATTTCAATTTTGTTCCTGATAATTTTTTACCTGATGTTATTGCATGCTCAATAAACCATGGAAACTGTAGTCTTTATCAAATGAATTTCGTATGTTATGGAATTGTAGATGGTTTAATAGAACAATAAAAAATATTTTATATAAAGTATTGTTTATTTCATGATGTAATAGCAGTAGTTAAATTTACAATATTTAAATTAAAAATCATCAATATTAACATATATTTTTTAAAATTATTTTATAACCTCAATTTCAAAAGCATTTTTAACAAAACACATTAAACTATTTTTTGTTCAACCTCAATTTCAATCATAGTTTTAACCAAACATCTATTTTTTAAAACCAACCTCAACTAAAAGTACTTTTTATAAAACAACTTTTTTCAAACCACAACCACAACAGCTACCGTAATACCAAACACACTTCGTCTTCTTTCTCACATTTTCCTAGGATTCAAGCATCATGTCGCTGCGAGAAGGCGTCAAAGTGGGCCACAATGATGACCACCTGGAAGATTATGGGGCCAGTTCATTTTGGACCTTGAAAATTGGACCCGATTTTGACTCATTGATTGGGTCCCTTGTAGTTTTTACGCAACTTTGTACGTCAGGCATGGAGAAGAAATGGGGCTCATATTTTTGTACGTTCTAGCTGCTCGACGAGCCTTTTTTTTTTTTTTTTTTTTGCACACAATTGGGGGTTGAAAAATAAATCTAATAATAAATCTGATGGTTGAAATATATTCATGGTTTTTATTTAGTCTCACTATTTGTTAGGATTCTCGTCACACCCACCTATATTCCAACCAAAATATTTTAGAATTTATTAAACATAGAAATGCTATTATTTTATCATTGAGATCCAAGAACAACACAAGTGGGCTTAAAAAGAGCGAATTTTTTTAACCCCTTGTATAGATTAAGGACCATTGGGTCAATAGGATGGTCCAGAATCTACCATGGTTAGGACTATTTTGCAGAAGTGGTCATTTCATTTCTGAAAAATATATAATTGTTGAGCCAATAAGTTTCGTTCGTATACGTGGTCCGAAATTGCATTTAGTGTGTATTTATAAATCTCGCTAGTCTGGAAATGGTACCTATATAGTAAACCCTGCAGTTATTATAGCTATTAAACTCGACCGGTCTAATTTAATATGTGTTTGGCTGGAAGGTGTGGTAATTTTTTTTAGTGGTATAATTATTTTAAAGTATGAATCACATTTCATAAAAATAAAAAAATACATATTTTCTTATGTAGATTTCATTAAAAAAAAATCAACCACACCTCCAACTTAAACACTATCTAGATAGTTTGATTAAAAAACGTGCTAATTTAGAGCATAACTTGAGCTGGATTTGCTTTCAAATCATTTTAAATATTAATATGATCAAACCCATGTGATGGGTAGACTAATTAACTTGAACTTGTTACATTTGAGAATATTTAACCTTGTGAACTCTAATTATTTTTATTTATAATGATGCCGTTTTAATTTTTTTAATTGAAAATAACATGGTTTTGGAATTGATTATGATCCATCTGGTGATCTAAAGACTAACCCGACAAGCAATGATTCAGACCCCAAACCAAGTCAGATATAAAATAGAGGGTGTATGAAAATATTATAGTTACTATTTTTCAAAATGATTTTCATTTGAAAATGTATTAAAATAATTTTTTTAAAAAAATATTTTTAACATTAGCATGTTAAAATAATTTTAAAATATAAAAATTAATTTTAAATAAAAAATAAATTTTATAAAACACTATTCAAACCGTGTTCTCAGCATCTGTTACGTATAAGCAATGTTTTTAAACTCGGCACAACCCAAGGTCAAAGTCATGGTTTTTTACCGGGTCAATCTCAATTTTTTTTATAAATCAAAACGATATTATTTTAATAAAAACTAAAAAAATAATTAATGGGTTGTAACCGGATCCTGCCGGGTCACCATGTCAACTCACCAGATCAATTAAATTTTTAACTACTCTTATCTTTTTAAAACATGATCCAGTTTTAGCTAACATATCAATAAAGTTCCGAATCAACCCACTAACAAGACCGGATTTTAAAACAACATGTCCGACAACTATGATCGTAACCTCGGCTGTCTATTGAAGAGAGAGAGAGAGAGAGAGGTAGAACCACGTTTCAATTTATTCTTGACGTCGGCCATGACTGAATGATTTTCTTTTTAATGAGAGAGAGAGAGAGAGAGAGAGCACTATAAAGCAAGTGAATTTTACAATTTCAAGTTTCAACAATGAGAAAACAAGAATAGAAGTATTCTGTTTTTTTTTTTATAATATTTCTTAATTAAAATATATTAAAATAATTTTTCTTGTCATATCTTTTAAAGTTCTTAATATTAACACATCAAAAACATTTAAAAACACCTAAAAAAATGTAAAATATAAAATACTTTTCATTCCCCCTTCTTCTAGCCGCAATCTGAACAGTGTAAAACCAGGTGAACTGAACCTACAATTGCCGCAAGACTAATTTAATCTCTGATAACTTATACCCACAGAATCTTCTTAAGATATTGATTTTTGGGTTTGGTGGTGTCTGTAGGATAACTTTCTACACTAATGGTCTGTTTCTTCGTGTACCATCCCTTTTCCTGTCATGATCTTCATGATCTTCCTCTTTTAGAATGGAATCGCAATCATTTTACTTTACAGCATCGCAGCTTTGAACAATTATTGCTTCAAGTTACATGAAGAAGGAGGAGAAGAAAACATTTCAAGGCCGCTTGCCTTGGTGGATATATAATTGTTTTTGGAAAGATATTGATTTTATTGAGTGTAAATCATAAATTATGTGAAATTAAGGAATTAAAAATGAAGGTTTTTTATTTTAGAAAAATTATAATTCAATCAAGGTATTTGATTTATTATGATTTGTTATGTAAGGAATAATGGGATATTACATATCATCTTTTAATTGAAATCTAAATCTTTAATTTAAAATTAAATATTACATTCAACTAATATATTAAAAAATAATATAAATTATATCCTGAAATTTCACCTAACAGCTTAAACTATTGGATTGAGATGGTTTTTTGACATGATATCAGAGCCTTGCTGACTAAGCGGTCATAAGTTTGAATATTATCATCCCCATTTATTTAATAAAAATTAAACACAAGTTAAAGTAAGTATGTGCAAGTTTCAAGATCAAAGGACGTTCACTTAAGAGAATGTGCTAGAAAATAATATAAATTATATCATGAGACCTAACATAATATAATGGGATTCATTGTACTCACAGTTAACATGATAGGAATGGTTGTAGTGGTAACTAAAACTTTAGGGGTAGATCGGATGGCTGTGGTTGTCCTGGCTCAAAATATTTCCCTTAAAACCATATTTAAAATTTTCGTTTTGATATTTGTTAGTATTATTACAATAAATTAAAATATTTTTAGATAATTAAAATATAATTCAAGTTAGTGAATGGTGTAGTACATGAGAAATGCAAGTTAATTTACTTAAGTATCTTGGTTAACTTTTACATGGTTAAAAGTAATTTTTAATATTAATCAAAATCTCACATTAATCTCTCTATACAAATATTTTACCTATTTGATAGAAAATAACAGCAAAAGGAGATTACCTTTTGCCAAAGCAAACCTTGTTTATTGTGAGCAGAGTTAATTTTTTTAATTGTATAAAAATATTTAGATGTTGTGAATATTTTTTTAGAAAAAAATAATTTAAAGCTATAGTGTTAATGGGGTTATTTTTTTTGTATATAAAAAAAATATTTAGAAGTTGCTAATATTGTTTTTGGTGAAAAATAATTTAAACCATGCAAGAGTCTAACAATACGGAAAACCATATAAACATAGTTTATATATATATATATATATATATATATATATATATATATAGAGAGAGAGAGAGAGAGAGAGAGAGAGAGAGAGAGAGGTCCTTTTGCGCTACTGTTGAAAAGAGATGTGAGCATTCATCACCAATGGGAGGGGTTGTATTTTCATTAACTACTTGGTAAAATAAACAGGGCATGTTGCTTTAAGCCATGATCTCCCCAATCCACACACACAATCATTAGATTGCAATATTTTATATTATATATATATATATATATATATATATATATATATATATATATATATAGTTTCATGCAGCCTTTTTTGTGGATTACCTAGCTAGCTTCAGCAGATCTTAATCATGCCGACTATTGATGAACATCTAAATATTTACATCTACACAGAAGGAAAAAAAAGAAGAAGAAGAAGAAGAAAAGCAGGACCAGAATCATTCAACCATGGATGTCAGCTTCAAAATTGAAACCTTACTACATTGTCAGAGGACACGTACGATTCTTGGATTACTAGGTAAGAAATTGCTGTATGATTCAAACATGAAAAAATGACAGATGACGCATGGTATGGACCTGGTAGTTCAGATGTCATATTCTCCTAGGTTGCTTCAATTTTCCATGCGTCGGTCGTTCCTAGAAAACAATTAATTCTTCTCGAATCTAATTAATTAGATGATAAAAGGGTTGTTAAATAATTCAAAAAAACTTTACTATTTTAATAATCTAACTTTAATCTTTAGAAGACTAATCCCACTATATATATATATGTTTTTCATGCATGCACCTCCATTAACCTGTTCATAACTTCCAGACCCTCATGGATACTACTTTCATGGCCGACTTAGGGCAACTTGCTTTACTTTCAAATTTACAGGATGGATTTTCTTCGCATGGTCGAAGCACTTTAAGTAGTTGGAACCAGTTCGATCGATTTTGATAGAAGTCATAAGATTGATCTACAATTGCTTTATGAAGTAATGAGATCAAAATTGACCGTGGAAATTAAAGTCCTTAATAATTAAGTAAGTATATCGACGTAGAGAATTTTGCCAAGTCATATATATATATATATATATATATATATATATATATATATATATATATATATGTGGCTCTTAATTTCTTCTTGAAGTGCGAGCACATATAGAATCTAATCATTTTTTTCTTTATCTTTTCTCTTGTTTTAATCACAGCAACATATTTTCTTTACCAATTTTTTTTTATGGCTAGAGTTCATCTTTTCAGTTCAATCATATTATTTTACTATTGTTAAAAAATAATATAAAATTAAAGCTTTTCCTAACCATTAACTTAAGTTTTTAAGTTTTGATAACTTTTTGAGATGATGCTGAATCTTAACGATCAATTACATAGTTACAAGTTCAAATCTTATTATTCATGTTCTAACTAATTAATCATAAGGTAATGCTGAATATATGTAAGTTTCAAGTGTAAAAAAATTTTATTTAAAATTGGGTTTGTTTGAGAGAAATAAAAAACTACTATTAAGACTTTACAGATCTAAATTTCAAGTCTAAAATACTTTTATTTATTAGAGCGTGTTAAAAAAAATATAAAACATCTTCGAGGTCTCATCTAATAACTTAAATTTTTAAAATAAGATAGTTTTTTAACAATTAGGATTAAGGGATTCATGAGAATTCCACTTTTATTTTATATGAGATTTAAACTTTTATGGTTAATTATAATTTTAAAAATTATTTGGTTTTCTTTGCTTGAAAGTGCTTTTAATCTTAAATTTGATAAAAACTTGTGTTTGTGAAAAACTATGATTTATAGTTTTTTTAAAAAACTTGTATTTTTAAAACCGTAACTGTAAAAACTATCACAATAACAAACACACATTTACTTTATTATTCCTTTAAAATGTCATACTTTATAAAGTCTATATATATTACACATTTACATAGCTAAATCAAGTATATAATAGTAAATGTGGTGTCGACTTGCTTAGTCGCATGATTTTTTTTTTAAATTTTTGTTTGTTTGTTTAAGTGAGCAGCCAAAGCTGAGTTACAAGTTGACAGGGCGACTTACATGCACGGGTTCCCAAGTGTCTGATTTTGTACCTTTTTTTCTTCACCAAACATTTGGGCTTGCACTTCCTATTTGTTGCTCTCTCTACACATGCACACAATTGTTATAGATGGCCAGAGGGACTCAAATGACATATATAGAACATGTAGTTTAGCCATTAATAGACCAAATGGACAATAATTAGAATAAAAAACAAAGTGCATAAGGCCAAGTGAACAATTTCACTTTATTTATTATTTTTAATGAACAGGGTTTAAACCTAAACTAAAAAATTACATATCTCAAAATCACCCCAACAATATTAGCTAATGAAAAAGATACAAAATTTCACATGATAGATGATCAAGTGGATGCATTCTATTGTATAATCACAATTCACTAACCTGAGCAATTCGCACGACGATTGCTTTTATTAAGAAAGTGCATCATTCGAATTTTCCAAGGTCTATTTAATTTTGCTTTAGATAATCATAAGTAAGTTTCTGGTTGGTGATTCCATTTATAATTAACATGATAAACAATATTCACAGTTTAGAAAAAATAGATCATCATGGACACACCGAGACTCTATTTTCGACACATTTGGTATCATTAGAAAGATCTCGAAAACAAAATGCTAACTACACCTCGAAAGAACACCAAAGGAGGTCATGATTAACCCTAAATTAACCCCGAACAAAATCCCAAACAAATTACAATCACATTTGATGATCTTTCAAGGTGTTGTTAGAATCGTCAAGTCAAAATCTTTCTAATAATATTGGGTAAGTCGAAAACGGAGCTCCAATGTATTCCCTATAACCCATTTTTTTTTTACCATTGCATCTTGAATCCTAGTTATAAAATTTTAGGTTGACTTTTTATGCATGTTAATTAAATTGAGATGAACATGATTTTTTTAACACCTATATTCCCAATAACAGTTGTGTTCAACTACTATTCTCAGCAACAATTGTCTTCAAACTTTATTATTTTTGTAATACTTTTATATTATGTGTTATTTTTAAATTTTTTTTTATAAAACTGTGTTAGAATTTTAAAATTGCTCATAATTTTTTTTTGAGGAAGTTATTTGTGATTTAAATTCTAGATGTACTCACAAGTTGGTACAATATTGCAAAAATTATTTGTTTTCATAATGAATATCATCCCAAGTTGAATTATACTGCAAGAATTTCAAAACAATGATCCACATGGGCGGTGCACAAATTCAAACTTTGGTCATGATTTGCTAACGTTCATGTCAAAGACCTTGACTGGTCAAGCCAGGATGCTTTAATCATTTATCAACATAATTAAATATCTTTTCACTGAAACCATACATGTTTAATTACATGGGTCCTCTGGACATGAATTTTTAAAGCTCAAAAGATGCTGGCTGAGAGTCTCCTTCTTTATATATATATATATATATATTCTAGTCATCTCTTCCATGAGTTACATTATCATTAAGGATTGCTTAAGTTATTAAGATCCTGCTTGTTAATGTTTTTAAAATATGATTAGATCTGCTTTTCTTAATATATTATGGATTAAAAAAAATATCAAATTGAAGTTTTTTTAATTCAGTATATTTTATAATCTAAAATGCTAAAATAAATAAAAAATAATCAAATTAGTGTTTTTTAGTTTAAATTTATTTTTATTAAAATTCGTTTTGCATTGTCAGACAGTACCCTAAGAATCAAAGTGAGAGACTTGAAACTAAAACTTCTTACAATGTAATTGGAAGGGAAGAAAATGAAGCGAGATGAAAATTCAAGGTGAATGGAACTTTCCATTGTTCGAAAAGGGGAGAGAAAATGAAGAAAGAAAAATGGGAGTAAAAACTTGGAAGGAGAGGCTGTTCGTTCCATAAAATATCAAATACATGAGAGGGACAGTTATCAAACTACAAGGGAAAAGATCTCTCTCAGAAGTCTTATCAAGACAAAACATTTATATGGAAAGAGAGAGAGCTCTGGCTCTGGCTCTGGCTCTGGCTGACAACTCTAAAGATAACCACTGTAGCTGCAAAGTTAATCCACCTACTTGATTTACCTTTACCTAGAAACCACTTCCCTAAAATCTTGAATAAGAGCCATCCATGGGTCCACCGAGTGACCTAAACCTCTTCTTTTTTACCAAAACCGGGAAGCAGACATCTAGTACCATGAAAAATTTCCATGGAGAAATGAGGCTGGATATGTAGCTACCTGGCTGGGTTTTAGTGGTAGGACCATAGGTTTTCTGCATCGGAATTCCCTGGTGAATCATCAGAAGATGGCGTGTTTATTCTTGGTGGACTTACAAGCATTCCTCCTGCCATGTCAACTAGCAAATTGGGCAGGTTCAAAAGTTCTTCCTCGTCGATGAATTCCTGTCCTGATTGAATGTCAGCAGTGGTAGTGCTGGATGATGTGCCTTCTGTTTCAAGCCGGTCCCATTCAGGATTTGGCCCAGCTTCAGGTCTCGGCGACCTGCTTGATGCTGCACTAGCGGCTGCAGCCCTTATATCACTAGAGGATGCTGAGGCTGGTATTGGGTAGGAGAGAATCGATTCCGGGAAATTTAGTGGTGTATCAGGGCCTTTAAGGGCTAGAGCCGCCGCATCATAAGCGGCGGCTGCCATTTCAGGAGTTGGATACGTACCAAGCCATACACGCGTTGTTTTACGTGGTTCCCGGATCTCAGATACCCATTTCCCGCTCCGTAACCTAATTCCCTTATAACTCGGGTGTCTTCCGCTTGTAGGCTGAGTCGATGACCCACCTGAGGATCGGGTGGACCTTGGTGATTGGTCATCCTGCCTTCCACTCACAGGTTGGCCTGGAAACCCGAACCTTGGTGAATATTCATCCTGTCTCACCGTTAATGGTTGACCCAGAGATCCAGCTGGAGAAGGAATTGATCTTGGAGACTGGTTCGAGGAGGTGGAATGAGGTGCATATTGATCATCTTGGAGGATTGGGAGCAGAATAGAGGATGGAGGGTCAGGGACTTGTATGGATGGGTTTGAAGGTTGAGGTGGTGGTGACTGGTCAGCTTGAGGCACATTTGAATTAGTATTTGCCATTTATAATGAAAGGGATGTCCCTATATAGAAAAATAGCATATGGGTTTTTGACACATAAGAGAATACGCAAGAGATTTTTGTTTATAAGTTTGATGAGACCTTACTTTATAAGGATAGGTGAATCAATGGGCTAAAGCGTGGGGAATTCGCGGGGCCTTCTACGACTATGAACTTTTTCTATATATAATCTTGGTAATTAGTGTTATGGTTTGATGTGATTGATTGTAGAGGTTTGAGAGGTTACATGTGCACACGTATTTTGCACACAAAACTTAGCTGTAACGTGCCTGGTCTTCATCATCAACCTTGACACATTCTAAGAACCTCGAAGAAGAACTCTTGCTGGGTTTTCCATGGTCATGGGCGTCTGATCATAAATATAGGTCATGCTTACCACTACCTTCTGCCACTGCCCTGCTGCCGAAGCCCTAGCCCTATGTTTTCATTTATTTTCTTGCTAGGTTGTACAGATCATGTGACAAATCATTTAAAAGCATTGTAGTAGCCAAGATTCTTTAAAGATCATCTGTCTTCCATGTGATGCGAATTGCTTGTGGTATATCATCGTCTTGTTTGGTTTGTGACCACTTTCTTAATATTCAAGGACTCAATCGGTCCCCAACTCTGAAATAGTCCTGTTGGAGATCGAGCGATCGAGAATCAAAGTAAAAGATTCAATCTGCAGTCCCCTGGAAGAAAAAAACAATTTTTTTTCTGTTAGAAAATAACAAAATGTGTAGCCCTCTAGAGGACTAAACGGAGATAATCAAGCAAAAAAAGTTGCTCCATCCCATTTGGCGATTTTTAATAAGCAGTAATGGGTTGATGATTAGAACTGTATTATTCTATTGCCTAGTGTAAATACAGTAAAGTGGTTGGCCAAATTTTGCCCCCATTTCTTTATTTACAAAATCTGTACTGGTGCCGGTGATGGTAGTGCGTTTTAGCAAATTAGCTTTTCTGGGACTATCTCTTCATCATGCTAGTTAATTTGGTGACCCATCAACTATCAGAAAAGCTTTTTCATTCCCAGCTATTGTACCAGAGAATTCACCTTAAGGCCTTTACTCACCCTTACTCAATCCACCTGGCTAATATATATGAACAAGTTGGCTCCAACCACGCACACACATAAGCTGGCTTGAAGAGGTTTCCGTTCTGTTAATTCTTGTGCTATGGTACAGTGTAACACTAGGTTTTGCATAATCATGGATTTAGATTTAAAAGTGTATGGTTAATTAAGACAGACCGCAATCTTTTCCGCAATCACAGAAACTTCAAGAAAGCCAACTACAACTTGATGTATAGAAAACTCGGGACAGGGAATTACATTAGATTGTTTCAAAAAGTTAGGACAGTAAATATAAGGAAGTTCTAAAATCTATTTTCCATTAACGTGGTCTGGTCCACACGCAGCAGCAGCAGCACCCTCACAGGGATGGGGTTGAAAGATTTTATGCTTGTAATCGACATCACAACAAGTTTTTATCATTTTCAGAGAGAGAGAGAGAGAGAGAGAGAGGAGAGACTAGTCCTTTTTTTTACCCTCCTAATTTCTTTCTTGCCTTTGTTTGATCCTTGTACTATTTTTTGCTCTGGTATCATCACTCGACTCCTTATTTCTCTAATCATTTGATACCTGTCTGTCTCAAATTCCGTAAAAAAAAAAAATCATTACTAATGGAAATTAAAAAAAAAATATGATTTTTGGAAATTAAGACAAAAGAACATTGGAGATCTTGATTTGAAAGAATATAAGGTAAGATCTAGCACATATATAGTTTTCTGAGAGCACTTAGCATGAGGATCACATCAGCACACAGTAGAGAGTAGAGGGGTATAATTCATGAGATAGAACAAAGAGTAGATGACTAACCCAAAAAGGGTGTGATCTTGCCGACTATGATTTTCTTGAGCTTGTTAATTCATCCTTGATCAATGGAGAATTCTTGAGATCAAGTCAAATTTTATAGCTTTTTTCCTCAAAACTTTATCATCAAAAGTTATTTCTCTTACATAGTTTGATAATGCAATGTTCTTTTTGCTGCGCCGGTCTGCTAGATTTTTTCCTCATTCGCAAAGTTTTTGAAGACGGCTTTGAATGGAACACGGGAAAAGAGTCAATGGCTACGGCAGCATTCACATTAAGCCCATTTAAAAGGATGTATTGTTTGGTCAAATTAGAATTCTTAATCAGATTCAATTGATTGGCCCCCAAGAAAAAAAATCAAACTTGTAGTATTAAGTTGACAAGTGCATGCATCTTAATTAAAATTGGATGATTGGAGAAACAAATTTGAGTTTGAGCACCAAAGAATCTCAACAGATTATACTTTAAATCTAAATCCATGGTTTTGTCTGAAATCTGCTTGATATTATACTTTAAATCTCAACACTTTCTTTATAGGAACCTCTAGTTTAGATCTTCACTCAGAATTTTCCTTCTAATGTTTTAGCAAACCCATACTTAGAAAATATTTAGGATTCATATTAATACAATAGCCATAGCTATGTGTCTGAAAATGATTTTTAAAATACATTTAGTCTATTAAATTTGGTTAATGTTTTAAGATAAGTGAAATAAATACAAAAGGTAAGAAAATATATTTGATTGAAGGTATATATGGGGATAAAAATATAAATTAAATTTATCTTTAAAATAATTTTAAAATGATTTTTTATCATCTTAAAATAAAAAATACATGTCTCTACTATTTTTAATTTTTTTTTTATCTCGAGATATAAACAAGTCTCTTTTCATACAACAAAATTTTATAGAGTTGAAAGTAGAGAGAGACGTCCTCCCTTCTCTGGTCTCGTAACCATATTGCTCAACTAGTTGGGCCTCAAAGTTTGCAAAGTTTTTTGAGTTGGGCTATAAGCCTACTACATTGGTTTTGGGTCCTTTCTAGGTTTAGGATTGGAACTAGTTTTTTTTTTTAATTAATATCCATATATAATATAAATTTATATTTGTAATGAAATATAATAATTTGATGATGTATATATAAAATAGATTAAAAAAAAATCTTTAGCTAGTGAGGTTGGAAGCAGGTTGAAAGGCGAGTAAATACCATTCAATATCTGAAAATCTATCCTTATTCTATTTCTATTCTTATTAGGCTAGGTTAGCCCCCACCCTCTCTTTTTTTTGTTTCATAAAATATTGGAATGAATATTTGTCTATAGAATCAAATTGTGATCCTTGTAAATGAAAATATAGATATTTTAATTATAAAACTCGAACTAGCTCAACAAATTTTGATCGAGATTTGAATAATTTAGAGCCCAAATCAGTTTGAATTAAAAAAACAAAAAAAAACTAGATTTAATCCGATAAAAAAACTCAAGTTCCCTCATAATTTAATTGACCAAAGTAAAATTCATTCAAAACTAGGCACTAACTCATTGATTTTAAAAAAAAAAAACTTGATTTTAATTCTTTTAAATAAATAAAACCATTCCAAGTTGACACTCTCAATTTATAACTTAGTCTTTTTTTTTATTGGTTTTTGATATTTATTATATATAGGCTATTTTTTATTTTGAAAGAAATGAAAAACCTTAAAAAATATCTCATTTATGAGTAATCTTAGTTAGATTCTAAATCTATTTTTGGTCTTGAATATATCTCTCACATATTAATAGATTTTCAATCAAAACTTTCTTTTACTTTAAGTTAACATGGTATGATAGTTAAGTAGTCGTATAAAAATCATGTGATTTTTCTTTATTTCATTAAGAACTTATGAATTTAAATATGATAGAACAAACTATATAAAAAAACATAAGGGCTATGTATTTCTTTATATAGTTTGGTCTATCAAGTGAATTTTATGTTATTTAAAACATATATCTTAGATAATTTGCTGGTTTTTTATGAAAAAAAAAAAAGTCATATGAATTTCACGTAACTACATATTAATTTTGTTAATAAAATTAAAATGAAGAAAGGAATTGATTGAAAATTCATTGATACGTTGAGAACTTAATTGAGATGAAAAATAGATTAGGAAGTAAACGAGACTGCCCTTCAAATTTGAGGCCTTTAATGAGGTTTGCCCAAAAAGACTTCGACCTTTAGTGACCGTTAAAGTAAGTTACCTTATCTAAACCATGAGCACATGAACTGAAGCACTGAACTGCATAGCTTTTGCCACTTACTGAATCCATGGAAACTCTGCTAAAAATCCCATTCCCTATCTTCTCTAATAACCCACATATCCTCACAACAAAACCTACCAAACCCTTAAAGGTTTCAATCAAACCTCCACCACCAGACTTTGATTTCAGGTCAGAGATTTTGCAGGAATCTAGAGCCACAATTTCAAGAACCTACCCTGAATTGCTTGACTTGGCTAATGACGGCACCTTGCTGTTGATTGAGAAGAAACTTTTTGGTCCTGTACCTTCCTGGAGGACTGAGTTTGTTGAGCCAGAAGCAATATGGTTGGTTGGGGCTACTCATATTTCTAGTCAATCTGCTGCTGAAGTGGAGAGAGTGATCAGGGCTGTTAAGCCTGATAATGTAGTAGTTGAGCTATGTAGAAGCAGGCAAGTTTTTTTATTTTTCTTGGAGTTAAATTTATGTTTTTTTATGGAAATATTTTGACAGCAATATTTCCAAGCTGTGGATATCTTTATGGAGTTATTTATCATCAAACAATATTGTAATTTCACTTATTGCAGAGTTCATTTGCAGAGCTGGAATTATGTACATTTCCGATGAAGGTGAGGTTGGCCAACAATTAAGATCAAGCATGTTCTCTTTGAGTGGCACTGGCTTTTTTGGAGCTGTCGGCCGTAGCATAAACTTGGGTAAGAATTAATTAGAACTAGTTTGGTTTATATTGTTTGCCTGTGAAGATAAATTACTTGATGTTTATGCCCACTGCAGGAGGTCAAACAGCTTTAGCATTGCGTCTACTTTTGGCCCTTTTCTCTTCAAAGATTTCTTCTGATGTCAACCGGCCTTTCGGAGATGAGGTAGTTGAACATGATTAATTATTATGTGCAAACTTGCAGAACTGGAAAACTGTTGAATCTCAAGTTATGAAGTTTCTTACAAATTGCAGTTCCGAGCTGCTCGAAAAGTGGCTGAAGAAATCGGTGCTCAAATAGTCTTGGGGGACAGGCCAATTGAAATAACTGTATGCACATTTCGATTCGTGAGCTTGATTCTTGTGGCCTTTGTTTAGTGGAATATCAACTTGTATCTGCTGTAATGTGTTGAATAAAAATATAAATTGTTCATTTCTTTACGTTTTTTTTGGTTGTCGCAGCTTGAAAGGGCTTGGAATTCTCTGAAATGGAGGGAGAAGCTGAGTTTAGTGATTGCAGTTGTTCGCGGAATTACCTCATCATCTGATATATCTAAGAACAATTTCAAGGTTTTTTACTTCTACTAATATCATTTGTAATAATGTTATTTCTATGTATCCCTATATCTGCTGAAATTCCTGTTCAGATTTTGTTATTGATGATACATGAGCAATAGAAATCTAAATGATCTACCACAATTTTTTCATGAATTCGGTTCTGTTCTTCCTCTAGTTTTAGCCTGTTCCTGTTGCTCAATAACCAGAAGGCTGGAACCGTGCTGTCAGGAATTTCCTGCCATATATGCAACACTACAATTTCTATTCCCTTCATGATTTTGTCTCCTTTCTTAGAGCAGCTAACATTTCTTTCCTCTCCCAATGTTTTAAGTGGACCCTGTCTGTGAAATCCAAGCCTTGCCGCATTCTGAAAATGTGACTAATTTCATACAAATGCTTAGATATAGCATCACTTTCATGTTTCTATCCTCCATTGCAGGCATCAAGCACAGATGATAGAACCTTTCAGCTCTACGAGCAGCTCAGCTTTTCATATCCATCACTCCTGCAGCCTCTCATACACGAACGAGACACTGTAAGCATTTTCAAGCTGAAAAACAACTCAAAAGTTCCTGATCTTAGGCTTCAATTCCATGCATAACGTAGGAGAAACGTTCCATTCTTGATTTCCATTGTGGCCATATGATTAGCCTTCTCACCAAGTGACATTTTGGTGTTTGTTTAGTATCTTGCATGGTCTCTAAAACGAAGCAAAGCTGTGAACAACGGCAAAAGAGTGGTGGGCGTGATAGGAAAAGGTCATATGAATGGTGTAATATATGCATTGATATCAGATCTGGGAAACCTGCGGTTTCGAGACCTCGCAGGAAGGAGGTCATCAGGCGATGATGGGTCTAATGGCTTTGTTGCTGGTCTTGTTAAGAGCTTGGTTAGAGACACTGCCATTGGCATTCTGCTGTGGCAATTATATGAACAAATAAAAGGTTCACTATAGATTTTTTTAGCATTGTTATTAAACCCAAAAACATATATGTTTTGATTATTTTTTACCAATATAAATTATCTTATTAATAAATCTCTCCTTTATCTTAATAAACTTAAGATTCTTAATTGGAATAATTGTTTTAGTTAAAAAAAACATTTTTTAATTGTTACAACAAATTAACAAAATAATAAAAATAATATGTCTATATTTTATATGTGATTGGAAGCTAAAAAAATCATAAATGTAATAAAATCAACTTGAAATCTATTTAAAAATTATAAAAATAAAAAAACAATTTGAATATAGTTTTCATGGACAATTTATTATTAGTTTCATATCATATACATAAGAATTAAAAAAATATCATTAAAATTCAAATAAAAACTTATAATAGTATTTAAAAATTATATCAAAATTAAAAAAAGCTAATCTAAAAAATCTTTCTTGGAGTCTAAAAAATCAAAGAAAATAAGAAAAAAAAAAAACCAGGCCTAGCATCTGACCAAGGAGTTGGCCGAACACATGCACCTTTACTTGCTCTATTTAAGTTTTCTTTTTAAGAGGGTTTGGTTTTTTTTGGGGGAAAACAGAAGAGAGAAAGGGCATATTGTTCACAACAACGTTTGGGAACCGCCCAAAATAATAATTATTTTTTTTGTTAAAATTATTTTTATATATTTTTTAATCATTTTGATTTAATGATGTTAAAAATAATTTTTAAAAAATAAAAAAATATTATTTTAATGTATAAAATACTTTAAAAAATAACCACAACCAAACAATCAGTCTAAATATAATTTAGAAATCTACCCTTTGTTTTTTCTGAAAAAAAACCACACTCTCAGGCTACATATAATTTAGAAATCTACCCTTTGTTTTTTCTGAAAAAAAAAAGACAAAACAACGTGTGGATTAATTTATGTATAAAATAATACTCGAAACCGCGAACTCAACAGTCTTGCATGTGCCGACCAAGTTAGCTACGACATAAAATTGGCAACGCATGAATAAACAATATATATTAAGGTACTTTACCGTTTATATAAATAGTAAAGAAACCTCAATTCTTTTCTTTTAGAATATTTAAGTAATTCTTCGAGCTAGACTAAATTGTTCGAAATTCATTTAAAAAAATGCTATTATTTTGTAATTATTAGTTTTTTTTAATTATCCTAATTAAAAAAGTGATATATCTTTTCGTGAAAAAAACAAGTGATTAATTTTATACTTTACTGGTTCAAGGATAATTTTTATTGATAAAAATATAAATTATAGAAATTTAATCAAGTATTTAGTCTACATTTTATTTTTGCACTCTATACAGACCTTTTAGGAGTGGTTTAAATGGGTGTTTAGAAATATAGTAATACTTTTTATTTGACTAACCTTTATTTGAAATGCAAAATCAAAAAGGACACACAACACATGGATAGCTCCCATTAATAAAAAATAAACTTTCATCGTATCATATTATTTCTCATTGTCACTTTTCATCATCATCATTATTATTATTATTATTATTATTATGTCTCGATTGGTTTTTTACATATATTTTTATCGCAATTCAATAACTAAGCATCACTTTTCACACAAAAAAAATAGTTTGGGCTTGCAATGCCTAAGCATCACTTTTTAGGCCTGTAAGCACGAGCATCTAAGCTAGTGATTACTATAGCTCCGTTTGTTTACGCGACTGCGGTTGCGATTGAAATAAAACGTACCAAACATATATTTGGTTATAAAAAAAAACAATGTTAATTGTTCATGGATCCCATATTTTACTGCATTGCAAACTCAGTATTCGCGAAGCAGCATCCAACTGCTTTTGTTTCAACAGTAAACAATGAGCAACATATTTACGCACTGCATGCTAATTAATTAGCATGAACAGTAGGATGACAACAATAAAATTGGCGGGGGAGTAATGAGACGGCTACGGTGACAAGGACGGCAATGATGATAATAACTATTGAAATGATTAAATGATATTATAATTAATTTATTATCTATAAAATTATTTTATGTTGATTAATTTTTTTATAAAAACATAAATATAAAATATTTTATGCGAAACAAACTCACAATACACGATGGTCGTTCCTTACACAAAGCCAATGAAACTTCCTTTACAATTGTTTTAAGATTACTTGAATGTTGTAATATAGAAAACAAAACTAATTAAATTTTATTTAAAAAAACATGTAAATATAATTTATTTATTAATAAGATTCAAATTAAATATTACAACCTGTTAATGAAACTTGAAAGCATCCTGATCATGAGAAATTTTGAAAAAAAAAGAAAAAAAAACTGAAAAAGTAAATCACAGAACTGAATTTAGCCAATGAACTGTCTTTGTACTTTTTGGAAACATAAATGCAATTAACTCAAAATAGCCATGCCAAACAACAAATGGCAGATTCTGGGCTCTATTCATTTTGCATCTTTCTCGTGCATGCTTGGATTAGCAACGAAGGAACTTCGCGTTTTCTTTACGGGCTAAAAGCCAATTCTCTTAATTAATCTACAGCCTAAGAGATTCTCCATTGACTATAAAAAGACTAGAAGATAACGATCGATGGGCAACGGGGACGAGATGATGCCACCTTCAATTTGCCATGCAAAAGCAAAACCACTGGCAGGAGGGAGAGCCTGGTTTCTCTGGTGATTACTGTGGATTTGGAGACCTGGGAAACCAGATATATAGGAGAACAGAAATGCAAGTTTGAATTTGTTTCAGGTTAAAAATGGTTTGGAAGGGGATAAACCACCATTTATTGCCATTTTCCTTTTTTTTTTTGTCAGAGAGTGGGCAGCTCTTAAATGATTACATTCCAATTTAGGTCCATCTTTTTATAAAGAATCCTCAAATTAGCCCACCAAATGGCATGCAGTTTCTGCACACACTTGTCTCCTGAGACTGTCGAGAAAAAATAAATAAAATAGATATGATATGTCTTTCTAGAAAAAAAATATATAAATTCTAAAATTATTTTAAAAAAACTTATTTTATATATATATTTTTTGTTTTACCAACCGAACACGCTTCAATCTCTCATGTTTTGGAACATTAATCAAATACAAACTATGCATTATTTAACTAAAAACAGAAACTCCTTCAGAAAATGGTATTTTTTTTTTAATTTTTTGCCAACTAGTATTGTGTGTATAACTGGGAAGGTCAAAAGTGAGGGCATTTAATTTGTTCTTTCCCTTCTATTCTTTATAAGAAATATTAAGAGTAAACAAGGATAATAACAATTCTAAATAATAATAATAATAATAATAATAATAATAATAATAATAATAATAATAATAATATTTTTTTTTGGAAGAATTCTTACATGTTGCTTTAAGAATAATATTGAATTTAAACCCTTTATAATACCGTTAGTTTTAAATGCTAAAATGTCAATTGTTAATCTTAATATTTCGTGATGTTTTTTCCATTATTATAAGTTCGTTGTAATAATAATCTACTATATGAATGGCGGGCGCTTGCAACTGGAAAGATGCAAAAGAAATTTTGGTAGGCCTTGTCTTTTGGAGTAGCTTAGGGAATTTGGCTCCCACGTAATTAATTAGTTGTTTTCAACGTCAAAATACTGGATTGGAATACAGTCTTTGAATTGATTATTCATTGTGTATTTTTTAGATAAAAGTTAGCTCGTTATATTTTTCTTTATCAAGAACCTATGTCATTCACAGAGCGAAGCTGAAAATATTCATCTCTGAACAAACATAGATAAAAAAAACACGTAGTGAATGAAGCTTAGATTTTGATGTTACTTTAATTGGACTTGTTTCCAATTTTTTGTTTTAGTTTTCTTTAAATTTATTGTGTTTTTCCCGGCCATTATTCGAATAACTGTTTCATTAATAAATCAATTGATCATTATATATAAAAAGAAAGTTCGTTATAATATGTTTAATGAATCTATTTCGCCGACGTCATTCACGGAGTTGAAGGTATTCATCTCTGGACAAACAAAGACAGGAAACACACAAGGAATGATGCTTAGATTATGATGTTACTGATATACTGTAATTGAACTTGTTTCCAATCTTTACTTGTTTTAGTTTTCTTTAAATTTATTGTGTTTTTCCCTACCATTATCCGAATGACTGTTTCATTAATAAATCAATCGATCATTATATATAAAAAGAAAGTTCGTTATAATATGTTTAATGAATCTGATTTGCCGACGTCATTCATGGAGTTGAAGACATTCATCTCTGGACAAACAAAGACAGGAAATACGCAATGAATGATGCTTAGATTCTAATGTTACTGATATACTGTAATTGGACTTGTTTCCAATCTTTTCTTGTTTTAGTTTTTTATAAATTTATTGTGTTTTTCCCGGTCATTATCTGAATGACTGTTTTATTAATAAATTAATCGATCATTATATATAAAGAGAAAGTTCATTATAGCATGTTTAATGAACCCGATTCGCTGAAGTCATTCACGGAGCTGAAGGCATTCATCTTTGTACAAACAAAGACAGGAAACACACAATGAATGATGCTTAGATTCTGATGTCACTGATATATTGTATTTAGACTTGTTTCCAATCTTTTCTTTTTTTATTTTTTTTTATAAAATTTATTTGTTTTTCCCGGCCATTATCTAAATAACTGTTTTATTAATAAATCAATCGATCATTATATATATAAAGAAAGTTTGTTATAATATGTTTTAATGAACCTGATTCGCTAAAGTCATTCACAGAGTTGAAGGTATTCATCTCTAGACAAACAAAGACAGGAAACACGTAATGAATGATGCTTAGATTCTGATGTTACTGATATACTGTAATTGAACTTGTTTCTAGTCTTTTCTTTTTTTAGTTTTTTTAATTTATTATGTTTTTCCCGGCCATTATCTGAATAACTGTTTTATTAATAAATCAATCGATCATTATATATATAAAGAAAGTTCGTTATAATATGTTTAATGAACTTGATTCGTTGAAGTCATTCACGGAGCTAAAAGCATTCATCTCTAGACAAACAAAGACAGGAAAACATGCAATGAATGATGCTTAGATTCTGATGTTACTGATGTACTGTAATTGGGCTTGTTTTTTAGTTTTTTTAAATTTACCGTGTTTTTCCCGGCCATTATCTGAATAATTGTTTTATTAATAGATCAATCAATTATTATATATATAAAGAAAGTTAGTTATAATATGTTTAATGAACCTAATTGGCTGAAATCATTCACGAAGCTGAAAGCATTCATCTCTGGACAAACAAAGACAGGAAATACGCAATGAATGATGCTTAGATTTTGATGTTACTGATATACTGTAATTGGACTTGTTTCCAATCTTTTCTTTGTTTTTTTTTAAATATAGTTGAGAAAAGTAAAGAGTATTTTTTTAAAAAGTATTTTTTTCTTGAAAATACATTAAAATGATTTTTTTAGATTTTTTTTAAAATGTTTTACATCAACACATAAAAATCATCAAAAAAATATTAAAAAAATCAATATAATACTTTATCAAGTGAAACACGCTTTAAGATGCATTTAAAATAGAATTTACTGCACTTTCAAACACTCACACTATAAGTTATTCGTTGATTTTTAAATCTTAGCAACTATTTTATAATTGACTAATCATATTTTCCGATC
Source organism: Populus deltoides (assembly GCA_015852605.2). NCBI lineage: Eukaryota > Viridiplantae > Streptophyta > Magnoliopsida > Malpighiales > Salicaceae > Populus > Populus deltoides. Next base: position 783,537 of record CM027581.2, read on the forward strand.
ATCTTAATTCTAGATTTTTTTTCTTCGTTATTCAAACACAAGATAAATCATTAGTAAAAAAAAAAAATTTAATTTTATATTCTCATAATCCCTACATAGGAATAAAACGAAAAGAAAGAAAATTTTAAATGAAAGACCGTGAAATCCTCTAGAGAAAGAACTCTTTTATAAGAATCTATTATTTTTGGCAAATTACATTGAATGCTAATTTCACACTAGATTTCAGTATTAATTAGGTTCAATTCTGTGGTCTAATCCACCACATTGTCTTTACAAGTTATCTGTTTTTCTTCCTCTTTAATTTGTCTTCTAAAAATATACAGTGACATGAATGAGATTTGAAGGGGAAAAATTTAGAAAAAAAAATAATTTAGATTTTATATAAGCAGCATTGCCCCACTACATGCCTTTTATAAACAATCGAGAGAGACAAGTGTAGAACATCTTTTGTACTCACTCCTAACGGCTCTTGCTCCTCGACACTATAAAATCCCCCACTGATCAGGTCTTAATACATTCACAACATAGCTAGCTTGAGAAACAATGGCATCCACTCAATCTTCCATTGCCCTAAGCTCCTCCCTTTCGAAAATCCATATTTTAATTGTAGATGATGATTCTACATCTCTTTCTGTTGTTTCAGCAACGCTGAAAACTGTTAGCTATAAAGGTATATATGAGTGAGATCTTAGTACTGCTTGCCATGTCTTGAATTCTAGTGTGGATTTCATGTTCTCATGGTCCATGGTTCCAAGCAGTTTATGCCATTTTCATCAATAATTTCTCAGATTTGTTTACTCATTGTTTTCTCAACCTTATATCTTGATTTCTAGATCAATTGAATCTAATTTTCTCTTATTTTTTCCTAATATCATACGGCCAATGAATTGATGAGGCTTGATATGAATGCATGTTTTTCTTTATTTCTACAATACCAACGATCTTTTTCCATTTTTTTTTAAAAGAGAGGATCCTTTTCCATTTCAGCCATTTTTCGATCCATCTATATCACTGACAAATCAAAATATAAATCATATTTTCACAGTCAATTTTTTTAATTAATGTTTCTCCTTTGTGAATCTTGCATTATATGAATGGTTTCTACAAACTTAGAGATTGGTTTTATGTTTTTGTTATTTTTAATCATTATCCTTTCATTCTTTTCTCTTGTTTTCTGCTGGATTTTATGCTTGTATTGTTTTTTTTTTTCAATTTCAAAACTTACATATGATTAATAATTGGATAATTTGTGATTACTGTTAGAAAATAATATAAATCATATCTTAAAATCTTAAGTTTTTAGGTTAATATGGTTCTTTAACAATTGCATGCATGGTTTTTCGGCTATTAAATTTCAAGTCAAGTAGTATGGAGTTAGGTTTTCAAACTCATTCTACTCCTCCTTTGTATCTAATATCAATGAAAATGGTTTTTTTTTTTTGTCCTTTGACCTCTTATTTTTTTTGCTTAAGAATTAATATTTGATTTTTCTCTCTCTCGAAAAGTAAGGTCAACAATAATCAAGATTTATTTAAAAAATAAATAATTCAATCTCTTTTTTCCTTCATCTTTAAAATTAAAGCATGAAACTAAATCTTTAGCCCTTACAAAAGAAATTTTTCTCTTTCTATTTATTTGAGCCTTTTTTTCTTTCTTAAATCGTTAGCCTTTCTAGTATCATTTATGAATATTATTCTTACATGATGCTTGTTTTATCTTTTAATGATGTCTAGATTTAACAAAGTATTTGAGAACTATAACTGATAAAGACGAGAGAAAAATTATTAAAATCATTGAATTTTCTTTTTTGATATTAAATTTGTAATTAATTAACGATTGATCTTATAATGTCGTCTTCTTTGTTGACAGACAATCGCAACCTAGAACTTACTGTGGTCACAGTCAAGAAACCATTTGATGCTTTATCAATTCTTCGACTGAAAAAGGGTTTATTTGACTTAGTTGTGTCTGACCTCCATATGCCTGAGATGAATGGCATGGAACTACAAAAACAAGTGGAAGAAGAATTCAAGCTTCCTGTGATTAGTAAGTGTAGTACTTTACCTCTTCTTCGTTTATGACATGGGATGAACATATGTCTATGTATAAAACACCTTTATCTATATATAAATAGATAGGTTTGACATATATATATATTCGATCGATATTAAATCTAAAGCCGACATGAAAGATGATATATCCATGTACAAATATACATTTGTATATAAATAATCAATAAATAGATTCGATTGGTTGAATCTAAAGCAAATTCAAATTATCATCAATTTTATCAATAATTTATTTAAAATGTTAGACTTGCATAAATTGGAAATTTGTTAAATAACAAAAGAACACACACACACACACACACACACACACACACACACACATATATATATAATAACACTAAAAAGAGTAATATAATGTTAAATATTAGAAAAATATGACAAGATAAAACTTGAATATTTTTGAAGTTTTTATATATTTAACAATTTTAAAAATATTATAAGATTTGAACTCATTTTCTATATAATTAATTACTATATAAGCCACACCTTGTTAATTTATTGCAAAGTTATTCACTAATGTATTCCCTGCATTATTGATCTTTAAATTAGATTTTCTATTTATTTATTTTTTGTCGAAGCTTTTCTGATTTCTGTATCATTTCTAATGCAGTAATGTCCACAGATGAAAGTAAGAACGTCATGTTAAGAAGTTTAGAGGGTGGTGCTGCGTTTTATATAGTGAAACCAGTTAACAAAGATGATCTCAAGAATGTGTGGCATTATGCAGTTGCAATCAAAACAGGTATCTCCCTTTCAATCAAGGAAATAGAAGGCTCTCGAGAATCATCATCTTCTACATTGGTTGAGAGATTATCCCTTGAAGATGTGAATTCTGCAACATCTATCAATGATGAAGAACGTTATAGAAAAAATGGAACAAAGGAAGAAAGGAAGAGCACAAAGGAAGATCAAGAAGTAGATAGTCAGCCTGCCTCGAAAAAGCGGAAGGTGGTTTGGACTAATTCACTTCACAACCGGTTTTTGCTGGCCTTAAACCATATAGGGCTAGACAGTAAGCAGAATCTTGTTGAATGTTTTTTATTTTTATTTTTTTTATTGCATCTACAAGACCTTTTACTTGCCAAATTTATTTGTGATGCTTTTCTTTGTACGTTCAAATCTATGTAGAGGCTGTTCCAAAAACAATTCTTCAATGCATGAGTGTGCGAGGGCTGTCAAGAGAAAATATTGCCAGTCACTTACAGGTTTGTGTTTGTATAGTTTAGCACTCTTAAATCATGCTTCTCAATAGATCGATTTAGCTTTGCTCATGCTCTATGATTTTATTTCATATAAGTGGAGAAGAAACAGATTTTTCAAATAATTTATGGTACTATTTTAGGGCTTGCAAGAAAATGAGTTCTCATACTAAAATCATTCATTTCTAAATTTCATGCACTTAATTAAGTAGATCAATGTCTATTAATCAATTGAGTTTAATTTTTTTTTTTAATTTTTTGTTTTCACCATAAATGCTAAGATTTGAATATTATATTATATATACATATATGATTATAATATTGATTACCTTTTTTTAGATAATCTCGTGTGTGTGCGTGTATATATATAATCTATTCTTTTATACTCTATTCAGAAAAATAAAAATAAAAAGTTAACCAACGATTCGTAAAAGAATGCCAAATCCTTGCCCTAGCATCTTCACATTTTATACATGAGATTCATATATATATATATATATTAAAGGGATATAGTTATCGACTATAAACCTTTCTTTTCCTAGTCTTCAAAAGAAGAAAAATAATGCATCCAAACCAACTAATCACATTTTTATGCTATTATAATAACTTGTCACTGACACCATTATGTCTTGATGATTTCACAGAAGTATCGAATCTTCCTTAAAAAGGTTGCAGAGAGAGGTGGTTGTTCATCGAAGAACTTGTCAGGACGAGATGATCTTAGGACAAACTTTGCACCTAGCCAACCCTTTATGATGTTAACAAATGTCCAGCAGGAATATTCCCAACGAGCAACAAGAGCATCGATTCAACCTGGTCTTGGAGGGAACACCATTCCAGCTCTTGGTGGTTCCAGTTTTAGGAACTTGCATTCTGCAAACCAACAGGCTCCGAGCAACAACTCCATACTTCAATCACCATACGGGCAGTCTCGTTTATTTGGCAATGCTAATTCTGCTAATCAGGCAAACCAAATAAGATCAGGACTGGAATCAAACTATAGTATTGGAGAAAACATGCCTTCTCATGGAGGTGTGATCCCTAATGGCCTCACTCATGGTACAAGGCCAATGCAAATGTACCATCCGCAAAATCAAGCAAGACCATATCTTCAGAATTTTGGTAGCCCACCACTAATTAACAGGTTTGGTGCTGTTGGAATTCAGGCTACCAACTACGGGTCAGGAGTTGGGGATATAGGAATCATCAACAATTCCTTGAACACCAATAATAATTATGCTGGAATTCGTGTGACTACCGATGGACGCCTCATTGGATCAGGCCAAATGCAACTCAATACGAATGAACTATCAAATGGCTTTAGTGATGGTGGTCATCCTTGCTTGATGAATTGGGCTCGTAATGGCAACATGAACGATGCATCTATAGGGTTTACTATAGCGTCAGAAAATTATGTGGCTCATAGGGGATCTTTTTCTGCTGGTTTTGAGGGTGCAAACCAATTCTTCCCACCAACACCATTCACTAGTGTTTATCGTGGGAATAGTACTCCAATGCTGCTGCCACCACCACCACCACAGCACCAGCTTGGTCTTGGAAATGGAGGACAAAATGACTATGTGTTTGGCCTCATGAACAACAGCCCTCCTATCTTGGGTGGGAATTCTAATCAACAGCCTCAGATTGGCCAAGGTGAACCGAATGTTAGCGACATGCTTTTGGAACCTACCAACAATCCACCTGCTTATCAGGTTCTAAAAGATCACTGTTTTTAGTCTTCTTTGTCTCTTAGACAACAAATTTCTTGATTGAATTATCATCTTATTCCTGCTATATATGCAGCTTCCACAAGGTGTTGCTCAAATGAGCACTCCCTTGCATGAACTCCTGACTCCGGACTTCTTGAACTCACTTCACATTGATGACAACACTCCTCGGAATGAACAACCTTCTAGCCAGGCATGAACATGTCTTGCTTATCATTCCCCTTTTTTTGGCTAATCATTTGCATAATATGCTATATATTATCCAGTTTGTAATCTTTTCGTCGAACAAAAATTCTTGGATTATCATTCTTTGTAGGTTGAAAGTGGAGAAGGAGCTATGAACCCCATCTGCGGAAGCGATGCTAATTCAATGGATGAATATTTTCCAAACTTTGATCCGGCAAGTACATAATACACAAATTCTACTCTCAATAAGCACAATTAAGTACTTTTAATTGCATTTACAGTATTTAACAACTAGCCCTTTTCTTATGTTCCTACTTATATATACATGTGCGTGCAGCAAAATGGCAATGGTGACCTTGTGGATTCTGAGCTCAATAACCCTCAAACAGTTGACAATGGGCCAACAGGAAATCAGGCATGTCAACAACAACAACAACACACACACACACACACACTAAAGCATGCATGCAAGCACATATATAACTTCATACATGCATCTATTACTCATTGATGAGGTATTACAAAATGTTTAAATGTAGCTAATTCCTGATAATTAAATTTTTATTTCGAATATTTCAGGCTTGGGATGATGATTTACTGGAGTCTTTGTTCGGAAAATGATTCCCTCTCGAGGGAGTAACAGCTTATGCAAGGATCGATGTCCAATCATGAATAAGAAATTAAGTTCTAAATAGTATAGCATAGTATATTTTAATTCCGTATGATCGTGGCTTGGCCATTGGTGTGCATCTTCTATGCAAAGACTTCGTTTAATTTCTAGTGGTTGTTTTCATAGTTTATGAATATGCAAGTATGCTTGCTGGACATCTATAATAAATATTATAAAACCTTTTATCCATACCTGGCATGAGTTACATGTTCTGCATGGCTGTATGTGAGTCATTGCATTGCGTTTTGTAATTTAAAGCTTAAACTACACAGCTGGCCTGCAAATCTCTATTTTAATACTTGGAGATGAAGTTGTGAAAACTGTGGGCTTTCTGGTGAGGTGGCTGGACTTATCACGAGCTTACAAGCTCTCTTGCAAAATAAATCACCTGTCAGAATAAGAAATAAAGGAGAAAAGTATGTGGAGCATGTTTTCTATAACATGAACTTGTTTTTGTGTTTGGTTGTTGATTTTAAATGTATTTAAATTGCTTTTTTATGTTTTATCCGGTAATCAGAGATATTTGTAGATTTTAATTATATCATTACCTCGTGAAGCATAAAAAATAATATTACAAATACTTTATAGTGTATAGAGTTTGAGTATCTCATAGTAAATGAAACAATGATAGAGAGCAATCTCAAGGTGAATAAAAAAAATAAATACCATTGATGAAGAGATTGATGTTCGTTAATGGTTTCTAATGCTCCAAAAAGGTTGATTCTTTCTACCATGCACAAAAGAATTTATATGCATGGAGATGCGCATGTGTGCATTAGTGGGGGTAAGAAGTTATGTGCATGCGTGTGAGGTGTCGATGGTGCGCTGCTCCTTAAATTCCTGTTTTATTTTTATTATTTTGAAAATTCTCAAACTAGTAATTGTTTTTTCCATTACCAATACATAATGATATTATGCAGCTTGCACCAATTGCTTTCCAATCATGCATAATTATTTTTCCTATAAAAAGGAAATGGCTTGACTCTTGTATAATTTTTGGCAAGCAAAAGCATGAATGGAAGAGGAAACAAAACCTTTGATTATAATCCCACTCTTTGCCATCCTTAATTCTCTCCAAAATTTAGAATCTAATTCCAATCTCATCAACTTTCCTTCCTCAACCTCAATTTCAAAAAACGTAGCCGTTGGAAAATCTCTATTTCTACTTTACCTCCAGACATGATGCTCTCTTATATATAACATTAGGACACTGGAAATCTCAACTGGATTTTCGTTCAAGAACAAAAAAAGATTGAGAGAATCTTTGCAGAGTTAAGGTTATTTTTCATTAGATTTTCTTTGGATTCTTCAGGATGATTTCTGGTCGTTGTGCAGCTTGCAAGTATTTGAGAAGGAGATGTCCTTCAGATTGCATTTTCTCTCCTTACTTTCCTTCTAATAATCCTCAAAGATTTGCTTGCGTTCACAGAATCTATGGCGCCAGTAATGTTGCAAAAATGCTCCAGGTACGTAATTATCTTTGATAAATATATATCATATCTATCTCATATATATATATATATATATATATATATATATGTTTGCATTCAAGCTACGTACATAGGAGAGAATAAAATAGAGAGGACACAATAATTTTTAATAATCCAATTTCTTATTATTATTATTATTATTAGGTAAAAAACCACAACAATTAGCCTAGAAAACTATTTCACGTGTTGGCTTTAGTTAGATCAGATTTTGATATCTTAGACACTTTTAATCGCTAGCTAGTGCAATTTCTTATGCTTTCCTTTTGGTCATATTCCAGCAACTCCCAGCAAATTTAAGAGCTGAAGCAGCAAACTCTTTGTATTATGAGGCACAAAGCAGAACTCAGGACCCTGTCTATGGTTGTGTAGGGATTATCTCTTTACTACACCAACAAATTCACGGTGTAGAGAGCCAACTAGCTAAAACAAAAGCTGAAATTGCAGTCCTCAATTCTCTTGCACAAGAACCTGCTCAAATTCAAGAAAATGAAGTAGAAGCTAGCTTCAACAATTTCTTGCTGGAACAAGACAGTATTGCTTATTCTGGCCAATATTTTAGCCATTCCACTTGTATTCCTTCTAACTTTATGTAGTCTTGTTGTTCTAAAATAATTAATAAAACCAGCCAATCATGAATTATTTTTCTTTCTCTTTTTCATTTGTCCCAAGGAATTCCTTCTCTTAATGGTGCGAGTTTTTGATATACATATGACTCAAAAAATCAAAACTCACACATGTTTGTATTAGGAGATGTTAGAAAGAAAAATTGCAAGAAAGTAGCTAGCAAAAATTCACCTTCTTAATCAATTATGTCTCAAAATTATAGAAAAATTGGATAGTTTGTAGCTTTTAGTTACTATCTTATAAAAGAAAAAAAGAGATAGTTGAGTACGGATGGTACATATCTCTATTATTCATGTTCTAAAATAATAAAAATTTATTGGATAATATCATGACAACTGATTTATTTTTACATCTGAGTCTATAAACTATTTTTGATCTTGAAGTGCAAACCAATACAAACCCTGCTAAGAGTTATAAAACCATGAGATTCAAAAGATTTTCTTTTGAAATCAAAAAGGAAATGTAAAAAATTTGGATTTGAGCTCTAATAGTTGCAATCAAGTCCATTGATATGGGTGTTAATTTTCCATTTGTTCTCTTGGGCTTCGTTTGTTTTGCATCAGTTTTTGTATTTGTGATGAAACAAACAGAAAGGTGTTTGGTAATAAATCAAACTTTGTTTTGTATTGTTGGGTCCACTAAAAAATTAAATTTGAAACGCAGTTTTTGTGTAGCAGTTTTTACATATTTTTTTAACTGAGTTTCGTAAAATCCTATTTGTTTTTGCGTTTCAAAAATACTTTTAAAAAAATTTAAATTTTTTTATTTTTTTCTTTGCTTCAAATTGATATATTTTTTGTGTTTTCAGATAATTTTGATGCGCTGATATTAAAAATATTTTTTAAAAAAATAAAAAAATATTTTAATGTATTTTCAAGTAAAAAGCACTTTGAAAGCAACCACAACCACATTTCCACAAAATATTTTATACATGTTTTTTGTTAAATATAAACTTCAATCATAATTTTTATCAAACTCGTATCTAAATTTAATTAACCACAACTAATTATATTTTTTTAAAATTTATTTTTTTAAATCACAACTATAAAAACTACTTAAAAAACAAACTTTATAAAATATTGTATTAGTATAGGATTCTATTTTAAAATCATATGATCTCTATGACTAACACATTTTTAAATAAGAATTATCAACATCTTGACTATAATATCACAACGACATTTATGTTGTTTGTAGACATCGCCTCCACTTTGATACATCAAATAAAATCATCATTCTATTTTAATATATATATATATATATATATATATATATATATATATAGTATCACTTTGAATCATATGGTTTTTGAACCAAATCTAACTGAATGAAATAACTAAAATAATAAGATTGGTTTGGTTTTATATTTGTTAAAACTAAATAAATCTAATTTAAATTAATAAACCTTTAAATAAGCTATTTTTAATAGGTTTTGATTTAATGAGAATTTAATTTATAATAAATTTTATTAATTTGGTTCAATTTGATTGTTTTAATTTGATTTAAATCAGTTTTTTTTTTGGTTTGTAAAATCTGAAATCGAAACTGAAATGACCCAATTAATTAATTTGTTTAATAAAATTATTCAATAAACTTAAAAAACTGATTAATTAGATTAATTTCAGATTAATTTATATAACTATTTCAATTAATTTGATAACCTCCAATAGTATGTAATCGCATATGCAGCTTTCAAAAACCAAAAAAAAAAAAATAAAATAAAATTATAGATCTTCTTGGGGTTTTCAGTTTTCTTTACTTTTAATTATTCCTTGCTTTTGTTTAAACTTTTAGGGACTGTTTCAAAATTGGCAAAAACAATAGGGACTTTGTTTTCTAAAACAAAGCTCACTAGATCTTCCTCCTCCTATTTATCCCAAGTTGTAATCGTCAAAACTCAAAAGAGTAAAAATCTCTCTTTCACAGACCAAAACGCAGTTGTTTTGTTGACTCTTTCAAATTAGGTTTTCATTCAAAGCTTCAACTCAACTAAATCGCCGCTTTCAACAGGTAATCAGAATCAAATCAATCAATTAATTTTCCTTTTGGTTCCCTAGACAGCCCGAGAAGATGCTTGATTTCTTAGAAACTAAGCTAAAGATTTGATCTTTTTTTAGATCTGGTTGCCATTTTTTGTAGATCTGTTAATTAAGGTTTCATTTTATGGATCTGATTCGGATTTCTTAACTGTTCTGTTGTTGATGGTTGTTCATTAAAAAAATTGGGTACTTTTTTTTAGGGTTTCTTGAAGAACCCTAGTTGAGCCGAAATAGCCTCTGAAACTCGTTAAAAATGTGTAACTTGCAAAAATAAAAATAAAAAAAAATAAAATAAAAAGGCTTTATGGGTAAAATAATGAAAACCCATGGGCCATAGTTGATTCAGCGGCATGATTATTTGACAAGATAATGAGATTAAGACTTAAAGATGTAAACTTTGAGATTATAACTTGAATTATTGAAGGTTTTTGTAAGAACCCATTGGAAAATACTGATGTTAGACGTGTAATATTTTGTTTATTGGAGCAAAAGCTTGCGCTGCTGTATTTTTTCCTTTCCTTTCCTTTTCCTTTTCTTTTTATCTCATTTATTTGAATGTGTGTGGTCAAGCAGAATGAGGTCTATCTTTTGTGGGAACTTTGAGTATGATGCAAGACAGACTGAGCTAGAACGGCTATTCAAACGATATGGGAGAGTTGAACGGGTGGATATGAAAGCTGGTAAGTTTATGTTCCTTCCTTACTAACTAATTAAGTCTGTGTAAAGTTGCTTCCATTAGCATTTGTTGTAGCCTTTTTTTTTTTTCCTTACTTGAAAAGTTCTGTTATGTGGCTGATTATTCAACAGCCTTTCGTGTAGATAGTAAAATTGATAAATGCAGGAATTGTGAGGGTTTGGAGTTTTTGGTGTTTTATGAAGAGAGTTTTTGAGATGATTTAAATGAAGAAAAGGTTTCTCCCTTTTGGACTCAAGTTTAATAATGAACAATGAATTCTTGGATGAATTATTGAGAAGGTTTATATATATATATATATTGTTAATATGAAAAAAAAAACTTAATAATATAATTGATAGATGTTATGATAGTATTGGTTGATGTAGCATTCAATTTTATTCCACTCGAATGGAATAAAAGCACATCGTGAGTGCAGATTGATAAGTGGTAGGGGTAGACATGGTGCTAGTTGAGTTAACTCTTGTCACTGCCTTTGTTTTTTGTTGTGAGTGAAGATGTACTAAACCATTTCTTAAATGTTTAACTTGAATGGTAGGGCAAGAGATGGTTGACATTCATCTGCCAGAGGTTTTAATTGTATCTTGAGAATAATTGATTTTTATCTTTGTAGACAAAGCATATTTAATCTTAAAGTTAATAAGAGAATAATGTTTAATGCTTTCCAACTGGATGTGGAAAACATCATTTAAAAATAATGCATACATTGTTCTAGAATTAATTGGAAAGTCTGTCAGCAACCAGCCGAGCCAGTGGGACCGGACTCCCATGCTTATGAGTGGCCCTTTCCCTTCATAACAGTAACGCAACAGCTTGATTGGGGCATTCAGCAGACTGTGACTCAGCAGCACTTATCATCCTTTGTTGAGTTCTAGTGGGGGTTCAGGATTTATTAATGAAAAAAGACAAGTATTTTTTTGAAGCATAAACCCCCATACTCAACATTTTCTTTGGCGCAGGATTGTCTTGGGAAATATATACTCTTCCCGGCTTATGGATGGCTGTTCAGAATTCTGTTCCTTTCCTGTGACAAGCATCTTCTTGTTTTCAAGAAGAATTACTCTCATCCGCAATGGCAGAACCATGCCAATTTTTCTGAGACACTATTGCCTTTCATTTCTCATGACTTTTGCCCAGCCTTCAATCCCAGACATGTTTCAATATTGAAACATTGTCGACCTCACAGCAGAGGCAGCAGAATAGATGGAGAAGGCTCTCTATTTTCATTGACCCACCATGAGACATCCACATTTGGATTCTAGTTCCTTGACATCATTTAGTTCATCTCGCACAAGGTCTGTTGCTATTTCTACTGGTCACTTAGTTTATAGATTTCAGGTAGGTTGCCAAATTGTATTCAAGGGTATAGGCGCTTTGTGTGCTGCTGACCAAGAAATACCATCTGATTATCAAAGAATCCTTTCAGGGAGGGGTTCTTGTTCCTTTTATAGTGAACATGACTATTATACATTTTACTGAGTGTCTTTTTGCTGTGCACTTGTATACAGGATTTGCTTTTATTTATATGGAAGATGAGAGAGATGCTGAGGATGCAATTCGAGGACTTGATCGTGTAGAATTTGGTCGCAAGGGCCGCAGACTTCATGTTGAATGGACAAAGGTAGTAACATGTTGAATGGTCTAGGTTATGAATGTGCTCAAGTGGTGCATCTTTCTTGAGCTGACTTGCTGTAATTGTTGCTATTTTGTAGCAAGAACGTGGGGCTAGACAGCCCGGTGGCTCATCAAGAAAATCTGCTAACACAAGGCCATCTAAGACTTTATTTGTTATCAACTTTGACCCACATCATACTAGGACTAAGGATTTGGAGAGGCACTTTGAGCCATATGGGAGGATAGTGAGTGTAAGGATAAGAAGGAATTTTGCATTTGTTCAGTATGAAGCACAGGAGGATGCCACTAAAGCACTGGATGCAACAAACATGAGGTTGATTTTCCTTTATCCTCTTACACGTCTCTTACCCTGTTTCTTCAGTAAATGGTTCTGGTTCTCTTCCTAGTTTTTGGAAAATGTGAACTGTTCGCTATTTCTCAGTAGTACAATCATGATTTTCCTGTCCTACTGTTTAAAAAACACTTAACAATCCAGAGATCTGGGGCAGGATTTGAGTGGATCCTTCTGATTTCATGTTTTGATGTAGCTCACTAGTTGATTTATGCTTTTGTTTGTCATGCAGCAAGCTGCTGTATCGAGTTATTTCAGTGGAATATGCTGCTCGAGATGATGGTGAAAGGAGGGATGGACACAGTCCTGATAGAAGTCGTGATAGGTCACCTGATAGGCGAGGACATGATAGGAGGCGTTCTCCAAGTCCTTACCGGAGAGAAAGGGGAAGCACTGATTATGGCCATGGCCCTAGTCCTTATCGCAAAGAGAGGGTTAGCCCAGATTCTGGATGTCGCCGCAGCCCTAGCCCCTATAGGAGAGATAGGGCTAGCCCTGACTATGGCCGGGGTTCAACTCGTAGTCCTTCCAGGAGAGAGAGGGCTGGCAGTGACCATGGCCATGGCCCCAGCCGTGGTCCTTACCGCAAGGACAAGGCTAGTCCTGTCAATGGTAATGGCCCTAGTGATAGTCCTTATCAAAGGGAAGAAAAGCTTAGCCCTGAAAATGGTCGTGTCCTGATCCGTAGTCCATATGGAAGAGAAAGGCCTAACCCAGACAAAGGCCGTGGCTCCAGCCATAGTCCCTCTGAAAGAGATGGGTCTAGCCCTGAAAATGGTCAATGGAGAAGCCCAAGCTCCAATCCTGACAAGAGGGACAGTGCAATTGGAAGAGTTGAAAGCCCTAGGCATGAGAGATACCACAGGTATGTATCTAATGCTGTGTTTTATCTTAATGACTCGTTTTAATTTCATGTTTCTTTCATCTTTCTAACCCAATACTCTGATCCAATGTTGCAGTCAATCACCAGCAGCAGATGAATGATTCAAACTCGTGCGGCTCATATTGGTTTGGCTCATATTGGTTTGTCATTTGGATGGAGCTGGGCTGACAATCTCAGTATATGCCTCACCTTTTCCATCACAAGTCAGAACTAACAATCACAAGTGCTAGATTGCAAGTTATGCCCCCATCTTGTTATGTAGGATCTAGTTTGTGCCAGTTTGTAGTCTTGTGCTTTCAATTTCTATGCAAGAACTTAAGTGGATTCTGTTGGTTTTGAACTTAATAGAAACCTTTATGTCAAACATGTTACTTATATGTCACCTCGATTGCTCATTTGCTTTGATGGTTCCCGTTGTATGATTGCATGGATGCCTTTTCACTTTGTGCAAATGCCATCTTCCGATTATTCTGAGTGCGACGACGGTTAAGGGGGTCGCTATTCTTTCATGAAAAACCGAGGATGGTGTGGCTTGGCGTTTTATTATCATCCTCCCTCTTGATAGGCGGGGAATGATCTAGTGTTTTGTTTGTCCATATTGCACCCTTGAACATCATTATAGCAAGGCCGTGACTGTGCCCTTGAAGTGCCAGAGTGGGCCCATTCTTATATGTTTTGTAGTGCATGCAAAGATAGCACAGGATTATAAGAATAATGAGAGGATCTACTATTGCTTGATTTGATGTCAATGGCCGGCCGTTTAGCTGGGGATTCTACTTTCCAATAAAGTGTTCTCAACTTTTTTTTTTTTTTTAAGAAAATTTAAATTTTTGTATTCGCTTTGAATTAAATTTTTTAGTATTTTTGTATTATTTTGATGTTTAAATTTTAGTATTTTTGGATTGTTTTTATGTATTTATATTAAAAATAAATTTTAAAAAATTAAAAATTATTATTTTAATGTATTTAAATAACTGTTATTACATTTTAAAAAACCATGATTTGGCTAGGAATCATCGAATTTCTGAAGTTTGGTTCAGCAATCATCAAATTTCCACGAAGGGTTGCTCCCGTGTGACTATAACTTGGGGTATCTGATTTGATACTGAGGTTTGCCGTCCTTCCCAACAAAGTCAAGAACAAAATGGTTGTTTATGTGTAACGATTTGATCACCTAGTCCCTTTCAAATCCTTCATGGAGACGTATTATATTTATGTTCAATTACCTTATTCATGAAGTTCTTCAAGCTATGATGCATCATAGGCGTAGAAAGGATTTTCTATCAGATGAATAATTAACCTATCTCTACATCAATTTTTTCAAGAGTAGGTCCATATTAGGTTTGGATCTTCACTTGTCTCTTATTTATCCCAGAGTCAGCTCTTTTTTATGTAATTTTCTGCAAAAAGCCAACTCAGTTCACTGTGGATAATCTAATTCTGATATGGACTGATGCCCTTATGAAGAACTGATCCTCTACCAATCCATAGTTCTTGTATCAAAAGTTTGGAATGGAGTGTTCTTTCAAGTCTCAATTAGATAGGTGCTTGGTACATGTTAATGAATAGGATATCATGAGGTTAGATGGAAGGTAAGGAGTACATTTGATTGGAGAAATAGAAGTAGAAATATAAAATAAATATGTTTTTAGAATAGTTAGTGTAATAGCCTGGTTGTACGACTTGATCAATGTTAAAAGATCCCAACAAATTCTCATAACTTGAGGGTAATTTTTTTTAAATCTATTAAAAATTCAGCAAAGTTTTATTTGTATTTAGGACATCCCAAGTTATTGACTATTATCAATTTATTCAATCAACCCATCATCACAAGGTCTCATAATTTCGGACCTTATATCAATCATCGTAATTCAACACCTCATACAATCTAGAATATATATATATATATCCTACGAGTATATTCACTATCATAAAATTTAAAAGAAAAAGGAATACTAACATGCAAAGAAAGCATTACAACATAATAAGTGTTCTTAAACATTCCAAAAGGGTTAATTACAAGATAACTAAAGTACCACATGCTAAGCTGAACTTTTATAAATACATCAAGGTTTACACAAAAGCATACTACATAAACGTTTTAATTCCCTTTTGTTTAAGTTAAATATTTACATAAGTTTGACAAAGTAGAGTCCTAAACTAATGATCTTCTTGGATATTTGATGGACTTGTTACATAAATAAACATACCATTATATTAATACAAGAAATATTTATTTGCTCATGTAATGTATATGAATGAAGTATTAATTTTTTATCGGATCCATAGGAATTCTAACAGACAATTTATTTTTTGCTTGTAAATCTTTTAAACCCAATTAACACTCATATGCATATTCTTAATTTGAATACTCTTATTTACTTGCATGAACCGGGTGACCTTGCAAAGTCCAATCTTGTGATTCATTTCCCGAAAATTCTATCACGGATGCCATTAGCCGAAACTAATCTTGTAATTCGTTTCCCAGTATTTTTATTACAGATGCCATTAGCCGAAGCTAATATTGTAAATACGCTAGACTTTATTTACATTGAACACAATATTTATTGTAATTGCATTCACCAGAAGAATTTTAAATTGTATAAATGCAAAAAGGAGGGAAAATCATGCACCTGCTCCGCCTGTCTCGTGACCTCCCCTAACAGAAGATCCAATCCTGGTTGCTCCTCCTGAATCACAAGGAAGTTTTTGGTTATGATTCCTTCAAGCCGATATTATAGAGAATCCATATTAGTTCATTACTCATATTTTACTTTCTATGTATGTTCATTTCCTCATAATAACAAACATACATATATTAGGCATATTTTCAAAGTTAGTATCTCAATGTGAAAGTGTTTGTATGACTCAATTCTTTTATATTCTTAAATATAATATTCACGTAAAAGTCTACTGTTACTGTCTAACTTTAAATTGTTATTGTTCAACTGTTGCTGTTTGAATTGTTACTGTCCAACAGTTGTTGTCCAGCCGTTACTGTCTAAACATTGAACTGCTACTGTCCAAACATTGAACTGCTACTGTCCAACTGTTAGTGTCTAACTGTTGTTGTTTGAACTGTTACTGTCCAACGGTTGCTGTCCAACCATTGCTGTCTGAACACTCATTAGATTTTTAACTATATCTAGAGTTCTAGAACTCCATTTTAAGTGAGATTGATCTCATTGGAAAGCTAAGACACGATGCTACAAGTTCTCTGAGGAAAGAGAACCCAGTTCTGCCTCCAAGATAGTCAAAATTGCTCATCAACCTATCAGTCTTACTGCCCTACAGAATCAATCACAACTCAGTCTCGGTTGGTAACCCATAACTGGAGTTCTACATCTCCAAATTGAGCACGACCAATTTTCTTGGTTAGCTAACATCCAAATCTACAATTTCTATGAGGTACTCGATCCTAATTCCCTCATCCTTTTTACTCGAAGTCTCACCGAAAGTCAGGAGACAAGTCTGTCAAGATTCATCTCCCCTTTCCCTTCACACAATACTTTCATAAACTACATACCACACATGAATTAACTTAATTTTAGCAATAAGTACTTTTTCCTCAATTCATGTCTAAGAACCCCAACCTATAATTAAATATCAAGGCATCAGTTCATTATCAAATTTGAAATGAATTTTTAAAATCATGTTTAGAACACCTTACCCGGTACGAATTAAGATTTTGATCTTCAACCAGTTGAAGACTTTCAACTCCCTCCTTTCTTTTCTTCTTGTTCAATTTCTTGTTAATCTTTTGCTCACAAGTGTTTATCCCATCTATAAACCCTTAATCTTGGATGAGTTCTTGAAGTTTTAGTGCTTCTCTCTCTTGATTTTTCAAGAATGGGTATAAAACTTCTTATTTTCTCTCCTTATTGTTCCTGTAGATTTTTGGTGATGAGAGAGTATTTATACTCTATAATTTCTCTTATTTGCATTTAGGTCATATTTCCGTTAAGTGTATTATTCTCTTCAATTAAATCCAACCCTCAACATTACCGGCTTATTATAATGTCTCGAACTATTTTGCCCGGAAATTATATTCAAAAATTTCTGAATTCCTGTCTTTTATTTAACCATACGCATGAATTTCTTCACTTTTATTTCCCATGTAGTTAGTTTTTAATTTAAACAACCTTTATTTATTTATTTATTTTTCCGGGGCTTATAATTAGAGTGAATTTTTATTTTTTTCATTATAAATATATCTTTTTATCTTAATTATTTTTATTTCTTTTAATCTCAAAATAATAACCAAACATTATCTCGAAGAATTCGATAGCGTGTGCAAATGAGATACTACCAAGAAAGAAGCAGTTTTTCCATCGTAATCCTATCCAGTCACGTCCAGTCCTGTTCACTCAAACATTATATTGTAAATTCCGTGCAACAATCAAAAAAATAAATACAGGACCATAATAGTTATGATATGTCAATGTTTCAACTGTTTTTCTCCATGATTTTGCCCTCCCATCATGAACTGTTTGTAATTCTAACACAGCAGTGTATGTTTTCACCATTGTTTCTTCTTCGAATGACACTCTCCATTTGACTAACTTATAGTATAGAAAAAGACCATATGATAGTGAATACTCAAGGCTTGCATGTGCATCATGCCCAATAATGTTAGCAATAAATAATTGCAAATCTCTATCATCAAAGCAAGTTGCTTCCACCCAATTTTCTATTTCCTAACACAGATCATCAATGCAAGTTGCTTCCTGCTATCCCTTTCTCTGTTTTTTTCCCCCTCAAATTCTGCTGATAATCTTGCTCCTCAGGCAAAAGCTTTCCTCATGGACTGGTGCCTAATTTTTCCCGACCGTTCAAAAGCAGCCCACTTGTCATTTTGGGTCCCACAAAATGCCATGCCATGTGATTTTCAGAGTTTTCTTCTTTTTTTAATAAGAAATTACAGTTACTTTTTTCACTTTATTTCTAAAAACCTCTCCTGTTCATTTCACATCTGCTTACTTTAATCCGAAAAAAAAGAGAGAGAAGAATTAAATAAAAAACTAGGATTGTACAAGAAACCTTGTAGCAGATTGGCAGAAAACAAAGTTGAGGACCAGATCTGACTGAATCCATGGACCAGGTTCAAGATCAATAAGAGCAGCACTTGGCATACATCTTCCACCACTTACTTCATTGCTCCAACTGAAGTTCTGAATCTCCATTGTATTTCCCTGTATGATTAATCTCATGTTCATCACAGATCACCTCCCAAAACTTGGCCCCAATTTGGTTCCCACATTGACCCCCTTGAATGTGAAGGAATCCTCTCATTTTGGCACCGAAATTTGCACCTTTTTGGGATTTATGAAATGGGTTTATCCGTAGAGGTTTTTTTTGTATTAGCTTTATTTTATTTTTTAATTTTGTGGCTAGGGTGGCTTTGAATGGACAAAATCAACTGATCGTGTTGATTTAACTTCTAGAAAATTTATTAACTTGGATTAGATAATAAATTGAGTAAGGAGTTTTTTATTATTATTAATTTTATTTTTATATTTTTTTATTGCTAAGTGGTTTATCATTGGATTTATTAAATTGACTTAATCATATCAGTGAAATTTCTACGCTGTTTAATTTTAAATTTAAAATAAATAAGAAGTTAAAATTTTTTTTTAATATTGACTCACCGAATCGAGTTTAATAATAATATCTTTACTTATATTGAGATTTTTTATATATGGCAGTTGCACAAATACGTAAACTAGTTAAATCTACATAGTTAGGTTTCAAAAAGAAACAAATCTGAATTATTAACTCCTTTTCTTTTCAAAATAAATTAAACATCATACTGAACCGTTCGCACTCTAAACTATGAGTTCAACTACGCATCCTACCTATAGTATCAATATATTAATATAGCACATACATCCAATAATAATGTTTTCACATGAACTAAAATCTAATTATTATTAACAATGAACACACTATAGCATCACGGGATGGCATCATTCATCATTATCCATTCTGTGTATGATAGTTGTAATCTACATGGATTGTATTCTGATTATGGGACTCCGGTGTTCTCCACCATTGGAAAGCAAGCGAGGAACCTTTCCTCTTTTAGGTGCAAATCACTGTGTGGATAACTTGCTTTCCATTCCACCTCGAGCATACCAATCAGGGCTGTCACATGAAAGGGAACATTTACAATCGGACCCCACATCTTGTTTCATGACCGTTGGATCTACTACCTGTTGGGCCAAACTGACACTTGTCAGGATCTCAAGCATCACTGCCTCGTGTCTCCCATCAACCAGTACTGGAGATCTCTGGGATTCCCATTGATGCTTACCTCATCTTTATCCCCGCTTGGATTTCTTACAGATGCAGACTCTTATTGCATCTTCTCTTTTGAAACAGAAAATTACTGACACTATTCTTATCACTTTGCCATTGCAAATTGCACATGTTGAACATTAGTTTTAAGGGCAAGTTAGGTTTTGTAAGAATGATACAAAACCGAAGCTTATGGAGAGCTCATGAAAAAATGATCATGAGTTCAAATTTTTATAATATTGACATAAGGTTTTTTTGATAAAACAAGATTATTTTATAGAATGATTATTTATGATGTGAATTATGATCTAAGATAAGAAAGATGTTCCATTTATGCATCAAATATCAAATATAAATGAAATAGTTGTGAATAAGAAATAAAATTATATTATACATTGTCCAGCTCTTATGGAGATCGTCTATTTTTTTGTAGGATTAGAAAATCAAATATATTTGAATTAGATTAAATAATCAAATGTATACAAAATTAATCTAATCAAGGATACCCACTTGATCATGAAAGAAAAAAAGAAGATAATAATAGTTAATCTTTGTCAAAGAATTATCTCAACCTCATAGTTTAAGCTGTAAGGTGAGGTCCCAAGATATAATTTATATTATCATGTAATATGTATACTCCCTCAAGTGAAAGCTCTTTAAACTTAAAATTTACACAGATCCACACTATCTTATGCTTAATTTTTATCAATTAAATGAGGATGATGAGATTTGAACTCGTAACCGTTTGGTCATCAAGACTCTGATACCATATTAAAAAACTACCTTAATCCAATAGTTTAAACTGTAAAATGAGATTTCAAAATATAATTTATATTATTTTCTAATCATCTTGAAAAAAAAAAAAAAAGATGCATA
Organism: Populus deltoides; assembly: GCA_015852605.2. NCBI lineage: Eukaryota > Viridiplantae > Streptophyta > Magnoliopsida > Malpighiales > Salicaceae > Populus > Populus deltoides. The sequence continues at coordinate 804,257 of CM027581.2, forward strand.
TATATCAGTGTAATGAAAGCAGCAAAAAGCCTCCAATATCAGAAATGGGTTCATGGGTAATTGGCATCTGCGTGTGGAACTTACAGTAGCGGAGGGATTTAAGAGTTTTTGAAGCTGAGTAGGTAATGTCTTTAGATTTGTTTCTTCAGGAGGCAAAGCTAAACCAGACAAAACCAGATTTGAAGGTTAGGAATATTTACAGGGATGGGAAGTTCATTGTGAAATATTCTTGCAGTAGTATTTTAATTGATAGAATAGAGTTAGTGTATCCTACTCTTTTAAGTTCATTGTTTGGATCTGTACGGCTCTTTTAAAGACTCGAATTTTTATATGGTTGGCAATTCAAAATAGACTTTGCTCAAGAGTTTTTTTTTATGTAGCCGACGTCTTTCATCCTTGCACCAGTACCATAGATTGATACAATGCCAATTTGCATGGAAATTATGAACACAAATTGTTTCGTGGTGGGGTTTTTCTGGTGTGTTCCAATCGCACTTGATGAGCTGCAGTTGCAATGGTCAATGATGTTAAATGGAAAGTTTGGGAGGAAAACATGGAAATTATTCTGATATGGTATTACTTGGAGTATTTAATTAACCAAAAATAATTTAGTTTTCAATGATATTCAACGAGATCGAGAGTTACAGAATTGTAAAGAACATTTCACTTACACAGGAAATGATCTTCAAGTAAGTGTTGGCTGCATTCATAGATTGATAATGTATTTTCATGGTAGCCATCCTCTAACTGGCTAGTATCTTCAATATATATATATATATATATATATATATATAGACACACACACACACACACGTTAGTGTATTTGTGTGGGTTGAAATTCGAGTTCTTAAAAACTTATTATTTTGCTGCTTATATATATATATAATAAGTTTTTAAGAACTCGAATTTCAACCCACACAAATACACTAACGTGTATATATATATATATAAGCAGCAAAATAATAAGTTTTTAAGAACTCGAATTTCAACCCACACAAATACACTAACGTTCAAGGCATGGAAATGCGGTTAGAAAAAAAGTAGTCATCTTGTGTGCAATGGAAGAATTGGTATTATTCTCCCAAGCAGCCATTCAAAGTTGTCTACTTTGGAAATCGATAAGCAAGAATATTATTTTCAATAAAAGCTATTAATTAAATAATTAATAAATCGTGTAGTTAAAAAGAATAAGAAATACACATCGAATATCTTAAAGAATTATTCATTTTTTATTTCTAGGTAAATGGAATATAAAAGCTTGATCATAATTTTTTTAGGAAAACAACCTTAAAATTTCAAATTAATTAACAAGTAGATAAATATAAAAGATAAGAACTAGGGGTGTGTAAAAAAATCAAAAAACCGATTAAACCGAGAAAACCAGAACAAAATAATCGAAAAAACTGAACTGTGAAAAAAAATCAATTAAATTAATTAGAATTTTTAAAAAACCGACCGGTTCGATTTCGGTTTTATATGCCTAGAAATGGAAAAACCAAACTAAACCCAAACAAAAAAAATTGAAAAAAACCGAACTGAAACCGGTTGGTTTGAACTGGTTTCGGTTTTTAAAAAAACTGGTTTGGTAATTATTTTTTTTATAAAAACCGAATCAAACTGAAAATAATCACCCCTAATAAGAACAATCAATTACACAAGAGCATGCACTAAATTTATATGGTTCAGTAATTTAGTTCTACTTTGTGGACGAAACAATACAAAAAAATACTATAAAAAGTAAAAAATTATAAAGTTTCACATAAATTAGTGAAACATACCAATTTTCAAAATAAAATAAGTTCATTTGCTCTAATTAATTACATCAAGCTAATCTGAGAACCATGGTTAGTTGGTGATTATTCTTCCCTTTCTTCAAAGTTGAATCTTTTGCTTCATAAAAGGAGAAAAGCATATTACCAATCTCATTGTCAACTTGGAATTCATTTCTTTCTACTAATTTAGGGTAATATTATACTATTTTTTCTTTCTTTTGAATGAAAAGCAATGTGGTCGATCGATCGTCAGCATCTTTTAAATTTCAAAAGCATATAATCTTATATCTTGATCTCTTCCTTTTTGCCACATTTTATTCCATTCGAACTGTAAAGAATGCTAATAAAATTTATTCTTTATTGAAAAATTAGCACATTCTTTGTTCAAAGGAAGCATGCACCTTAAGAGCAACACATGTCGATGATGGGAATTAAATACAAAGCACAAGAGCCCATTAATGTTGATCGACGGAGTTATTGCTTGTTCCAAATTGAAAGTATAATTTGACTATGTTTAATTAATTTTGATTGCCTGTTTAATCGAGTAGAACTAGCTAGAAAAGATAGCTCCAAGTAAATCTCACAATTATATTTTTTAATGGCCCCAAGACTGTAAAAGTTCTTTAATTTACGTTCAGTTCGAGATTAAAGACGAGCGATAACTTAATTTTAAAAAATAATATAAATTATATTTTACTTAAATTTTTAGGTTGAGATGATTTTTTAATTTAATATCAAAATCTTAATAACAAAAAAATTACGAGTTTAAATCTCACAATTCATATTTTAATTAATAAAATTAAGTGTAATGTTATATAGAATTGTATAAGCTTTAAGTTTAAAATAGTTTTTTATTTAAGGAATGTATTAAAAAATAATATAAAATTATATATTGTTACCTAAAAATCTTTTAAATAATGCTCTAAAATATAATTATTATATTTGCTTTGAATGAAGTTTGGCTTTATAGATTTGAATAGAAACGAGAATGTACTAATATTTTCTTTTATAAAGGTGAAGGTGAATAAAAAAATCATAACCTATTAGATATAAAGACACAAGATATTTTCAAATTTATGCATATAACTAATCTAATATACTTATAATTTTTTAATAAATATCTAAAATAATTTATGCATTTTTCTAATATTACCTTAGTTAATTTTGGTTGATATATGTAAAATATTTAATTTTTTAAGGTAACTTTTAATAAAAAAATGTTCATAAAAAATCGAGGTATGTTGTTGATAAAGAATTAAGAATTTTTTTATTTTTTATTTTTAAAGGAGGTAGGTATAGAGATAAAGCCTTTTTTAGAGACATGAAAAATGCATCCTTCATTTTCATGAACCTCCATTGTTATTGTCGGCGGGGCGGGGCAGGGGGGTGACGGAACTTCTTAACCACGGTCTTAGAAAAAGAGCCAAAGCAATGACTGAAATGAAGATGGCTGGGATTGATGCCCATGTCGGGGGGGGTGTATGTAGGGGGTCGAGCGACGACAAGTCTACCTCTTGAGAGAATGTGTTGGAAATGAGTTTCGGGTTTAATCATAAAAGTATGATTATGAAGTTTAGGAGTCGCCACTTAGTTTTATGATTCCTAGAAAACCATTGGTTTGCAAGAATCCTGGTAAGGGATTGGTTATGCAAGGGAAAGACACATGATCCCCTGTGCACCCTATCTAAGGTAAGCTACATTGTTGTTTGATTGTTATTCCAAGTTGCATTTTCTGTCAATTGATCTTGTCTAAGGTTCAAGATAAATCTCTTTTCGTGAGAAAGTCTTTACCTAATCGGGTTAAATCCTACAAATTCTAAGATTCAAATTTTAGCATTGCATTTATTTTTTTTGTAACTTTAAAACCTGAGAGTTTGCTTTACCATGTAGTTTTATACCCCCATATATTAAAGTCTATACTTAAACCCTAACACTTTTAATATAAAGTGAACATAATGATTAGTGAAGAGTTTTTGATATTTTGTCCAAACCCTAACGGATAATCATAAACTGATAAACTGGTTACGATATCTATTTTTGCATTTTAAAACACAAGAAAGATGCATTTTTGTTTTTTTTAATATATAAAAATATGTTTCAAAAACTTTTAGGATTTGGTCGTATGTATGAAAACAAAACATTTTTTGTTTTTTTAAGAGGAATTTTTTTAGATTTGTTTTTGAATTTTCAAAATTTTTTAAGAAACATTTCGAAGAAAACTAGGTATTTTAATACCGTATCTGTATCTTACAGTGTAAATATACAACCCAACATTATGCAAAATTAATTGAAAAAACATACGAGAAAATCACAAAATTTTTGAAAGGATTTTTGATTTTTTTTTTTGGAATTTTTAATTATTTTTATTTTTATAATATTATATTATTATTCTTATATTGGGTTGGATCGGCCCAGCCAGGTCAGGTTGGGCCAATAGCGGCCTAATAGACCTGGCTCCATCATTTTTTTTCGGGTTCATGCTGGACCCGGCCCAACCATCAAGGCTGGGTTGGAACGGGTCCAGCTCGGCTAAGTTGGGCCAACTAACGACCCAACAACATTTTTTTATATTGGGTCAGGCTGGACCCAGCCTAGGCATCTTGGCCGGGTCTAGTCTAGGCCTGCATGGTTGCTGGCCCAACCCAGCAACGAGGAAGAGAAAGAAAAACTAGGAAGATATATGATTTCTTCTCAACTTTGGCTTCTGCTTTCTCCTCCCTCAGGGCATGAAATCCACCCTGTTTATAGGAGGTGGAAGAGGGATACTTTTTCTCTTTTGGAGACAAATATTGACCCTTGATTCAAACTGGAAGGATCCTAACTGTTGGTTTAAAATGGCTATCATAGACTATTAGATTTTGACAACTCAAGACTGCAAATATCCATCTATCTTGGTATGAATTTCATCTTTTTTCTTATACATATTTTCTTTTGGAATTGTTGTGGGCTGGGCATGTCTGTCAAATGGTTTTCTATCAGGAAGATGTTGTTGCAGAATACTATTGACAATTGTTTTATCTTGGAAACAAAGAAGAGATCATGTACATTTGGTTTTATGAATGGAATTGGAACGTTCAGGGGGTGAAGTGATTCATGGTTGATTTAGTTAATTCTGCTAGTGGAATACTAGTCATGTAGAATGATAAATCATTTAAGGTTGATTCCATTGAGTACAGTAGGCAATGGATAACAATCTTGGGAACACCTGTTTAAATAAAATTTTCTTGTGTAGTAGTAGGTGTTTATACAGAGTGTTTAATCAGGAAAGATGACTATTGTGGGAGGAAATAATCACCCTATAGGCTACCTTTGAGGTACCATTATTTTTAGTTTGTAATTTTAATAAAACGTTGCATCAGATTGATAGAAGTAGTAACTACATGAATCAACTAGGAGCAAAGGAATTTAGAGACTTTATTAGTAAGTGTAACTTACTGGAATATCCTTTAATTAGTCATCGATACACTCGTTTCAAAGAATAGTCAATGAGCCATATTGATAGAGCTTTTGCTACTCTATAATGTCATTTGTAGTTTTCAAGATTGATGGTTTATCAATATCTCAGAGGCTTGTCAAACCACTGTCAATTGTTATTAAGAATATAAAATCAAGACTAGGGGTGGAAGCCATTTCAATTTCTCAATTGTTGGTTGGACCATCTTTTATTTTTTAAGAAATTCAAACTTTTCTAAACTAAAGCCTGTGCTGAGCATGTCAATTGTTATTAAGAATATAAAATCAAGACTAGGGGTGGAGGCCATTTCAATTTCTTAATTGTTGGTTGGACCACCTTTTATTTTTTTAGGAAATTCAAACTTTTCTAGACTGAAGCCTGTGCTGAGCATATTGGTAGATTTAGATTGGTAAGGAAGCTCAGTTATTTGGCATCTATAATTCAGAAATGAAAAAAAAAGGCCTCTTTTGGCAATCAGGATAAGAGGTTTTTTGTATATTCAAAACTGACCCCAACAGTTGGAAAAGGAAAGAGAGAGACATTCTATGAGTCAATAGAAGATCTTTAAATCATATGAACTTAGCTCTAAACAGTGGACAATGAGTAAACATGTGGAAGCTATTTAGAGGTAAAATTCTCGACAGACTTGGTGTAAACTAGGAGATAGAAACACCAAATTCTTCCACTTAACAACAAATATCAGAAGGAGAAGAACTGACACAACAAAGATTCTATCTAATGGGTTCACACTTATTACACCACATGAAATTAAGGTTGATGTTGCTTATTTTTCAAATATGTTCAAACAATCAGGTTCAACAAGGCCACTAATAGGTTCGACTGGGTTCAACAAACTCTCTCCTGCACAGTCTATTAGGCTGGAACAGCCAGTGACAATGGATGAAGTCAAAAGAGCAGTGTGTGATTGTGATGGCTCAAAGGCTCCTGAGCCTGATGGATTCACATTCAGTTTCTACAAGACAACTTGGCCATTGATTAGGAATGAGGTATTTCATATGATATCTAAATTTTTCAAAATAGAAAAACTACTAAAGGGTGTTACCACTTCATATGTTACATCGGTGCCTAAAAACGCACACCCAACAAAACTCACAGAGTTCAGACTAATCAGTTTGATTCATGGTTTGTACAAAATTGTTGGGAAGTTGCTCTTGTCTAGGCTACACACTGTTATGGCTACTCTTATCAGTCCTTATCAAACATCTTTCATTTCAGGAAGGAAAATTTTGGATGGGTTCATGATAGCTAATCATGTTATTCATTTTATAAAGAAAGGTGGTTAGAATAAGTTTTTGCTGAAAGTCGACTTCAACAAGGCCTTTGATTTAGTTAACTGGACTTATTTAGAAAAAGTGATGATGTATATGGGATTTGGAGATAAATGGATAACAAATGGAAATTCTCATTAAATGTATTTTAGAATCATAAATGAGAATTCTCATTAATGGCTCTCCAAGCTAAGAATTTTAGCCTCCGTGTGGTTTACACCAAGGTGATCCATTATCACACCATTGTTGTTTTATGTTGTTGTTGAAGGGCTGTCAGTTATTTTTCAAATGGTCGTGGAAGCATGCACAATACTTTCAGAGCATTGGGTTTGGAAATGGTCAGTCAATCAATCACCTCTAATATGCTGACAACACTTTAGTGTTTATGCTAAATGAGTATAACTCTTTAGTTCATGTTAAAATGATCCTAAGATGGTTCAAGTTGACATCAGGACTGAAAGTTAACTTCTATAAGATCTCTCTTGTCGGTATTAATCTTGATGAAGATTATACGGATGGTATGACCAATGTAATCTACTGGAAATATGACACATTATCAAAAATATTATTAGAATTCCCAAGTTCATTTTCATTTACAAACTTGCTATGAAAAAGTATTGCACCTCCTAAGATTGAGATGTTCCTATGGTTGGTTCTACAAGATAAAGTTTGTACAAGACGTCTTTTGTTATGTAGGAATTTACTTCAACCAAATCAAGCTTTGTGTTTTCCATGTCAAATTGAAAGAGAGCATGTGCATCTTTTATTCCTACACTGTCATGTTTCATGGAAGGTTTGGAATCATGACATGGCCTGACTTGGATTCGCTTGGTGTATGCCTAATTCGGTGGAGAAGATGTTAAGTGCAATAGGTAAATTTCAACAAAAAGCCTTGACACTGCTAGCATATGGTATCTTGTGGACTTTAAGAACTACTCGAAGCAATTATATTTTTTAGGATGAGGTGATGAACTGGACTAAAATATTTGACCTCACACTTCACAGTCTGTTTAGTTTGGTTTAAATCGATGGTACCAATGTTTTCATACACAAGAAATAATTTTTTTAGAGGACCTGAAGGAATACTAAAATGGACAAACTAGTGCAGCATCTATAGCTTTGCATTTTTGTTTTTCTTTTGCAAACTATTTATCTTTTCTATCATGTAGATTTTTTTCTTTCTTGTATGTCTCCCTTCAATGTTTTCAGGAAGAACTTCATATACTTAATGGAGTTCTGTAATCATCATTAAAATTTGATTAATATAAAATGTGGTTATTTTTTCAAAGAACACAAAATTTTTGGAAAAAAAAAACTAAAGAAGAAATTAGTAGTAGTTATGTAAACTTGATGTTTAGCTAAATGACATTGTTTAGCTCTTTGAATTCATAGGAAAGCTAGCTAATATGCACTTGAAAAAGTGGACATCCAATGATTAAGTTAAGAACTAGAATCTGAAGATTTCAAGGTTAAACCGTGTTGCCATGGAGGCTAATTATCATTTCAGATAATAGTCAGGTTTATTTCGATTCCAAAACGAGATGGTGATAATTAAACTCTATTTACATTCATAATTAATCTGAGAGGAATTAAGGAAATCCACGCAGCCATAAATTCAATGAACCTTTTAATTGATTAATTAATAAGTAAAAAAAAAGAAGAAGAAGAAGTTGATATATATTTAATTTACTCTATTTTCAACTAAACAAAACGTATAACCTTCAGCAGTTCACAAAATTCTCCTCTTCAATCAAGTTTAAGCTCAAGGTTTTTAAGAGAAATTAGGAAGAAATGAGGTTACTTTATTGTTATTATATGTGTAGTAATAAATTCAAAACCATCAAATTAATAATTAAAAAAAATGCAAATTCATGTCGCCATCTTCTTTAATATTTTTATAAATATTTTTAACTAAACAAATATAATCATTCTTTAGTTAAATATTTTCTATAGTTAGATTTAATTTCCTAATTAAACTGACAATATTTTATTTAGTTAAATTAAACGATATTTGGCAAAGTTTTCCTAGCTAACCAAGTTTGATTGTGATTATATATATATATATATATATATATATATATATATATATATATATATATATATATGGATATGTCTTCATGTTAAATAAAAAATAATATAGTTATTAAACCCGATTTGATCTAGTATGATTATCAGGACTTGATCTTTAATTGAATTGGATTTCATAAAAAGATCAAATCAAGGTTGTCTTAGTCTACTTAATGAGTCAATTCATGACTCGATTAACTTGGATGAATATCTAGTTTTTTTTTAAAAAATAAATAATAAAAAATTTTAAAAAATAAATAAAATAATATTATTTTAATTGATAGAAATTAATTCAGCAAATTTATAACCCGTGGTTTGAGTTGAATAACTTGGCAGAATAGTTAATCATGTACTTAAGCAAAAAAAAAAAACCACAAGAAAGAAAAAGGGGGAAATGATCAACTACCGCGGTTTAAATTAACCCAATTACGAGCTAGTATGTTTTAAATTCTACACCATTCAGTGGGTTTCATTGGCTTTTCATAGTGGAATAGTAAGGGGTGGAATATCCTATAGTTTTTTCTTTTATTTTAAATTTGACCATGTCAATGATTAAGTGCATATATAAATATTTTTTTTTACCATTTTGACTAATACTATGTAATTTTTCGATTTTAACTGTAAATGTATTGTTGGAGAATAGAGTAAACTTTAGTTCGTTTTTTTTTTTTTTTCGTTTTTTCTTCTCAAGTTCTCGTTAAGGTTATAATCTCTGACAAAAACTTTTAAAAATCGCATAAAATCTAAGACTAAATTAAAAAATACGCTACTCAACAGTACTGATGAACAAATATAATAATATAAAGTATTATAAAAGATAAAAAAAAAAAAAGCTACTGTATCGTCACAAATCTTAAATATGTTGAATATAATCTAATTTCAACTATTTAAATAGTTAGTAATGACATTTAAACTATTTTACCAAATAAGCAATTTAACTCAAAACCTTAAGCGGTTAGGTGAGATTTTAAAATATAATTTATATTATTCTCTAACATACCCTATCAAGTGAAAACACTTTGGGCTTTAAATTTGCACATGATCAGATTACCTTGTGTTTAATTTTTTTTATTAAATAAATAGAAATGATGAGATTCGAACTCGTGACCGCTTGATTATCAAGACTCTAATACCATGTCAAAAAACCAATTCAACCCAAAAACTTAAACAATTAAATAAAATCATAAGATATAATTTATATTATTCTCTAACATATTTAAAAACTAAAAAAATTAGTATAAAAAAAATCTAAACAATAGGACTGATTGATTAGAGAAAAAGCAAGGTTTATCTTGGATAATACAATATAATTCTTTCTTCATTTTATCTAATAAATCAAACTTTAACCTAGAGTTTTTTTTTATTATTATATAATATCAAAGCTTCATTGATCAAAGAATTATTAATCAACTAGAAGTTCAAATCTAACTACCTTAATATTCCTGTTTAACTAAAATTATAACTGAAGTGTATAATATACCTGCCGACCAAAATTTTTTATATATAAAAAAAAAATTCACACCATCTTACATCAGAGGCAGGATAGCATTCATATGCGTTGCTTATGTCAAAAGCAAACTTAGGCTGCCATCATCAATAACATGAAATTCATACAATGGCATGTCAAAAGCAATTTGAAGCTGCCATCATCAATAACATGAAAATTCATACATTGGCAAGATTAAAAGCAAAAATTGACGGTGTTTCTTCTTTGAATGGTAATGCCATTTAAAAAAAAATAAAAATAAAAAAACCCTTCTGTCAACCTGATTATTATTATTATTTGAAACTGGTGCTTGAGTCATATATTAGCTCCTTGCTACATTGCTTCAAATGAAAGCATAGAATTTATTTTAGCAGTGATCTTTCGGCATTGAATGGCCTATCCCTTTGTGATTGATGTGTTATTCTGGTGGTCAGCAATAGTGATAATTAGGGTGCTTTCCAAAATCTCTTTCGTGCATGTAAGGGCACCGAAAGGTGAATGTGAAAGAGAGGACAACAAAACGCCTACTAATAACTACAAAAAAAATAAAAATGGAGGTATCTCAATTTGAGCTATAAATTCTCAACTTAGTTCACCAAAACACTTTTCAACAAATGTGGAATGAATCTTCAGTTGGAGTCAAGTAAAGCATTATGAATTATGGAGATTTAAGCTTCACCAATTGCACACTTTCTGTCCTCGTAGAATTCTCGTTACACGTTTATGACCAATATTCAAGCGTTTGTGTGCATGTATCAGCCAAGAAGGCACTAAACCATGGGCTCCTGAGATTTTCACCAAGGGTTGAAGGGACCTTCGAGTGATCTCTCTTTTGCCTCTAGACCAATCCACTAAGTCTAAGCCGGTGTGTGGAACCACAATTTCCATCCAAATAATTGACTTTGTTCCACAACAGAAGCAATGAAAGAACTTTGTAGGTCCATCTAGTGTAAAACGAAGACCCTGCTCAATTACACTCAACAAAAGCTGACTTCGCTTCCCTCATCAAGACAAAAAAATAATACACCGCCAAATTTTGGCTAGGAACAAATTAGTTCTATAGGAAGAGTTCACCGATTTACATAGCAAATTCTTCACGATAATTGATGGAAACTTTTGATAGACAGGATTGACCTTATTTAGAAGTTCAAGGGGCATTCTTAATTTGGCCAATTAAGTAAAGTTTTGTTAGTTCTGGTTACAACCATGATTTTTTAAAATATGTAGTAGTTTTTTTTTTTTTTTGGTTTTCTTCTATAAATAGAAAATTGTATTTTTTTTCATGCTAGTTTATTATTGACTTTTTGCACTAGCATCTATTAATAAATTCCTCGATTATTATTAAAAAAAATCGATTTAAACCAAATGAAATGTTGTTTCTGTCCTTGTTTTTTTTTCTTTTCTTTTAGGTAACCCCACATAAGTTCCCATCCTATACACCAATTCTCAAATGGAACCTAGTTTTTGTTCTTCAGTTTGGTCCCTAATGTATAAGAAGCTCTCAATCACATGCCCCATCAAAGTCCATTGATGTTTGGACTTATACTTCAAGGCCTTATATGAGTTTATCCCTTCATTTTTTTTCCTTCTTTGAGGAGATGGATGGGTCTTTACAATATTTTTAGTTATCAGAGAAAAACGATGTCAACAGATGCATGAATAAGAAAATACCGCGTGATTTTACCCAATTTTTTAACAAAGAACCCCCTACAATTTGTTGCATATACAGTAGATTTGACCATGACTAAATTGTGCATCGATGCCGGTTATTTAGCTTTAGGACAACATCGACGGCTTCTTTGGACTGTCCATAAACTGGTGATGTACAAAACCTGAAGCGGCACAATCACTCAAGCCGTCCAGCAACACAAACAGGACAATTTTAGGGTTGGCAATGGCAATAAATAGTGAATCTCTACTTAAACTATGCAAAACCCTCCTACAGCATTGATTGGCCCAAGTGAAGTTTTTTGGAGCTGTATGTAAACTGTCCAGGAAGCTATTCTGTCCTTGTTTTCAAACACATTTGAGTATTTTCCTATGTAATCCAACAGAAAATGTTCAAGAATCACTTTTGGCTTCTTTTTTCAATAGTGCTACAATTAATCCATATATGTAATGCAAAAAATCGTTTCTACCTTCTCTTTTCCTCTGAGTTGAAAACTGATTAATTTCTAGGCTGGGAAGAAAAAAAAACCGGTATCTTTTATGAATTAAACAAAGATTAGACGAGACAAGATTGTTGTGTAGAGAATATAAAATGAAAATTGCATAGAACAAAATTGTTTTTTGGTTATATTTAAGGCTCGTGCACTGCATTAAAAGCATGTATTTTATGCTTTTTAAATAGTGTATCGTGCGGTACACCACACGAACAAACCGGCTATTATTACTGGAATCAAACATAGAATTATAAGTGAAGTTGGTCTACCTTACTCTGTACAGTCCCATATGTCAAACGCTACATCCTAATCAAAAATCTTAGTTCACTGTTTATGGTTTTTGCTTTATAATTTCTTCCTTAATTCATATGCGAGCCGGTGCTAAACAACAGCAACCAAGTGACAAAAAGTATGTTAGGCATTATATGATGTTTCAAAGCATTGCCGTCTCTCAAACCCCTATAAAAACCCTCCTTCACCTCATATTAACCCCCCTCCCTCCCCCTCCCCCTCCCCCAACTTCTCTCCCTCTCTTTACTCTATTCAACTCGAACTCTCTAACATTTCTTACACATAACAAGAATGTGTCAGCTAAACTCTTCTACTCTATCCTGCAAATGCAATCAAGACTTCCCTTTCCTCATCTCCATCAAAGACCAAGAGCCCGAAATGTTCTCTTCATTATTGATCCCTAAAAGCCCAACATGTATACCACAAGAAACCCAGGAACCAGACACCACCAACCTCTCCCTTGCTATCAGAGAAGCAATATCCATAGCCAAAATAGCTTTCCCCATGATACTAACAGGCCTCTTGCTCTATCCTCGCTCAATGATCTCCATGCTCTTCCTTGGCCGCCTCGGGGAGCTAGCCTTAGCTGGTGGCTCACTTGCTGTTGGCTTTGCTAATATAACTGGTTACTCTATCCTCTCTGGCCTGGCCATGGGGATGGAACCAATATGTGGTCAAGCTTTTGGGGCTCAAAAACACCGCCTCCTAGGCTTAACGTTGCAAAGAACAATACTTCTGCTCATTGTTGCTTCACTGCCCATTTCTTTTCTTTGGCTAAACATGAAAAGCATCCTTCTTTTTTGCGGCCAAGATGAATCAATAGCCACAGAAGCACAGTCATTTCTTGTTTACTCCCTTCCTGACCTTCTAGCTCAATCTTTTTTGCATCCATTGAGAATCTATCTTAGAACTCAAACAATAACCTTGCCTCTCACATTTTGTGCCACTCTAGCTCTTATTCTACACATTCCTATAAACTACTTTCTTGTTACACACCTAAATTTAGGGACTAAAGGTGTTGCTCTTAGTGGGGTATGGACTGACTTCAATCTTGTAGGTTCTTTGATCATTTATATCCTTGTTTCTGGTGTCCATAAGAATACATGGGGAGGATTTTCAATGGAATGCTTCAAAGAATGGAAAACTCTCTTGAATTTGGCCATTCCAAGCTGCATCTCAGTGTGTCTTGAATGGTGGTGGTATGAGATCATGATCTTGCTATGTGGACTGTTGTTAAACCCAAGAGCAACTGTTGCCTCCATGGGCATTTTGATTCAAACAACTGCACTCATCTACATATTCCCTTCTTCTCTAAGTTTCAGCGTATCAACAAGGGTTGGCAATGAGCTAGGCGCTAACCAGCCCAAGAAAGCAAAGCTTGCAGCCAATGTAGGCCTTTCTTTGAGCTTCATTTTTGGGTTTTCAGCTCTGGCTTTTGCAGTTATGGTTAGGAAAGTATGGGCTAGCATGTTCACACAAGACAAAGAGATCATAGCATTAACATCACTTGTTTTGCCAATAATAGGTCTTTGTGAGCTAGGAAATTGTCCACAAACAACCGGTTGTGGAGTCTTAAGAGGAACAGCCAGACCAAAAGTTGGAGCAAACATCAACTTGGGATGTTTCTACCTTGTTGGCACGCCAGTGGCAGTATGGTTAGGATTCTATGCAGGGTTTGATTTTGAAGGGTTATGGCTCGGCCTCCTAGCTGCACAAGGGTCCTGTGTGGTGACCATGCTGCTTGTTTTGGGTAGGACTGATTGGGAATCTGAAGCTCAAAGAGCTAAGGAGCTGACAAATGCTTTGGTTCTTGTTTCCAATGTTGATGACAGCCTACAAGTTGAGGAAAAGAAGCCACCTTATGCTGAAATCAAGGAGGATTCCTTGCATTTATTTGAAGAATTAGTTAATCTTTATAAACCTTTACCTGTTTAACTCATCCCCAAAATTTTATTTATTTTCCTAATACTTTTTTGTTTTTAGCTCCCCTTGTCCTTATAAGTTGTATAGGAGAAGAAGAAGAGGGCTTTTGATTCTGTCATCTTCATCAATTTGAACAGGGCTAGGCTACATAATCATGTAGTGCTGTACCTATTAAGAATTATACAAAAATTAACTAATCAATTCAAGGTGCAATGTTTTCTAATTTCAAAGCTTTGAATGTTTTGATCAGTCAATTTTAATATCTTAAGCTTCAAAGTCAAATGCCGTAGAGAGTACTATTTTACATTTGTTCATAATTAAGGTAGCACAAGACCAAAACAAGGTGTAACCAACCATTGTAAAGGAAAATGCTACCATTTGATTCCACTAACAATGGAGAATTTACATAAACAGAATGTCGGATTAGATTCTAATTCTAAATTCGATTCCTATAAAACTCCAAGGATTACACAAGACTATAATAATAGTAGTTATAAAACTCATAAGACTAACCTGATATATTAACTTAGAACCTATTCGACTCAAAGCCTAGATCTAGCGTGTTCTAGTTAATAACCAGAGTTGACTTGTATTCTAAATAAAACTCAGTAAAAATTTATTGATTTAAAAAAATAAATTTTAAAAAAAATAATATCATTTTATTTTTTATTTTAAAAAATAATTAAGATAAATTAACTTTATAGAATATGATCTAAATCAGGTTTTAAAATCATGAATAGTCATCGCTAGCAACCAGCTGCCTGATTGAGTCAGTCTTATGCTAGCTTTTCTATAGTATTTGGTTATTATATTATATACCTTCTAGTTTCAAACATGTATTCATACATAAACCCTAACAAGTGTTCTTGATTTAGTTTGTCCCAAAATTATATATCAAAACTATGTTATTCTTTTTATTTATTAAAAAATAAGCTATTCATAAAAAAAAAATATTATTTCCTTATTAGTTTTGGATTTGATTGTTAATCATGAGAAAATAAAATTTAAATAAATACCAATACTAATTATAAATAGAAGCATAGAAATCGAAACACTTTAAATTCTAAAAGAATCAAACCTTCTTAATTATCAATCAAATGTAACTCTAACTCTTGCTAACACTCTTTTGTTTTAATCAATTTAATGATTGGATTAGAAAAATATCACAAGATTCACAATAAGAGAGTTTTTACAAAATTTATTTATTTATTGTTAAGGAATTATATGAAATTATTTTTAAGACTTAGGCTAATAGTTTAAATGTTTTTGAGATGATTTTTTAATAAGTTAAAACTTACTTAAAATTTAAGCTTTTGAGTTTTGTTAGTTTTTTGATATAATATTATAATCTTAATGAATAAGTAAATTTATATAGACCCATTATTATCTTGTATTTATTTTTTTTTTTTAATTAGAATAATCATTTAATCATTAAAGTTTTGATTCTATGTAAAAAAAGATTTCAACCTAAAACTTAAACTATTAAGTAAAATTCAATAAATAGTTTTATTTTAAACTGTAACACATCATTTCAAGTAAATGCTTTTAAAACTTAAAATTTACATATATTCATCGTTACTTTGCTCTGCATTTAGCGTTTAATTTTTAGAGCTTATTTAGCCATTGTTTTTCTAGTAAATATTTTAAAAACCGGCTTCTTAATTTCTTATACTAGAAGGTGATTTTCATAAAAGCATGTTAAGTGTACACTAAGCTTCTACTTTAAACAGAATAAGAATTGATACTTTTTTTAGATAGATGAGTGCTTTTTTGTTTTTTGGTTTAGAAGATAAAAAAGAAACTTGAATATTTTAAAATTAACTAACCTCAATCATTTTTATTTTATATATTAATTAACTAATATTTAATTACATAATTAAAAACTATAAATATTTAAAAATTAACTAACCTCATTTATTTTACTGTTTATTAGCTCCAAACTTTTA
This sequence comes from Populus deltoides, assembly GCA_015852605.2. Lineage (NCBI taxonomy): Eukaryota > Viridiplantae > Streptophyta > Magnoliopsida > Malpighiales > Salicaceae > Populus > Populus deltoides. The sequence continues at coordinate 820,647 of CM027581.2, forward strand.
TGGATATTAATTAAATTATTTAGTAGTTTTTTTTACTTAAGAAAAACTATGTAATATATATTTTGATTATTGTGTTTCTTTTTTACTTATGCTTTTTTTTATATTATATATGCATGTTTGAAGAAAGAATTCCTTTTTTTGGTAATTTTAATTCAAATAGTACAACAATAAATTACAAAATAGTTAAAGTGATTTCACTCGCAATATAAAGCAACAAGTTAAATGTGTTTAATCTCATAATAGAGATGAAACAGACTCTTAATTTAATTAAAAAATAAAGATACTGACATCCAAACTTCTATTCTGAAATTATATATATATATATATATATATATATATATATATATATATATATAATTTAAAATATGAAATAAGATTCAATGAATAATTTTATATTATTACCTAATATTTATAAATCACCTTTTCCCCTTGATATTCGCAACTATCATGGGATTTTCTCATGAATTCACATCCTCAATTAACAAGTGATCATAGATAGAATTATAAAATAAAAATAGGCAAAGGAACATCAACATATGCTGATGCATCTAATCACAATAAAATGCAAGTTGCAAGAGTACAAGAATCTTACTGAAAACTTCAAAAAAGATATATCCACTAGTGATCTCTGTTGCTTTTATGCACTGTCGGAGCTAGCCCTTGTGATCTACCATCAATCTTGGAACATGGCCAGGAATCAATTTAATTGAGAATTTTCATGATGTTTGTATATATATATATATGCCATTATACCTTCAATCTTTATCAAACTTTTATAACCATAAATCGTAATCAAGAATAATCAATCAAGGCTGACCCGATCGAGGTTGATTTTCTTTATTATCTTATACATTTCTCAAGTCAACACATAATAGTTGAGCCAGTAAAGAGAAAATAACCAGGCTCTGGTTCTGCTTTGGGATCCATTGACTTCGTTGTTTCTTTTATATATATGTGTATATATATATATATATATATATATATTAATTTTTATTTCTTGGAAAATGGAATTGGAAAGCAGCAATGCATTTGAAATATTCAATAAAAATGATATAATATTATAAATGTAAAACATATTTTCAAAAACCCAATTTATCCCTCCACTTTATATATAATAAATCTAAAAGCAATCTCTTACGTACATTAAAAAAAAATCAACTATGGGGATATTAAATTGACGTAACGCAATAGCATATAATTTATTATATTCTCTCATTAAAGATGAAAGAAATTTGTGATTAAAACCATTGGTTTGCATTATCAGATCCCTTGGATGCCAACACAGGGGCTGACCTTTTTGAATTAATTGGTGACATAGAATTGTGTGTTGTAAAATTCATATGGCATATATCTTGACCCACAAAGTCAGAAGAATCAAATTGGGGGTTCTTATTCTGCAGAAACACTTTCTTCCTTTCTCTTTGGCCTAAATGAATTGAATCACAAAATTTAATAGCATCGATCGGTTATTTGTGTTTGATTCTTCTTTATATTCATCATCAACAAGTCAGAATTAAGTGCATACTGCTCAATTTGAGATATTTTTTTGACGTTTTTAATGAGTTCATTTTTTATTTGATAATAAAAGATATATTCAGACTAATTTATATATCAAAACAAGAGAATAGTCCATTGAATTTAAAGGTGTTTTTGTATATCAATCTTGTGTATTCGATCAATTTTTCTTGTGATGATTCAAAGTTTAAAAAATTATTAGATAAGATTTTAAGATATAATTTATATTATTTTTTAACATGTTTTTTCAAGTGAAAACTTTTTAAACTTGAAATTTATATAAATTCACATTATTTTATATCTAATTTTTATTAAATAAAATAAAAATAATAAATTTTAAACTCGTAAATGCTTAATTAATAAGGCTTTGATAGCACTAACTTCTTACCAACATCATAATTAATAATAAATTTCTCCACTGATGATAAATATTTTTCTCCATGAAAAAAAGTTCAAAGATTGGTTGTCTGAATACATCTAATGACCAAGGAATCATAAGAAGCTAACCTATAAGCTAGATCCCATCTTGGCCACATAAAATTACACTCGGCCATTGAAAGCCAGACGAGGCAACTCATACAAAAGCTAAATCAGGCTAGGATACGTACCCAAATACAAACTTTCTATTTCATTTTATTTTTCTTCTATATAATGTACTCTTTTTCTATGTTTATCTACTTAACAGTCAAAGTATTTCTTTTCCCAATAAAGCACTGATATTTCATGAATAAAATAAGCTAAAATCGAAGGTCTACGTTCAAAGCAATCTTCACCAAGAACAGCTATAAAAAGCCCATTTTCCTTTTTATGGACTTCATCACTAACCAACTCTTTTAGTATTCAAAACAAAAATTCGAGGGTGAAATTTCTCGCGCCCATGAAAGATTGGCAGCTGCCCTTGCAAGTTGCACTGTATAAATACTCTCTGGCTGGATTCTAAATCAAGTTGTCTACGCAATTAATTTCAACGTGATCATACTTCCCAAGAAGTTCAAATATTGATCTTCTTTTATTAATTTATTCATCTGTTTTGATCGGAGAGCCAGTTTTCCGAATAAATGCAACAAAAAAATAATGAAGTGCCAATTATCAATTCAGTCTAAGAAATAAAATATGATTAATTCTAATTAAAAATCCCTATAATAATCATATGCATTATTGAAGTCCGTGAGACCATGTTGACTTATAAGAGGTTTATTCTAATTAGCTGTAATTAAATTTATTAATTTAGGTAGTGGAAACGACTCAATTGCTAGACTCGACCTTGTTTAATTATAAAGTTTAGTTAATAAAATGATATAGCTGGTCAAATAAATCAAGGATAGCCAGCCCATGTAAAAGAGATTAATTAACTCGAGCTTTTTTTATGGAATCACAAAATATATTAATAATTAACAACAATAATAATCGGTGTATTTCACATGGTAATTGCAGAACCTATTAAGTAAGCAGCTTGTGTAATTTAATTATATTTTAGACCCCGTTAATTGAGGTCAACACTATTATAAAAATTCTTTTTGGAAAAAGACATGGCAATTTAAAATTATGTCAAATTATATGTTAGACATCAATTCAAAAGAAAACACCAAAACGCAATCTACTTCAATTAAAAATAATGATGAATATAATATATTAAATCAATATAAAAATTTTAATTTTAAAAAAATTATTCTCTATTGATATATACACAAATTAATTTCAATATATACACCGCTATAATTCAGGGTAATATCACACTAACTTTTCTCGCAAAACCACCGAAAACTAGAAAATTAATCGGTTATGTTTTCTTTAAAAAAATAAATCTCGTGTAATTAGAACTCTTTGTATTCAACAATTCGTGGATGCATTCAATGCGCAGCATATATATATATATATATATATATATATATATGATCGGAGCCATGCATCAAATCTTGACTTACCTTTCCATTCTATATTCTATATATAATGCATATATAGAAAATCTGCCACCAAACATAAGAGAACTTAGAAAAAGGGTTAGTTCTTGAGAAACTGTAACGGCTATACAAGAAGGTACCTTTTCGAGAATTGAAGAGAGCATTACATCATTTTTAAGCTTGAAAGGATAGGAAATTCTTGATAAACTAACCCTGTGGTTCCCTTGTTTTGATAACTGCAGCAATAATGATGAATAACAAAATAGAAAAATGTGTTTACATCCATATAAATAAAAGGTTATATTTTCATTGTTTACCAAATTAGGATTATATGTATTAATAATAAAACCCTATACGTACAAGAAATATTAGTAAATTCCAATAATACCCTTTTATTTTATTGCTTTATTAGTAAATTCCAATCGAGTGGTGCGTGTTGCATAATTGTGACCGGTTTGGTGCATGTTGATGTTTTTTTTGTTTTTTCTTTTTTACTACTTGATTTTTGTGCTAGTTTTTTTAAAAATCAAATAAGCCCTTCAAGTTATTTTCCTTAAGATTTGGTCTCAATTCATTTTTTTTAGAATAATTAATGAAATTAAATATTTTTTTTATTTCATCCCTCGTATATTTTTCATCTTTCAAATTCGATTCTGATTCTTTTGATCACTATTTTTTAATTTAAGATGATTTTTTAGTAATATTATTTTACACTTTAATCCTTGAGTTTTTTTTCTATCAAATATAATATTTTTTGTTATTATTTTTATTTTTTACCTTGCAAGGTTTTTTTCAATTGATTTTTTTATTGTTTTATCCTACAATATTTAATCGACCGGGTTTTTAGCTTCTTAATTTAGCTCGAGTTGAAAATTTTACAGCTTGTGAATTTAAGAGGTTAATCCGGGTTTTCTTTGTTTTTTTTCACTTTTTTAAGCGCTTTCTTTGTTTCATCATACAATATTTTGTTGTTTTTTTTTAATTCATTTTCAATGGGATTTTTCAATTATTTTAAAGATAGAACAACTTGCCTCAGTGTTTTTTTTTCTTTGTTAGATTTCACTTTTTTAAAAGGAATTTTATCTTTAAATTAAATTAATTAATTTCATCCTCTAACATTTAAATCTTCAAGTGTTGAGCTTCTCGGTTGAACCCAAGTCGAGAATTTAACGATTTACGAGTTTGAAAATTTAACTCGAGTTTCTAAGGTTTGCTTGGGCTTGCTTGGTTTTTTTTTTAAAAAAAGTTCAATTTCATATTCCAGCACTTGTTTTATTCTCTTTCTATAGGATTTTTCAGTCTTTTTTAAAATAAAAAAGGTTGCCTTAAGTTTTTTTTTCGGTCTTTGTAATATTTAGCTTTTTTTTAAGGATTTTTTTAATTAAATTAAATTTATTAATTTTATCCTTAAATATTTAATTGGGCGGGTGTTGAGTTTTTTAGTTGAGCTTGGGTCTATAATTTAATGGGTTATGAGTTTGAGAGATTAACCCGGGTTTACGAGGTTCACTAGGGTTTGCTTGGTTTTTTTCTTATTTTTTAAGCTTTTTTATTTTCAATTTCATCTACCAATATTTTGCTAGTTTTTTTATTCACTTTCTTTGAGATTTTTCTTTATTTTGAAAGTAATAAGTTAACTTTAATTTGTTTTTGGCCTTTGTTAAATCTAACTTTTTTAAAAGAAATTTATTTTTCTATTAAATTAAATTAGTAACATAAGTGTAAGCATAATATGTTCGCTTCATAATGTTTTGTTTTGTTTACTTTCCAGGTCACCACTCTTACAACACGTACTACCTCTCATACCGTGACTTAGCGCGTATTATCTATCTTGTTAGATCATGTAACAGCCCAACCTAACTTGCTATATATTGTTCACTTAATTTGGGCGTTACCGTCCTCACAGTTTTGTTCCTAGTAACACGAGCCCACATCTAAGCCTGATGCTCCAAAACATGTATGACAAGTTAGCAATCAGCATTCTTAATAAGGTCAGCTATCAATCCTCATTCGGCGATGTGGGATATGACAATCCACTCCCTTTAAGGAGCCCAACGAACTCGTCGGCACCATCGAACAGCCAATAAGGTCGGCTCTGATACCAAATGTAACAGCCCAGCCCAACTTGCCATATATTTTCTGCTTTGGGCCTTACCGCTCTTACGGTTTTGTTTTTGGTAACACGAGCCCACATCTAAGCCTGACGCCCCAAAACGTGTATGACAAGTTAGCAACTAACACTCTTAATAAGACCAGTTACCAATCCCTCATCTGCCAATGTGGGATATGATAGATCCTGTAATTGATCATGCCATCGAAAATATTTTTCTATTCTTTTCTTTTGACCTTTCAATTTCAAAATGAGATTCACTTCGATTCACCTTCAAACAATGCTTAGATTCGAGCCCGTTAAGTCCTCGTCACCACTCCAATTAATTATATAAGCAATTACCAAGATTCATCTATCTATGGATTTGTTTGAAAGATTAACAAAATAATAGTGATAATTAACAATGATAATAATGTTGATATATAATAGAACCTTTAACATTTTATATGTTATCATTTCATCTCCTTGGATCAATAAAGAGACAACCAATGATTTTGTGAAGGATTGTGGTTGAGGAATTATTGATGGTGCAGCCATCGGCTCTATGGCACTGCCAAATCAAGCACTACATTAGAAGAATCCTTCGTGGATTTTCATTATTGCTGTAGTCAATTCATGAAACATTAATTAGTATATATTCCATTAATTTGCTTATTAAAATAAAGTTGAGACAGAAAATAATGGAGAATATGGCTCTTCAATGGCTCCAAAGTGATTCTACATTGCCTACAAAATAAAAATTAAAGTAATACACGAACAATTCTCACACAATTTAATTTTAAATTAATATTAAATAAAATAATCACATAAAAAGATTTCAAAACTGACAAGCTAATTTGAATTTAATAATAATATTAAATATTTTTATATAACTTAAATTTTTTTTGTTACGTACCCGTAAAGTAACACCATCTTATAAACCAAGTAAATAGTAAATACATAAGGTGCCACTTGAACAGGCTTACTTAAGCTATCATGACGTTAAGAATCCCAAGACCTTAATTGAATATCATTGTTTAATTTGTTCTAAAGGAGTTGGTTTGCAAGCATTTTTGCTCAAAAATGAGGAAATTAAAAGGTCAAAGTAATTAAAAAAGAATGAGAGAGAGAAAGACCAACTTATTTAAGCCACTAATGTAATCATAATTAGTTGTAAACTAGTCAGTACTAACCTTAATGCTTGAAGCATAAATCATTATCTATAAAAGAATTTAAGTTTAATTATCTCTCGTAACTAGTCAGTACCTTTATTTATTATAATCACATCCTTGTAAAGCAAAAAAAAATAAGAAATGGAGTGCTCTAACAAAGGCTATAGAACATATTGATTAGGGCAAATTGTAAATTGAATGCAAAGCGACATGAAAGTTTGACTTGGTTCATATATATATATATATAGGACTCACTAGTTTATGTTGGAAGCCATTGCCTGCTCATGACATTTTTCAATGGGAATTGCATTAAGTTGAGGAAACGTCATGAAACCGATTATAAACTCTACTAAATGAGTGTGAGTTATTCTTAATTAATTATCATTCTCTAATAATTGTATCACCACATGCATTTGAGAATATTTTAATTGTTCTAGTCGTAATTACAAGTTTAAGCCCACAAGGTTACAGTTTTTGCAGCTTATTGTCCCAAAATATTATTATTATTATTATTATTATTATTATTAAATATTCTCGAATCAACTTTCACATATGAAGAGTAAATTTACTAGTTTAATAAATAAAAAAAATATCATAGTTAAGACTCTGCTTTTATGAATGTTTTTGAAAAAAGTTGTCTTCTCTAGCTACTTGTTTTTTTTAAAAAAAAAATCTTAAAATTAGTCATGAATTCGTGATCACTTTTCTCATTTTTTATGTTATTATCATTATTTACATCATAATTAACATCAAAATTACCATCAAAATAAACATTATATTTTGATGGTTGACTCCAATCTACAAAACAATAAAAACTAGAATTATAAAAATTTTCAGTTTCAATATCATATCCTTTCCAATGAAAAAGTTATCTCCTGTACTCATGTTTCTAAAAAAAAATTCTTAAAATTGATCATGAATTCATTATCACTCTTTTCATGATCTCTCAGGCTCCTTACTATTGTCAACTGGCAAATTAATTCTGCAATCTGTTCATGTATGTTTTCTATCACTAGTTCTAGAATGTTTTTTTCTTCGAGGAAGAACCTACTCATCTATACATATACATCATGTTTTGCAACTTCTTTCAGCCATGGTTATTCAACAACATATAACAACCACCAACCAGGAATCGTTGGGCTCAATACCAAATAATGTTAACAAAAACAACATAAAAAGAACAAGTATAAGCAAACACAAAACTCTATAAAATAGGATTACAACAAAAAATTTCAAATTCAAAATTTTATTATATATTGAAAATTTTTTTATTTAAATAGTCGGCTGAAAAATAAGCTAAACAACTTTATTTTCCATTATTCTATGAAAAAAATAAAACTTCTAAACATAATAATTCATAATTAAACTAAATAAGAAAAAATAAAATTATTAAGTATAATATTTGATTTTCTAAATTAAAAAAAATATTTTCTAAACTAAATAAAAATAATTTTCTCAAAAAATTATCAATCTCAGTCGATCGTTGTTATAGATATTGCGTCATTTAATGAATTTACTGGTTAAATTAGCTATATGCAAATATTATCGATGAGCTTGATGCATGCTCACAACTTTATCACAATTAATACAAGCAGGACATCATGACTCGTATTCTTTTTTTTTTTTTTTACGTGGGGTGTCCGGGCCAGCTTACGCGCACCACGACTATTCCCCACGGCCCACTGGACATCCTGCAAGCTCAGGAGCAGGTAAGGCACCGCGGGGGTGACAGGCGTGCATATAGAGGATCGAACCCGGGACGGGGGCGGAACAAGTCACACGATTGACCACAGCAGCTAGACCCTCAAGTGCATCATGACTCGTATTCTTACTTAACAACGAGGTGACCCAGCTGTGTACAAAATCCTTTAGCGGAGCTAGCTTGATCAATGGACATTTATTTATAATTAAGAATCGGAAAATAATCAAAGTCCTTTTATCATTATGGGGGTTCCATTCACTGGCATGCCTTGCCCAAGTGGGAGTCTGACTGTCATTTTCTATACTCGTTGTGCTGTTCTAATCAGCAATTTCATACGCTGCCCACCATATTTTGGGTCAATCTTCAAGATTCTTTGCAGCTTAACTTTGTGCTAAAAAAGTTGCAATATAAAATTTCTTGTTGAAATCAGTTGGCACCCCAACCGCACAAATTGATGAGAGTTAAATCATCACATGCTTTGTTTGACCAGCTTTGTGCGTCCATTGTTGATTGTTGAAGCACCAAAAAATCTCTTCAAATGAGGCCAAAATTTGAAGCGGTTCAATGTCAATTTCTTCGAATTAGCCACTGGGCACTGACCAGAGAAGCACGGGAGAGAAGAAAAGTCCGGTGGCGCCCTTTCAAGGAGACAAGACGGCGCACGTAACAATCCACTATTTTGGCTATAATGTTTGGGATAGATCCACCCTGGTTCAATGAATTCGTAGCACACAGTATCCTCCAAGAAACTAACATATCTCGAGTTTTGAAGGTATAAGGCTTAATATGAGCACCTAATAGTTTACTCTCATCCAATTACGTACTCGGTTGATTGGATTTGACATGAACAAACAATTTTTAAGGAGGTTGAAAATCAAACCAAAATATCATATAATGTTAAGAATAATATAATGTTAGAATTCTTGTAGACATTGGATTGTTTTATCTAAGAGAAAAAATACTAATCCTCTATCCATTAAAATTAAGATATATTTTTTATAAATATGTGTTTGGGCCTAGTTCTTTTTTAAAGGATAATTCTGTGTGCTTTTATGTACTAAAACGATAGCTAGTAAGAGAAATTCATAATATTATATACTGTGAGGGTGCAATGTTTAAAATTTAAGTTTGTTGCACTTGGGTGGCGCGGCGATCATCTTTCTAGTTCGGGAAGTGTCGTAAGTGAAAAGAACAGGAAATTCTTGTTTTTTATCAGTAGAAAGAGGGAGTGGGAGTTGTCACATGTTATTTTGATCACTAGGAACCCTAACTAGTCTCAGCAATCAAGTACGGAAACTGGTTGCATAAAGAGAAGGCATTAGTATCCCTAATACGTCTTACCTCAGGTAAGCTGTATTGTTTAGTTGTCTGATATAAACTAAGGTATTGTTGTGTTTTTTAATTGTTGGTCTATCTAAGGTTTAAAAAAAAATCATCTTCAGTAAGAAGAACTTTATCTTATTAAGTATAAACCTAATTGTTCTAATGTCAATATAAAAAAATATGTCGTACGCATAAGTTTGTAATCTCATATACTAAAAGAAAATAAAATATTTTTTTTGCTATTTTTGAAATATGAGCCTAGTTCTTATGGCTTTAATAAACTGGTTATTAAAACCCAAAATGCATGCTAATACATATCTTTTTTATGTTTTGTTTTTAATGAAAATACGATATAAATTTTTATATTTTTTTGAGAAATTTAGTCGTATGCATGAAAATAAGATATCTTTTAATTGTTTTTTATTTAAAAAAAACCTTTTTGCAATATTTCAGAAAAAATCGAGTATTTTAATACCGGATTTGCATCTTTACAGTGTAAAAATACAAACCAATATTAAGCAAAATTGTAGAAACATTCACGAAAAAATCACAAATTTTTTGAAAGGATTTTTGAAATGTTTTTGGAATTTTTTTATTTAATATATAATAAAATATTATATATTATTATAATTATATAATTAAATATGTTGGAATGGCCGGACCCAATTATATGGGATGAGCACATCATGGTTGGGCTGATATCGGCCCAAAACAAATTGGGTTGAGATCGACCGAAAAGATTTGGGCCAAGATCAACCCAAAAAAAGGGTTGGGTCGATGTTGGCCCAATAGATCCTTTTCTAAAAGAGACTGGGTCGGACCTAACCCAACCATTTTGGTCTGGTTCGGCCCAGAAACAATGGGCTCTCTACTGTTCACATGAATAGTGGAGAGTGAATTAAGGAACGAAGAAGAAGAAAAGGAAGAGAAAGAAGGGGAGGGGAAGCTAACCTATAGATGGGGGCAATGTGGTTGTTGAGGGTGGCTCACGGTGGCGTTGTTGTGGCGACGACGAGGAAAACTGGCAGAGAGAAAAGGTACTGCTCCTAGAGGAAAAGGAAGCCATAGTTACTGAAGGTCTCTAGTATGGCAAAACGAGTGCAGAAAAAAGGGTTTTTCTCTTTGCCTACGTCCTCTACTCTCTCTTTTTTGTCTCTCTATTCTTTTTTTTTGTTCCTTTTTTGTTTATCTTTCTTCTATTTCTTTCGTTTTCTTTTTCTCTCAGTTTTTCTTTCTTTCATCTTTTTTTCATCCCTCAGCACCTTCTAATGAGGGGGTATTTATAAAGGGAAGAGGGAGCTTGTGCCACCCTACCCTTGTCCAATCATGCTGAAGGGGTGAGGTGGCAAGGTGGCCATTGTGCAGCTGCCCGCAGGGCTTGTCCCCTCTGCCGTTTTTGTCACAATGATAGGCCATAAGAGGGGTGTGGGTTATGTCGGGGTTTTGAGCACATAAGAGAAAGAGGAAGGGAGAAAGGCACAGTAAAGAAGAAGAAGAAAACCTTCTTCCCCCACCTACAACGCACGTCCAGGGGAAGAAGATGGTAAACAGTACCATCAAAACGGTGTTGTTTAGTTCTGTCTTTTTTTTTTAATAACAATGACAAAATGACATCATATTGGCTTTTAAAACAAAATAACCTAAGAAGACTCTATCTACAAATCAGTCAATTTTCAATTTATTCAATCAAGTCCTCAATTGAGACTTTGATTTAAGAATCAAATCAATTGCATCCCTACCAAACTCAAATGTCAGCCCTAAAGTTTTGAATTTATATATCTTGACCGTCAATTGATCAACAAAGTTCTAATTTCTTCAATTTAACCCCTGATTCGGTCAATTTCAAGCCTTATAAACACGCGTCTTTTCTAGTTTGATCATTGGTTTTGGCTTTCTTCAATCAAGTCCTTAATTTCTCATCAAACTTCAATATTTATGCAGATAAACCCCTGATTTGATCAAATTAAACTCTTACAAATTGTAATTCAACCCCTAAACTTTAATTTCTTCCACTTAAAGCCCAAATTGACTTTAAAAAATCAATTTTCCTGTAATTAAACCCTCCATAAATTCAATTAATCAACAAAATCCGATTGGGTCTTTAAACATCCAATTTTGAATTTCTCTTTCTTAAATTGAATTTTCTTTGTTAACAAGGTCTTCATCAATTAAAAATATACTGTTAAATTTTAATCTTTGTAGTTTTTATTCTCCTCAATCAATCTTTAGCCATTTTTTGGCACTCTAGTATCCTCTTCTTATTGATTTTTTTTTGTTTTCTTCTGACAATTTTTTTTCTTTTTTTTTTTGTATTTTCTCTTTTCCTCTTTTTTTTGTGTGGGGATCCAAAAAAAGGGTAACAACAAGGTTTATGAGTTTTTCAAAACTTGTATTCATTCACACCATAATAAAATTTATCCTCTTCGCTTATGAATGTAGGTATATCAAAATAGGTTAAATCATGTTGTGTGATCTTTTTAATTGTTTATTATAAATTATGTATATTTATGTTTTCATATTCATAACATTCATATGTTTTGAATTAAAGTTGTAGTTTACTAAATGATTGAAGATATATAAGATTAGACCATCAATGTTTTTTTGGTGCTTAATATGAAAAATGCAGAAATGTTTTAGGATATCATTTGTCGTGACCTCCTCTTGAGAGCGTGACGTTGTGACGACCCTTCCTTAGCGGTTTCTAGAAGTCTATGGTTATATAGGGAGTTGCCACCTAATATTATTGTTACTAAGAACCCTAATTGGTCTTTCAGAGATTCTAAGCGAGGGACTGATTGCATAAAGGGAAGGTATTAACAACCCTAGTACGCCTTCCCTGAGGTAAACTCCATTATTTTTTCTTTATTTGTTATGGACCGATGGTGTTTCTATTTCTATCAGCCTATTATGATAGGTTTGTTACGCCAAACAAACCATGGTTTTTCAGGTCAAGAACTTGGTTTGGAATGGTGAAATATCATCAATTATCATTGAGGTTTCTTTCAAGATAAACTTGGAATTTTTTTGCTATTGTATACTTCCAAATAATATTTTAAATAAAATTTCTTGTGATTTTTTGTTATCCTTATATTATAAATGAATGAGTTGTATTACTCCAAATAATATTTTAGATATTAACCTCATATAAGTTTTTTATTCTTATATTAAAAGTAAGTAATAATAAATTATTATCTTTAATAATATTTTAGATATTAACTCTTTTGTAGGTTTTTTATCCTTATATTAAAAGTGAATAGTATATTCTCTTTCCAAAAATAAATTTCTAATAATTTTGAAATATAGGCCAAAATCCTTTGGTAATTTTATAAACTTGTAGTAAAATACATACTAACACTTTTTTTAAAACAAGCCAAAATATTTTAGATTTTAAAAAAAATCGCTCAAATAATTTTTAGGATTTTTGGCCATATACAAGGGAAAAAAGAGGAAATATTTTATTATTTTTTATTTAGGTTTTGTTTGACAAAAACTCATTTTTCCTTGAAATAAAATTGTCAAAACAGGTTTAAAGGGGTGTTTACCAAACACACCCTTAAACCAAAAAAACTTTTTAACAAAAAACATTTCCAACCAAATAGGGTTTTAACCGTTTGACTTGATTTTGACCTAATCAGGTTGACCTGAAATCTTTGATTCGACTATAAATCGAAACAAAATCCTAGTTTGACCAAAAAAACTCAAAACAAAACCAAAATCCAAAACGAATCAAACTTGCAAAAACATAAAACAACAAAAAATATTTTTGTCGAAACAGATCAAAACACTAGAAAAATGAACATGAAGGACACCGATGAACGCTTATACTAATTTCAGCAACATAACGCTCCAAGCAGACCAAATACTATCAAATCAAGGTCACAGATATATTGTAAATCATGTCATGATCAATAATTTAGCATCCATTCACTTTGATTATCAAATAAATCATCATGATTTGGTCAAAATAGGTTTCAGTTTGAAATCAAAACTCTAGGATTAAAACTCATTAAAAACTTGTTATTGATGCCACTAAACCGTAGATTATTAACTAATCAAGTATCACGAAGTGTTTAGTGCAAAGAAATGAACCAAAATTGGTCCAAATCATAGAGCTAAGGCAATGTTTTTTCCATGAATGCAAAAAAGACAACCTAGCAACCCAAAAATTGCCAAGCACACTTCCAAACCTTGAACTAGCCTTTTAGACCTCTAAAACATACTTTCTTAGTATAAACCACATTACCATAACCAAGCATATTTGAATCAAAAGAAGTAACAAATAAAATAAAATCATTAAAATCATACATGAGGTTCTACTTTCCAAAACTGTCAAATTAGAATAGCCTATATATTCATGTAATTTGGATTCAAAATTAGTTTTCTAAACCTTCAAAAGGACTCAACCAAAACCTAGAAACCAAGAACATGCATCAGCCAACACAAAAAAAAAATCACAAACCTTACTACCATATTTGGCAGATTTCAAAACCACTTAATTCATCAAAACCAACATCAACAAACAACTCAAAGCATGATTTAAACAATAAAAATAACATTTTTACATATTAATCAAAATCAAAACTAAGAACATCATACCACTAAAATAAGTTCAAAAAAATCATTAAACATGTAAAATAAACTAAAGGTGTGCCTCGTGAACATCACCTACTAGGTTAGTGAAGGATTATACCTTCCGAAAACTCAGAATAGTTATTGTCCTTCTTTCTTTAAAAATCCAATCTTTTGCTTAATCTTTAACTTATCCTTTTAGCACTTAGATTCCAAACAATAAACTTGATTGCTAATTAACTCCAAGAATAAACTTCTTCTCCTTTCTCTCCCCTTTCATTTGGTTATGATTTTCCAAGGCATTTATAAGGTTTTTTGATGGATTCAATCAATGATTGATCCATGCTTGGCCTTCTGATCAAAATGAGAGAGTTTTGGGTATATTTTTATAGTTGTGAACTTTGTACCTTGTTGGTTTTGCAATAAACTTGGTTTTGGAGATTTTGATGGTTTTGCTAAACTTGAAGACCAATGAGTTGTTTGTAGCCTTTTGATCTAGAGAGAAACGTGGGCAACATTTGATAAGAACCCACTAAGAACGCTGGAAATGTGAACATATGAAAAATATGAGTGGTTTTGCATAATGGATATCATAGTCATCGATGAATACGTTACCTACTTTCGAAACCTTGTCGAAGCAAATTCGACATCATTATAGTTGACTACCACTTGAATTTAATAAGGGGGTGCACACCTTTGGTTTGGATTCAACCTTGCTCAATTTAGAGGTTTATACCTTCACATCTATTCATTTAAAGGTGTCGACTCGATCAGTCAAGAATCTAAAAATACGGTGATGGTTAATTAGGTACAAGATGTAGTTGAGATCGCTGAAGAAAATAGGGTGTAAATGTTTGATGGGAGCAACTGATCTTTGTAGAAGAGGTGTTTCTCATTCAAATGGTGGTGGTTACAACCTCTGAATTTGTCGAAGATGCCCACATTCATTCGCCTGAAGTTGCGTATTCGATCAACCAAAATTACCAAAGAAGAAGATAAACTGTGGTTGAACGACGCATCGTCGATGTTAAACCATAAGAATTAGGGTTTTTAATTTGAGATTTGACATATATCAATTTAGTTCTTATTCTTTCAATTTATTTTAATTGCCCATGTAATGCCTCCCAACATTTAATTTTATGCATTCTCACCCCTATCAAACTCAATTGTTAACTCCAAAGTTCAGCGCCTCTTTTAATTACGTCCTGAGTTCCCAATTTATGCAAATTGACCTTTAATTTACCATCAAACTTTCAATTATCTTCAATTTGGCCCTTGATTTTGTTGATTTAAGTCCCTAATGTCTCATGTCTTTTACGGTTTGGTTCTTTGTTTAGAATTTCTTCAATCAAGTCCCTAATTGCCTATCAAACTTTAATATTTATGCAAATAAACCCTGATTTGACCAAATTAGCTTTTTTAAATTGCAATTTAACCCCAGACTTCAATTCCTTCTAATTAAAGCGCAAATTGAATTCAAAAACCAGTTTTTTTGTAATTAAATTCTCAATAAATTCAATTAAAACCCTGAAGAATCCCAATTAAATTATTAAACATTCAATTTTGGATTTTTCTTCTCAAATTGAATTTTTCTTGTTAATAGGGCCTTCATCAGTAAAAATTGAACTGTTAATGTTTTAATTTTGGATATTTTGATCCTCCCCGACCAGTCTTTGACAAATTTATGGACATTCTTCATGTTCTTCCCACTAATATATTTTTTTCTTTTTCCAATTTTTTTATATATATATATATATATATATATATATATATATATATATATTTTGTATATTTATATGGGGTTTTAAAAATGTGTAACAGCATCTTTAATTAATAGAAATGTAATAGACAAAAGGGGACAAACCGTTGAATGATACTTCTGTTTATGATATGAAAAAAACGATGAAAAGTAAAAAAATGTACATTCTTCTTTTCGTGTGCATAAATGGTTTTTTTCACTAAAAATACGATGAAAAGTTCTTAAAGATCAAATAGATTTGAAAAACATGTTCTTGTGTTGCAAATAATATATACGTACGAGTGCAATGTGCAAATTACAGATATGGCATCATGACGTGGCTTCGATGGCCGCAATTTGTGCCAACCTTGGGCCCCTTGGTGAGATAATGAAAAAGGTCAAAGGCATATCTCTCTTTGTGTCAGGTTGAGGGGTCTACTTAGATTCTTTATCTTTTAGGGGAACCGATTCTTTAATTTATTTCATTGCCCATGCATGCACGGTTTGTGGTGGATGATACATCATGCTTGAAGAGTCTGGAAAATGCAACTTGCAACCATAATTATAAAACCTAACCCAAGATTGACATGGGTTAGATAAGAATCATGGTCAGGTGGGTAACTTATTGATCAAAAATATATATATTTTTTAACTATTTTTTTAAAGTAAAAGGTTAACGATTCAATTTTATATCAGATCAATCTAGTTTTTTAACCGAATCAATCTGTATTAATATTTTTATTTTTTAATAAGTGGGATAATCCAAACTCTTAATTAATCAGATCCCGAATAGACTTGAAAGACTCTTCTAGATTTTATAATCATGGTTGCAACATGGTGCTAGCCCAAATCTTGCATGCATGCGGACTAAATCCATGCTATTCTCATGTAATATGATGCATGCAACCAGATAAGGTTGAGAATAATTAAAAGATTTAATTTTTAATTCAATCAATTTTTTTTATTTATATATGTAGTGTAATATATAATAATTAAGATAAAGATTACAATACTAGAATAATATATGTAATATTTCCTATATATATTCTATAAGAGAGAAGAAAAGAAGATCTCAAATATATATAATTGATTTATCCCATCGAGGCATATCCTTGTAAATGCATATTAAAAGAATGGTTACGAGGAAAAAAAAGAATTGAAAGGATATGTTAGGGTAGAGTCTTAGCAATCCAAACTAAAATTTCAACAAACAAAAATTTAGTAATAAATTTTTATTATTTTAGTATCGATGCCTACGTTACAATCTTATCAAAGGACCATAGATTTTACCTTTTTTTTTCCTAAGGAACTAAAGAATTGAATGTACAAAGCTAGTGCCAGAAATTCCATACTTTACAAATGATAAAAAAAAAAAAAGGGGGAGTCGATGAATCTCCCAATTGAAGCAAGAAAGAAAGATTAAGTGGGCATGCACTTGATAGACATTTTCGTCATCAACGAACACCTTGCCACGTCTTAATCGTGGGATTAGGAATAATAATTAATCGAGAGTTCTTTTAACAAATAATTAATCAATAACTTTTTGCATTCACGAGGGAGATTTCATCAGAATCTTCAAAGCACTTCTTCACACAAAAACAAAGTAATAGTCAGCAGACATGATTCCAATATTGCTCAATGCACTCAACACTTTGTTTTTATATTCTAAAAAACCTTCAAAATTCAAACCAAAACTCGAATTAATTCACTACACCCACCCACATTCGGTCAAGCAGTAGGTTCCATATTTGCTCACGGGCCGAAGTTGTGTACTTTCGGGGCGCCACGCTTGGCTTCTTTACTCGAACATTGTGCCTAGTGCAGTGCTTAAAGTCTAATTGCAAGATGATTGCCTGACCGAAAGTTTCATCATTTGTTTGCTTTGAAGTTCAAAATTTTCAAAGTAAAGTACAACGTGATTTGGAAACAGAAAACATGAAGATGCCGGAGATAAATCCAAATCTGTGCCAGAGTAAAGTACAACGTGATTTTGAAAAAGAAAATATGAAGTTGCCGGAGATAAATCCAAATTTGTGCCGAACAGTATATAGGCTCGTCATTAAAAAAAAGCTCAATATTAGAGGTTTAGCTTGGAAAAAGAGTTCAGCTCTTACAACTCGTCTATAAGAAGAGCTCATCATTATAGGCTTAATTTAGAAAAAGAGCACAACCCTGTAAATCTGGGAAGGAGCCCCAAGCCTAGTTTTGGAGAATAGCCTAATTTTTATGGGCTATAAATATTTTATGAATCTTTTAAATTTTTGGTTTAAAATCTTTATTTTTTATTGTATATATATTTTTAGAGTTTATCTCTCTCTATGTAGATATTTACTTAAACATAGAAGAGTCTTTACATCTACCAAAAGAAACATTTTGCAAATATCAACTACCAGCCACCTTGGCTTGCCGAACACCGAACACCAGCTACCAGCTATCTTGGCTAGGAAGAATGGATCAGATTACTAGAACTAAGAGATTAACTGATCATACATAAGACTTGTTCCTAAACTACTTGGATTATTTTAGATATCATCATTGGCATCGTCTGTGAGAAACTGAAAAAAATCCATCAATTTCTTTCTAAAACTTTTTTTTAATATTTCTAAGTCATTCCATGGCAGACAACTAAGACACACTTGGGCTAGGACGTGTGACGAATCTACCCGTTACCGTAGACACTTTTACTCAGCAAGACTTTCAACTACTCATCAACCAAGTGCAAGTTCTTGCTCAAGTCGTGCACATAGTCGATATTCTAGACACGCCCCTTTTGGCTACTGCAGGATGGAACCATTGTGATACCCGGGGTTTTTAAGGCCTAACATATCATCTCAGGATGCACTATCCTTAATAGACAGTAAATTTATTTTTAAAATAAAATAATTATATCTCTAACATATATTTTCTATCTGCATATCTCTAATGGGGCTTTTAGGCCTCATGAACTTTCTAATGGATTGACCATGGATCTTTCTAGTGTAATAGCATCACTTTTTAATAGATAGACGTGGTCTTTCTAGTGTAATAGCATCACTCTTCAAGGGATGGACATGGTTTTCCTAGTGCAATAACACCACTCTCTAAGAGATTGACCAATGGTCTTCATAGTGCAATAACATCACTCTCTTCAAGGGACCAGTGCAATAGCACCACTCTCCAATGGATGGACTTGGTCTTCTTGGTGCAATAATCATCACTCTTCATGTCATAGAACAGAGGTCTTCCTAGTACAATAGAACCACTCTCTAAAGAATAGACCAAGGGTCTTCTTATTGCAATAGCACCGCCCTCTAAGAGTTTTCCTAACCCTTTTAGAAATTCTTATAAGTATAGGCTCACTTATAGAGGTCCTCCAGTCACTTAAAAGTTTTTTAAGTATAGACTCAACCTCTTTAGGTTCTTCCAGCCACATAGAAATTTTTCTACATATAGGCTCACCCTTCATGGGTTCTCCTCGGCCTCTTAGAAATTCTTCAGTATAAGTTTCTCCTCTAGGGGTCCCATAAGCCCACTTAGAAATCTTTCTATGTATAGACTCCTCCTTTATAGGTCTCCCCTAGCTTATTAGAAAAAAAAAATTATAAGTATGGATTCTTTTATGATTTTACTTTACCTTCCTATAAAATCTTCTAATTGTGGGTTCTTCGTTCCCCTTAATATACTTAGAAATTGTTTCAACCATGGTGCATGCCCCTACATACAGGCTATTCATTATATTACTCAGGGGCTTCTATTATCTTCTCATACAAAGAAAATTCAACAAGCTCGTCATGATAATTAAATTTTTTTTTATAAAGTCTTTGTGTTTCAATATCTCAAAGAATTGGGGGGTTATTGATAAACCCAAATTCAACGGACCTAAAAAATCCCTAAAGCCTAAAAAACTCATGTTCTCAAGCAACGTGTATGGGCCCAACCGCTCATAGGCTTAGTCTAGAAAAGAGCTCAACTCATGGGCTCAGCCTGTGGGAAAAGCCCAACAGCATGGGCTCAACTTATAAGAAGAGCTCAATATCATAGGCTCAGTATAAAGGAAGAACCCTGCCCCTATAGGCTAAACCTAGAGGAAAAGGCCAACTATATGGGCTTAGTGTAAAGAAAGAGCTCAGCCTCATAGGCTCAACCTAAAGAAAATGCCCAACGTCATGGGCTCAGCGTAATGGAAAAGCCCAGCCTCATGGACTCAGCCTAAGGGAAAAGCCCAGTCCCTTGGACTCAGCCTTGAGGAAGAACCCAACTTACTGACCCAATACATTTTGGATTATACTCTCCATACATCTCTAGATGTATAAAAAACCTCTCAAAAGCCTACTATATTTTCATCTCATTAATGTTTGTGTAAGAGATATTTATCTCTCATTAATGCTATCAGGGCAAAAAAAAAAAAACTCTTCAGCCCCTCTACTACACAAAAGAACAAGATTCATAGGCTATAAAAACCCTATAAATCCTTAAAGCTCCAGGTTCACAATCTTTTATCTCTACTGCATATATATTTTCAGAGTTTATGATATATAATATCATTGCACTTTCTCTCTCTTCAAATTTACTTAAGCATTTAAGAGTTTTCATATCTATTAGATGGGACCTTTTGCATATACCAATTACCAGCCACCATGGTTTACCAGATACTAAGCATCAACTACCAGTCACCTTAACTAGGGAGAATAGATCAGATTGTTAGAACTAAAACACTAACTGATTATCTAACACATAAGTCTTATTCCTAAACTACTTGGATTTTTTGGAACATCATGAGCTGATGGTTCATTCTAAATTAAAGAGATGTGAGCTTTGTTTGATATGTAGAAAAAATAAAGATAGTTGACGTGTAAAATTTCTAATGCCAACGAAGATGATTTACTTTTTTGAATTAGGGAGACAAATTTAACCATGTTATGGTAATGTTGACTCATCATTGAAGTCGTACCTAAAATTATCATTTTATCCTAGTCTATTAACAGGCTGATCATGTTTTCTAATATTGAAGTTGGTTGTATTTTTAATGTTAGGTTTTTCTTTAATGTGTGGGTATAAGAATAAAATGAAAAAACACAATAACAAAATAAAAGGGTTGCAACAAATTTCAAGAATAAAACAATGCTACAGCAAAATTGCTTTGGGTACCATCGACTGCTATATATATAGCAGCCGGTGGTACCCAAAGCAATTTTACCATGTGTGTGTGTGTATTTCCTATTATGACATGGATCTATACAATGACAATGATTAGTATTCTTTAAAGTTATTAAATCAGATATGTCATATGACCTCGTCCAAAGTCTTGGTTATAGATTGGGAGGATTGACCTGGGTTAACCTAAGTTAATCCAAATCGTATTGCTTCGAGATTTTAAAAAAAAAAGTTAAAACCTTTTTGTGTTGAAAAAATAATCAAACCAGGTTTTGACTTTGTCGATCGGAGCTGATTGGATTAACTCTCATTTAATTTCTTTAATCCCAGATTGAGCAAAGTCTTGGATCGACCAAGTCATGGGTTGATTTGTCAGACGTGATTGGATTTAATGTCATTTTCTATTCTGGTATGTGCCTATACAATAACTGTATTTCTTAATAGTGGGAAATGTGGGATTGATTTTGTTGACAGAGAACATGACTTGATGAGATGTAAAATTTTCTTGAATTTTATGAACCACTATAGGCGGCTTGTTTTTTAATTGAATTGGAAAAATAAATTTAATTTTACTATACTAAAATTAATTGAAGGATACATTATTGTTAACAAAATTAAAGAAAAAAAAACAATTTTATCGGAATTCATTGGTTTGCATATTACTAATGTTACATCAAAACAAATTAGGTTTTTTCAATATATAAAAACAAATCTTGGCCCAAATGGTTTTCCAGCCAAGCCTAGTGTTGCCCCGATCCGACCAATTTTACTCGACAATATGCTCTTCTATGTTTTTTTTTTTTTTTCTTTCATGAGCTGCCCACACAAATTTTTCAGACAATTTTTCTATGCATATAAATGGTTTTTTTATATATATGGAGCTAATACCTTTTTCTATGTCAATGGTAAACCATCACCAATATTTGTCACCGATAACTTTCATGACACAACTAGCATGGCATAACACATCAACCAAAAGCCACCATGACTGCTAAACTAATTTTTTCACTATTGATACAATCTTTTCTCCATGAAAAAAATTTAAAACCTAATTGAGTAAATACACTCAGTCACTCATGCAAGAAGCAATTCTAGTCAGCCATAACATTGTCATGAATACAAGAGGAGAGCAATTTTTATCAAGAAAAGCCAGCCAAAGACCATGAGAGCCAGACAAAACCATTGAAATCCTAGCCAGATACATACCTACTAGTCCTCATTTTATTTTTTCTCTTCCTATATATTTTTTTTTCTCTACATGCATGCACTGATTTAAGCAATAAAAAGTTCTCTATTCGGGTTTATTTTTTTAGGATCATACAAGCTCTTCAACCCAATCAATGAAAAAGGTTATTTTTGCTTTCTATTTTCATTTTTTTATTAATTTATAAAAAAAAACACTCAATAATTTATTATTTCTTATGATCTTATCATATCCCGTTCTCTTGAGGGAAAAAAAAAAGGTTAGAATAACAGTACTTTCCAAAAGTTTCAAGAAAGAAAAGAAAAGAAGGAGCTCACGCAAAGGCTGAAGACGAATTGAAATTGAACACAATCAATCTTGTCTCACAAAGGGGAATATGCTTATCTTGTCAATAGATAAAAAAAATAAAAAAAAATTAAATGGATGATTATGAATCCAAATTTCTGCTCACATTAGATTGCGTTGCTTCAAAAGCAAATATCAACATGCACCCCCTATTTTTTTTTTCTCAGATAAATTGAGTTAAGAAAAGGCCATTTTCATCATAGTAAAACTGGACCTCTTGTTCTATGAAGAATAAACTAGCTAGCCTGGGAGATGAATAGAGAACAGAGAGTCTATGCTTACGGAGACAATGGCAACAGCAGAGCTATCAGCGCCTTCGATAGAGAGTATATATTTTTTATATTTCTTGATTTCAGATAATAAAAATATATTTTATAAAATATATTTATTTTATATTTATATCTCATCTTTCTAAGCAAAACATTTGTATTTTTTTTTTTACTAGAATACCAACCAAACACATTAATATAAGTACTGTATGAAGTTAAAAACTTTAATTTCTTATTATATTAAAAATTATAATCAATTTTTATACATCGATGCTCAGTTTTAGATAAGCTAATTATATGTCCACATCCCAATTAATGTTTCCCAAAAAAAGCTATCTTTTTTTATATGATATATTTTGAAAACCAGGACTAAAATGATAATACAAATCAATTCCAAAAATTTATTTTAAGCCTTGAACTTCGAAACCCAAATTATGACTCCGAGATCTAGGCTCGGCCGTCCCACATGTGGGAGACAAACTTGATGACCCATAGGCCACGATTCTGAGTCAACTTTGTTGTTTTGTATGCATGGCTGTCTTTAATCAATTGCCATAAACGAAAGAAGAAGAGAAAAATGCACATACTACAGATCATACATGGATGGTTGCTTCTTTACTTTAACTTTTCCATGGGGTGATAAAAATTAGAGAGGAGGAGGCTACATTTATCTATGTAATTCAAATTATGCTATTGATGCTCTTTCAGACCAGACATGGTTTAAAACACGACATTACAGTGTGACAAATATGTATCATGAAGAACAAAAAATTTACTTATGTAGGCATGAAAATTGGATTTTGCGCCGAACAATGTTTGTGGAAGTTAATATAATCTTCCAATACCTGAAAAATAGTGAGTTGATGAGACTTAGACCTTAATTAATTAGATCATGGAATAATTTTTCTAGCCTAACATGGTTAACTCTCTTAGTGTATCCAATTAAAGAATCTTAATTAAACACCTCCTTTGAAAAAGACCTTAAATCA
This sequence comes from Populus deltoides, assembly GCA_015852605.2. Lineage (NCBI taxonomy): Eukaryota > Viridiplantae > Streptophyta > Magnoliopsida > Malpighiales > Salicaceae > Populus > Populus deltoides. Next base: position 844,596 of record CM027581.2, read on the forward strand.
AATAATTCTATAGATCATCCCCATGATCCCACACAATCTAAGCGCATCCACTCTCACCCACAAGAAAACAAATCGAAAGACAAATCTTTTCAAATAATACATCAACATTAAATAATATTGTAAATCAATCATTTTCAATTACTCGGAGAATTGAAATGCCTTGCTTCCCGTTCATGCATCACCTGTTTTTCCTGAAAACTATGGGCTGCTGTGCCTATAAATATTGATCCTGTGTTGTTCATTGTCCACATATTCGAACCACAAATTAGGTGCCTAAGCTCATGTTTTCTTTAGCCGTACTCACTGCGTGTAAAGGCAAGTGTCTTGATGCATCATCCACAATAACAAATAATAAGATTGCATAGACCGACCAATGTTTGGTGATTTTGATTGTAAATTTTTTAAAAAATAAAAGAACGGTTTGAATCAATTCGAAAAAATCCATTATAAATTAAAGGCCTATTAAAGCATACCTGAAGGTATTGTTAATTCAAATTAACTTATTTAATTCTAACAAATTTAGAAATAAATCAAACCAAATCAATTGGTTTATAAGTGCTTTCACATTTCTAAATGCTTTCACATGCAAGGATGTTTGGATGTTCATTGTTAGAAAATAATATAAATCATATCTTGAAACGTTACCTAACAGCTTAAGCTATTGGGTTAAGATGGTTCTTTGACATGGTATCAGAATCTTGATAACCAAGTAGTCACGAGTTCAAATCTCATCATTCTCATTTATTTGATAAAAATTAAGCACAAGGTAATGTAGGTCTATACAAGTTTCAAATCCAAAAGGTTTTCACTTAAGGGGATGTGTTAGAAAATAATATAAATCATATCTTAGAACTTTACCTAACAATTTAAGTTATTGAATTGAAATGGTTTTTTGAGATTCATCAAATGAATTAGATGATTTTGTTTATTGAGATTTTCTAAAGTATTTCACTTTATACACCTGATTTTGACGAGAATGATGCCCTAATGATAATTAATGGTGGAATGGAAGTTTGAACTAAATAGAACCTCCTAATTGTAAAGTCTTGAAGTGTAAACTCACCTAACCACCCAACATCCAACGGTCCATCAACTTTCATAGTAGTAACCTTTTCTACCTTTCCTTTTTGGTTAAATAAAGTATTAGTACATTAAGTCGTGAACCTAATCTCAAACTGCACTTTTTCGCCGAAGTTGGCTTCTAAAGTATTTATTGATAACATTATGATAATGATGGCAGTATACTACCATCTATCTTCTCTTATATGATGAAACCGTGTTGAAATTCCTCCCATAGCTTTGTTGAGCTGATGTTGAAGTCCACTATATGTGTCATAGCTTTGTTGAGCTGATGTCGAAGTCCACCATATATGTGTATAAGTAAGTTCCATTTGACAGGAAAAGAGACGCAGAAACTGATAGCTGTATATTACTATGCATTGGAGGTAAGAACTAAGCCCATTAAAGATCTTGTATGAGCTTGTATAAAAGCCTTGATAATTGTTTGACGAAGTCCATTGGTAAGGCCAGCTACTTTACCAGGCCATTATCAGCCTTGATCGAAAAAGAAAAGGGAGAAAAAATTCCTAGCTGGTTGTCACCACAGAAGGTGCTTCTTGTATACATAATAACTTGGCTATAGATCTAATCTCAAGCTGCATTTTTTTCCCAAGTTGGTTGTTAAACAAGTTGGTAGCATAATTCTTTCTCACAGTTGAATATATGCAGTATGCAATGATATAGAAGCTCTGTTGAAGTTCGTTTCTCACAGTTTTGTTAGGTCGATGTTTGGAGCCCACTACCACTTCGCAATTATTCTGGAAGCTTTGCTGGATTGATGTTTAAAGCCCACTGCATGTATGAATAGTTTGATTTGCAAGGAGAAGAGAAATTGCCGACACTACTATGGACTAGAGGTACAAAGTTTGCCTTCCGAAAGATCTGCTAGATGAAAGCCAGGTATGGCAATAAGGATACCAGCTGATGATACAAGAAAAAAAGAACAAGAAAACAAGCTTTTCCAAAATAAATAAATAAAAATCTCTGCCTAAACGGCTGGAATTCTTTCAGCTATTTGTGCCAGTACGAATGGCTAGAAAATTTCACTCCAAAATCTCCCACATACTTGGTGTTGTGCCGTTCTGACCAATCCTAGCCAACACGCTTTTATGCATTCATTCATAATTTTTCTATGCACACATTTATTTATATTTATGCAAAACATGTATCCTTTTCTGCACTATAGGCAGAACATCACCAACATTTTTTTTATCAATAACATGGCACAATAATTATATCATGAACATCACCAAATCAATAACATGGCATAAATGTCTGTTTAGGAGTATAGTTACGGTTATTTTTTAAAGTGTTTTTCGTGCTGAAATGTATCAAAATGATATTTTTTTTCATTTTTAAAAAATTATTTTTGAGATCAGTGTATCAAAACGATCTAAAACATAAAAAAAAATAATTTTTGGCAAAAAAAAATAAATTCTTTTAAAACACGGGTACAACTGTGTTTCTAAACGCTCACGAATGACCTGATCTGAAGCTTGGCTCATGAATGGAGTAGGTTTACCCATTCAATTCAAAATTATAATTTTGAGATTTTTTAAAAAAAATTAAAATAATATTATTTTATAAAAAAAATTAAACAGGATTTTGATTAGGTTACTGGTTAGCATGCTGAGTCAAACGAGTTTGCCCATATTATCTTCTCCTCTGTTTAACTTGAAACCTAACATAGACTAAGTCCTGGAATAACCCATCAAGCGGAGCTTAGTTTAATAACACTGCTAATGAGATATAATTCGTCCCCACATAATTGTTAGCCTAACTTAATTTATTTTTAATTTTCAAGAGAAAAGTTAATTTTCTGGAAACAAGTATCATTGCTTTATTGATAATTTATGTTATCGAATAGTGTTTAAAATTAGCCAAACCCTAAATGGGTTGTGAAGAAAGAAAAGCAAAAGGGAGTCTTGAAGTGGGCTTAGTTAGTTTTACATGCTCACCAACGTACTTGACAGACCATTATACATGGGCCAGTGGATCGTGTTTTCCCGACCAAAGATACTTTGGGTTTAACCATGCACCAACAAAGGTAGTCGGGAGGTTCCAACCATGTTGTCTATCAATTAAGCTTAAGAGGGAGCCCCAAATGGTGGCCTTCACCCGACCCATTCTCGAGCCACCAATGGGGCCAGCTGAATTTTAAGGCAACAATCCACAATGGATTGGTCTTTGGAGCTGAAATGAAGGAGGAGGAAGAGAGAATGGAATTTTGTTGTAACTGGTTGGGGTGTTGCTGTTTTCACTTGATTTTAGCCACACAAATAAATTTGGCTTTGCAATGAAATAATAATAAAGCTTGAGATTGTGTTGATATAGGTTTCGAAATTCTATTTCATACACAATTTTGTTTTCTAATATATTTCTTGCTATGATGGGACTTGAATAAAATAAGTTAGAAAATTAAAAAAAACTTAAGTCATAGAAAACTATTTAATATTGTTATTAAACTCGATATAACATATCAATTTTTAAACTTCTCAACCCGACTTCTTATCTAATTCGAGTTTAAAATTAAATTGTATAGAAGTTACTCTAACATGACCCAGTCAACTTGACGGGTTTGAAGGCAACTGGAATAATAGGTAAAAAGTATGATTTAGCTTTAAAAAAAATCTTAGATGACCTTTTCTTCAATATTGAAATATCAATATATCGGATTGACTCAGACTTCATTGTTTAACCTGTTGGATTTGTGATACACGTGATGGACTCCATTGTGTTTCGCATCTTTGTTTTCTTAAACTATTTTTTACTTAATTATAAGATAACCAAAATATATACTCGTAAATTCGAGTATAAACTAGATGTTGAGATATTTGTTTGAAAACGCAATATCCTCATAAAAAGTAAACCGAAACAATTTATAAATACAAATTTAAAATCAAACAAATATTAAAAAATAAAAATGAGATAAAAATAGCAAAAATTAAAGAAAGAAAAAAGTGGGGAGAAATGTTAACAAAAAATGGGGGGAATGTAATAAAAAAAAGGTCATCTCTTTGATTGTTCACATGAACAGTTAAAGAGATAAATTGAAACACCATCTCTTCTAGATATACTAAGCAATATCCAAATTTATATCCACATCCAATTCTCTTTCTTTTTTTTTTTTCATTTTTTCATGTAATTAGAGTGTTCAAGATCTATACTCATGTTCAAATATCTAATACTAGACACGATTATTATAACGCAATATCTGAAGGGTCATAGCAATATATATATATATAGAACGTGTCAAACTCTGCAAGATACATGAAATAAGAAATTCACCATATTCTTTTGTAATTATTGAATATCCTTTTTTATCTTAATTTTTTAGTTTTTTTATGTATTATATAACATATATGGGAATTTGAGAGGAAGAACAAGAGAACATAAAAAAAAAGAAATGTTAAATAGTATTTTGTTTTTAGTACTGAAAGGAAAATCTGAAAGATTTTGAAATCTATAAGAATAACATTGAAAAACTTAAGAGTTGTGGTGGTAAAAGTAGAATATTGATAAATCATGAAAAAGCTATTTTTACCAATTTGTCAGAAAGGATTTGCCGATTTCCAGTAACAGTACAGAAATCTACTATCTTGTTTTATTTTCAGCACTGTCAAGCTTCATGTGGGTGGCGTGACAATAATGTTATTCTGCTTTGTGTTTTATGCAGGAGTATTTTTGTACTCTAGCATGAAAAAAAATACAGTGAAAAAAATATTTAAAAAAATAATATAGCTTAAGTTTAAAGAGCCGATACCTGTAATTTATAATTTATAAGTCGCTAGTGTAATTTGCTATATTTTTTAAATTGCAAAATCTGAAAGAAACATGATTTAATAAAAAGAAATGAAAGAAAAGAGATTAAAAAAAGAAAAGAAAAAAAGATTTTAAAAGTACATCAAAACTCTAATTATGATATCATATATACCGTTGAAAATATCTCAACAAGATGAATCCAACGATACCAAGAAAAGTTATCAACGATGCTCGAAGTGAGCCACATGAGCGATCTAAAAGTAAGTGAACTTCAAAACTTTTGGACGACTCGTATGCTCACTTCTTTTATCTTTTGTGATTTTTTTTGGTATCGCTAAACTCGTCTTGTTAATATCTTTCCAAACGGACCCATGTGTTTGTTTAATATTATTATAATTATTTATTTTTATCCACCGACCAATTAAGATTTTGGTTATGCTTTGCTTAACTGACTCTTTTTTGGCTTTATCCATTGATGCAAGCTTTGATGAGCATCAGAATATGGAGACACAACAACCTTTTTTAAATTTTGATCGTAACTTTTTCTCTCCTTCTTTCTGCTTCTAGTTTGATACCAAACCATTAAACTAATATTTGTTTAGAGTAATTCAAGTTCCAAATAGTAAAACCATTAATTTAGTAGGTTCTTTAGAAAATGTAAAACAAACTATCAAATCATGAAAAAGATTGCAAACGCATCAGATTTTTACCCTTTGATTAGCGCTCTAACAATCTTAATTATGAAAGTTAAAGTTGTTTTGTGCTGAAGTTTCGCAGCAATCCTTTCCCTATTGAGACCTATAGAAAGTCTAGCGGTAGTATCCATTTGGAAAGAATTTAGAGCCATTGTTTAGAATTTAAAACTTTAAGCTTTTTGTTGATTTGGCTGCCTTTTGATCATCCTCTTGAAGAAACAATTGGAAATCCTTGTACTTTACAAAGCCCCATGATCATTTTATGACTTGAATAATCGTAACATGTCAAGGATTGCAGGCAGGTGTCCAATTTCTTTCCCTGCACTCTATCTTCTCATACTGGTTGGTCCTAGCAGTTTCATGTTTGTAGTAGGTAATGGATAGCTAGCTATTCTATAGAGGAAGTAAAGTGAGGAAGGTTACTGATTTTGGAATAGGTTCCATGTGTAGAACAGATCATTCCCAAGACACACTCCTTTAAAATAGGTTAAACTAATCCTCTGTTATCATTTCCTTGTGCACTTTACAAGGCTTGTCTTTGTATGATTGGAGGTTCGTTACTTGGATTTGCAAAAATCCTCCTTGGCGACTCCCTTTTTGTCAGTTTGTAGCCCCTACAGGAAGCAAGGCATGAAGGGGTTAATTAATTTATCAGCAAGCATTATACTGTTCCATTTAGAACAGCTGAAAGTCCAAGACAATGATTTACAGCAGCGAGGGGGGAGAAAAGGGGTTTGTGAATTGTAACGTTCTTGAAATAGGGCAGTGAAGCAAGTATACAGATCCCCCTTCATCTTGGAAGTGAAAAGGCCTGGAAACTGAGTAACCATACAGAATGGCAAATGAATATGTGTACAACAGAATACAAGATAGAAGAGATTAATAGCAATAATCAACTACCGTGCTAACCCCAATTATTTCCTGCTTGAACTGAATGTGAGACACAGACAGTAGGGGTTGCTGAAGAAATCTAAATACATCAAAGAATGGAGGAGATAGCAAACCAACTGGAGATAAATCCAAAACACATCCACACAATGAGAAAACAACAACTACGTGGAATAGAGTTTAGTTGAAGAAATCCCAAGGGAACTTCGGCTGAGGGGCTGAAGTTTTGGTCGCTGTGGAGGATGTAGATATTGAAGGGACCGGCTCTAAAGCTGGAGTAGAATCAAATGTTTCCCATTGCGTGGTTACAACAACTTCCCCTGATGCTGAATGCCTTGATGGCTGCTGTTGTTGATGGATTGATAAATGCTCGAATGGGTGCCGCTGTTCTTCTTCTTCTTCGATTGGTATTAATGTGTGTCCATTGGTATACCTTGGTTGCCGCTTTTGAATTGAGGCTATTTTTTGTCCATTAGAATGTTTGTGTTGCTGCTGCATTGGTGCGTGGTGTCCATTAACAATAGGCATGGAGTCCTTGATTTCGTCGGCGTTACCATTAGGCATGGAATTCTTGATCTTCAACATATCGAGAGTCTCAACATACTTTTGCACCCTTTGAACCTTGGAAAGTAAGAAAGTTCAGCACCATGAAAAAAAATGTGTTTTATGCAGTAATCAATTACTGAAACCAATATCTACTTTGAATTCAAAAATCAAAGTTAATTACCTGTATTTTCCTTTGCAATTTGACATCGCCATCAACCATAATTCCATCCAATTTCAACAATTGACTCATCAATAACTCGATCAAATTAAGCACACTTTTCTCTGCTACTTTCCCACCTTTAGTAATTACTGATTCAAAGGCTGAAACCTAACCAATTTGCAATGAAAAGATCAATATCCACTAAACAAGAACTACCACTACATTTTCTGATCAAGCTACAAGGCATAATTCCAAAGAATACCTGGCCGGCAAGCCGGTCAACTTCCAAGCTGATTTCAGATATGGATTTTGACGCCTTCTCCATCTTTGCATTCTTTCTCATCTCAAGAAACCTCTTCTCCTGACTAATCGGGTCCTCAACTAGCACCATTTTGGACCTGTCCTTAACTCCAGAAATATCAAGAAATGCTTTTGAATCCCTCTCTTTATCTTTGTAAATCAGCTTCTGATCTTGGTGATGCAATCCTGTGGGCGCTGACAGCATTTTCTTCAACTCCCCTGCGTCCCAAAAGAACCAGAAAGAAACAAAAAAAATTCATCATTCAATCAATCTCTCTAACTACTGCAGACACCAAAATTCTGACCAACAACAGTTACAAAACCTAAATTCCCATCTGAAGTGTTACAAAAAGAACAAAAATTTAAGACTCTAAACAAGTCAAAAAAGGAAAATAACAAAGAAAAAGGAAGAAAGAAAACTTACCAAATGTAGCCTGTGAGCTAATATTGATTTCATGATAAGTTGACCCATATTTAACCTTGATTCTAATTGTCGGTGGAGGGATAGCGGTCCGATCAGAATCCGGGTCTCTCTTCTGTACTAACATTCCTCCTGGTCTAACTTCCAACTCACCACCACCACCGGCTGAGCCACCATTCATGTGTGACAGCCCAGTAGTTGCCTTAGCAGTCTTCATCTTCATCATTTTTTCCTCTACCTTTCTGTACCCGTCACAAAAAAATATGAAACTTTGAGACACAGAGAGAACACTAGCTAGATCTCTGAAAACAGTGAACCCTGACAATCTTTGCTAGAAACCAAAGCAACCCAATCGAGACAGAGGTTGCTAGACCTTGTTTCAGAAAGCTGTAACCCCAGCAGCATTACACGAGGCCAATCCTAACAGCCACGCGTAGACTTATAAAACACTAGCTAAGCTTGTGTGTGGGTGTAATTTCTACTCCAATGGCGTCTCTCAAAAGACAAAAAAAAAAAAAAAACAAGGGAGAAGAATCTTTAACAATTCTTGCAATTCAAGAAAATCAAGAATCTAAACAACAACCTTTGAAATCAAGAAAGCTAAATGCAACCCCTCCCGGTCAGATCTCTCTTCAACAAAAATGGAACCAGATATTTTCAAGAAACACTTCAAAAAATATTGAAACAGGCCAGAGAAAAATGAATTCAAGAAATGGGATTCTTTCCTTCTCTCTAGAGATTTCAAGAAGACAAAAATTTTACTACTACAAGCAAAGAAAATGGAAATAATGTAGAGAAAATTTATTAAAAATAAATGAGTGGACAGCTAACAAGGCTGTTGTTGTGACCAGAGAAAGTGCATTTATATATATATATATAGAGAGAGAGAGAGAGAGAGAGAGAGAGAGAGATTATAAATAAATATTAATCTATGTATTATTTGATGATTATAAAACTACAAAAAGCCGCCAAAGCTTACTGTTTATGGTTTAAAGGTAAAAATCTTATACAAAATTTTGGCCCCATTTCTTTTTACCAAATTTTAGAAGGTTGGCGTGTTATTATTCTGAATTCGAATTTAAGACTAATTAATTATATTATTTTCTTTAAATATATTGATTTTTTTAGTAATAGAGAATCTATTAATTGAAATGTAAGATTACTTGCATAATAATTTATTAGCTTAAATTCGATTCATAATAAAGATTCATTGAATGTTTAAATTAATTAAGTGATTTGCTTAAAATGTTATTAGTAAAAAACAATTCCAAAATGTTATAATTAAAAAAAAAACTATATACGAAAACGGTAATGTCAAGAAACACGATGATAAAGTTAAGATTTAATGGGTTTTTTCCTTTGAAGCACACGTGTTTTCTAGTGGTATTAAATACAATTATACGACAGGATCTCAAAATTTATGCGGATTTAGGTTTATCTGTTTGTTTTATATTTTGAAAAAAAATTAAATTTTTTTTATTTTTTAAATTAATATTTTTTTAATATTTCAGATCATTTTGATGTGCTGATGTCAAAAATAATTTTTTTAAAATATATATATAAAAAAATATTATTTTAATGTATTTTCAAATAAAAAATACTTTAAAAAGTAACAATAACCATACTCTCAATCATAAAATTTTAATCATAGATTTTGGTCGTGTATTGAGTGGATCTACCATTATTTATATAAGTTTTTTTAAGAAAATAAAATAAAATAATTTTATTTTATATTTATTTTATTGAAGATGTAAAAACAAAGATATAAGGTCATAATTCGAGACTCATGTCTATAACAAAACTTAACCTGACCTTTGAAATATAAGCATTAAACCTAAAATGATGATGAACAAATAATAGACATAAGCATATTTAATATTAAATTGATTGAAATTGACTTAAAAATCATAATTAATGTTCAATGAATCTATATAAGATTATATTGATTCAGCCCTTAATTTGCTTAAATCATTATAAAAAAAATATCTCTGAACACCTACTTAAACATAAACATAGAAAACTAGAATAACAATTAAAAAAATATTTACAATTAAAAATAAATGCTAAGTTTTACAATAAATATTACATTTTTTAATTAAAAAAAATTGTCTAGATAAGGGCAACTAAATAGGTAATTAGAAAAGCAGTTCAAAACGATATTGTCAGAAGCACCTTTAAACCCACATGTCTATATTCACACAAGACAGAAGAAAAAAAATCTTTGTTATTTATTTATTTATTATTTATTAAATAAAAAATTATGTATTTATTGCTTCTATTAGACAGGGCTCGATCTTATTATTAGAACCGGTGACGTTTCACTGTTGTTTCAATCATAGGTGTGGGAGTTAACACCGAGGGAAGAATAAGACTTAAGAGTAATTAATTAGAGGTTTTTTATATATATAATTGGGCTATGTAAAATTTAAAAAAAAAATTTAATAATATTTTGAGAAATTCTTATGAAGATAACCAGATTAAACGATCATTGGTTTTCACATAACCAAATATAATCATGATTTAGAAAAATAATTAAAGATAAAATATTTAGATCAATAAAACACGTACTCATGAATTTACCCATGAATGTCAAAATGCAGCTCAATATTTAAAAAAATGTATATGTATCAAGCACGACGTAATGCTCATTAATTAAGAAGGTAATTAAGAATAATTATCTTTTCAGAAGTCATTGCTTGTGGTGATTCTTCTGTGGTCCCTGGCTCAATTAATAGAGTTTGAAATCAGCTGGGTTAACCGACTCGTGGCTTTTATTATATAATAGAATCTAGAAATGCTACGACAAAAGCAATTCTTGAAATGCCGTCGTTTTTTATTCATTCATTCACCCAGACGCCATTTACTATTGTTTCTATTTTATTATTATTATTATTATTATTAACAATATGAGTCTTCAGGTTAATTTATATATTTTTCAATTAATTATAAAGATTCTAAAATTAATAACCATATAAGTTTTTAATAGCCATTATATTAATAATCACATTATTTAAACCTAAACTACAAAAAAAAAATAAACATTTTAGTTTTAAATTCTTACTAATGAACTATTAATTCTTTTATTATATAAGTGTGACGACTTCGGTGCAAAGAATTCAATTCTAAGATCAGAACTAGATCATTAGCATTAGATGAAATAATTTTTTTAAGGTAAAAATATTATTCAAGTATTGTTAATATATTTTTAAAAATAATAATTATGAATTTAAAATCTGATATATATTATATGCTATTATTTTTAAATATTAAAATAATAATATATTATTCAAAAAAACCATATTATTTATGATGAAAAATTAAGGAAAAAAATCAACTCAAATGGATTTTTTTTAATAAAATGAATGGATGATGCCTTCGTCTACAAGCCGAAGCCTTGTACCTATTTTTTTCTTTAAAAAAAATCAAGTTTACCATGTGAGGTTTTTTTTTTAAAAAATAATAAATAGTTAACATATATTTCACCTAAACAAACAATACGTCATCAAACAGGAAATCGAGGTAAAAGATTTGGACTATAAAATCCAAATATTTTCTTTTTTTTCTTCTAAAAACCCTTAATCAATATTCTAAAAATTTCAATATCCTTATTTCTAGCCGAAAACCACCCTTTAATTAGTCTTGCAATTCAAAATCAAACAAACCAAAAATAAACTTTACGAGTTTCAATTTATTTTTGTCATGATTTAAATATTCAAATCACCTTTATTAAATTTTTATTTTCAAGACAAACTCATTAATATCAAAATTGATTTTTTTATGGTTAGAATATGACCAACCAAAACTTAATAAATTATACCAATGCATTAAAAGAAATTTAATAATTTTTCTAAATATTAATTCCAAATTTTGAACCTAAAAACTCAAACAAAATAACATACTCTCTTAATGATAAAAACAATCCCTTAAATTTAACTTAATTTAAAAAGAAACTTCATCTTAGTCCACCAAAATTGACTCGAAATAGCAGCATAAAGTTTTTTTTTTCATAAAAAGTGCATAAAAAGGGACTATAATAAATAATAATAGTACAAACGTGGACCGTGTCAATATTCTCCGTGGAAACCAAGTTAAAAAAACATGGTGCTTACGTCACACATAGGTAAATCACACGTGTCAATCATCGATACAATCAAAACACCGTCCCAAAATCTAGGTTACCCTACGCCCTTTATTTTTCACTTGTCTCTCTGTTGACTTTATTGCCTGCCACCGACGCTTTTACACGTGAGAGTCACACGTTCGTGAATGTACACGTGTCGATTTACTGATGAGTGATTTGTGTGACGGGAATAGATTCGGTGCATACGTATATGATTTCGACGATGTAACCTACTTATGCTTGCATTTAATTTGGAAGTGATGGAGGGTCTGTTTGGATTTGTCTTAATTTGTCAATATTAATTAATATTTGTCTATCAGAATTAATTTTAGTTTTAAAATTTTCATTTTTTTCATAATAATTATGCATTTAGAGCCCTTTTAAAAATAAAATATTTGCTCTTTAATCTTATAATTTTTATGATGGCACCCCAATTAAAAGATTTCTAGTTCTGCCCATGAATATACATGCATGCATGAATTATAAATCATAAATCATAAAATATAATCTTGCTTTTGAGATTTATTTCCGTGATACTTCTTCATGTGTTAGTAATTAGTTAGTTAGTCGCTCATTTGATTAACAATGGGATTATAAAATATCTTATTAGCTTTCTCTCTCTCTCTTTTTAATATTGTAGATATATTTCTAGATATAAGTCACGGATAGATGCCACTTTCAAAAATTAAATTACAAAGTAGAGCTAGTTGATTTAAGATTTTAAAGGGGTGTAACTTAATTAATTAGATAACGAGTTTGTTATCACTAATTCTGAGAGGTGTAACTCAATTGGTCAGGTAATGGATTTGTTTCCCAGAGATAACCAGTTCGAATCCCATAAATTTCAGGGTAACTAGAGGTTTACACGGTCGTTAACTTCAGGGCCAACAAAATTAGTCAATATGCGCATAAACTGATCCTGACATTCACATTAATCTAAAAAAATTCCCAGCTATCACATATTTATATAAAAATGATAAAATTCAAATTAGAGATGCTATTATTACTTATCTTTTCAATTACAAAAAGAAAGAAAGAAAGAAAGAAAGTCTCTTTAATTAGTATAAAGCTTAATGATTAAACTAGTGAGATTAATTAATATCGATGCATTGTTTTAGGGTTTCGAGCAACTGGGTTTCAAGGCATGTTTGATTTGGGACAAGATGCCGACCAATTGGCATATAAAAATAGGGTTTATCGGAAAATGCTCTGCTAGCTATTGGTTTTCATGGAATTTCTGTGGGGGATATGGTGGAAAAATAAATGCAGCACGTGACAGTGGAACAGAGACTCTTTTTCTGTACTTTAAATTACAAAAACAAAAATGGTGACAAATATATGGTTAAGTTCCTGCCAAGCAGTTTCATCAAGGCAGCCAAACTTGGAGCCATTGTGTTGGAATCTCTACCAAAGGACTTAGGACGAAGAATTAATGCATTTTAAATGTGATTCTTAAATCAGAATTTTGTTTGATTAATGAAAATCAAACTCCATAGAACTTGATTGATTACCTTTTTCCAGATAAAAAAAACAAAAATAATTGGGATATGTCCCTACATCTTTTTTATTTTGAAATTTCAGAAACTTACTCAATTTTTATGTCTTTATTTTTATTTTTCTAACCATATAAGACATGTTTTTATTTTTTTTATATTTGTTTATTAATTTGTCCGTAGATTAATATCTTTATTTTTTATTTTTCTAACCAGATAAGAAATTTATATGGCTGTATATAGTTCGTAGATTAATATCTGTTGGCATGTAGCCTTCTCTTGATTAGGTGGCTGGGTAATGTTGTTGTCAGTTTTATAATAAATTATTTGATCTCGAGGATTTTTTCAACGAATTTGGTTCTTTGATTTGCACCTTTAAACGACAATTAATAATTGGAAAATGTCGATTGAACTTCATACTAAAAGTGGTTTGTTTTTGTGTTACATATTATATTTTGGTGTAAAAATATTGAATTGTTATTTTTTAGTATTTTTTGATGATTTTTATGTATTGATGTAAAAAAATTTAAAACAAAATTATTTAATAAAATATATTTTTAAGCGAAAAATATTTTGCGATCACGTTTATTTATGCGGTCACGCAGCACTTTTCAAAAAAATTGAATTTTATTTTTGCTTCAAATTAATTTTTTTAGTGTTTTCGAATAGTTTTGATGTCAAAAATAAATTTTAAAAAATAAAAAATTATTTTGATGATTTCAAAGTAAAAAATACTTTGAAAAACAACTATTACCACAATATCAAACACAACATGTATCACAGTACAAAACACGCACTAAGTGCGTGTTTAGAATTGCATTTGCTTTTGTTTTTTAAAATATTTTAAAAATTATTTTTTTTCTAAAAAAATATTAAATTAATTTTTTAAAAGTTTTTTTTGATGATTTTTATGTCTCGATATCAAAAAAATATATAAAAAAATTATTTTAATATATTTTTAATAAAAAAACACTTTTAAAAAATATCATATATCTCAATATCAATATCAAACCGACACTATCTTGAATAACCTATAGTTACTTTTGCGAACAAATAAATCTTAAAGACTTGACTCAGATAATAAATAATAGTTTTTTTTAATTTATTACAAGCATTCAAATTGAAATTAATTTTATGATAAATAAAACTGCCTCCTTTGATAAATGGCTTCCCATTTGCCTATTGACATATATTTTCTGTTCCAGCAAGGGGATGCTGGTTTTTTCACGTAAAAAAAATCAATTTATATTTATAATTAATTTAATATTATAGAAGTAGTTATTTTTTAAATTATTTTTTATTTAAAAATATATTGAAATAATATATTTTTTTTAAAAATTATTTTTAACATCAACACAACAAAAATATCTCAACAAATTAAAAAAATTAATTTAAAATAAAAAAATTAAAATTTTAAAAAATTTTTAAAATATAAAAACAAACAACCTCTTAATTATTTGCTTCGTGATTGTTATGAATTGGTCTGAATATATGAGTAAAAAAAAACCTCTATCAAAGGGTTAGATACTTCATTAGCGAAAATTAATGAAATTGGAAAATGATAACCCAACCACCAATTGAAGAACAAAAGACAAGATGTCAAAATAAGGAGCTAGCTAGGAATTTCGACAAGCTGATAGGTGAACCGACAGCCAAAAGTTCGAAATAATGTAAAATGTGGTTCCATGAAATCTCTCATTATGCTATTAGTGATATATAGGGAACACACACGTATCCGAATTAGAATCCGAACGGGGACTCCTCTTCTCCACAGGATCGCCATGGGAGAGCATCTACTATGGGTTCGAAGGGGAGGAGCAAAACATTCTATTCCGAGTTGTCTATTAAAATAGTCCGAGAAAGATGGATTGAGCAGGGAATTAAAGGTCAACCCGACTTACCCTCATTCTTTCCGAGGATAACTCGTGATCCAGTCTCCAGGCTTCTTCTCTCTCTCTTTTTTTCCTTTTAATTCAAATCAGTTTTAACTCTGAATTAATCAAGTTTTGGATTGATTTACCGAGCTATTCGAGAATGCATACATTTTTAGAAAGGAGTTAGGTTGAAGTTATTTTTTAAGTATTTTTTGTTTGAGGATGTAATAAAATAATATTTATTATTTTTTAAAATTTATTTTTAATATCAATACATTAAAATATATTAAAATAAACAAAAATTAATTAAAAAAATCAAAATCTACTAACATTCTGTACAAACAGTCTTAAAGCTGTCCTTGTCAAATGAACAATGTCGGTAACCTTAACATCAGTTTTTAACAGTGATTCACCGATCTTCAACGATGATGACTACGGTGGGCAAATTTGACCCCATCTTCTTGCAAGTTGGTAAGGCTTTGGGCTCAGATATGCAGCCATAAGCATTACGGCAAAGGGCTCTAAACTTCACGTTCTTCAACCTTCATCTTCAACCAGACTCATTTTAGAGTTAGGCTAAAATCCACGGATTTCAAAATTCGACAGGGTCATGAATATATGTTTAAAAGGAAAATTGATCCAGAAATAAAAATATCTTGAATGATTAAAGTTCAAGAATATTTGTCGTGGCATAGCACTGATCAAACTTCAATGCCGGCCCAGCCATGGAAAGCTAGTTTTCTTATTGCCAATGAATGGGGTCATCAAATGAAAGAAGCGAAATGGAGATGATGCATCACATCATGTATGACAAGCACATGAACACTATTGTCGATAGGGGACATGTATGAACTATCCAGCAAAGTATAAGCTATATAGCTGCCATGCACAACATTACTGTCTCATAAGTCAAATCAATAGTATTGGATAATCCTGGCTTGTTGAAGATTGTTTATTTTTATATTTTATTTTAAATTATTATTTTAATATATTTTTTAGTGAGAAATACTTTAAAAAATAATTGCTATTACAATTCTAGATATTGAGTGGGATATATACTTTTGATTCTATTTTGTTGTTCTTTTTATTTGAGATGCATGATTTTTTTTCTTTTTATGTGTTTTTTTTTGGTACTTCTAGAGCATTTGAGAACTATTAATTGCAATTTAAATAGTTTATACATACATACATACATATAAATCTCACATAATAGATATAATAAATCTCAAATAATAAGAACTAGTTTTTTATAAACAAATCATCTAAATTTGAATTAACATATATATATATATATATATATATATATAAAATAGGAATTAAACTTTGAGAATAACATGAAAAACACACTCATTTAACAACTAAATTAAACCTTAAAATTTTGATTTTTAAGTATCACAATTTAAAATAAATATGATATATTTCTCTCAAAATCCATTAATTTGATTCTCAACATCTTACCATAGAACTTCCTCAATTAAAATTGAATTATTCTATATTGGACACTTTTATAGACAAGATTATTGTGTCATGATTTTTGGTATTTCGTGATGATGATAGTGATTTGTATGTTGATGTTAAATTAGTAGCAATATGGGGTCTATCTAACATGAATAATCATAGTCTAAATAATAATAATAATAATAAACCAAAATCATGATGGTATCATTTCATGTCGTTTATGGCATTTTCAATGGACGTGGGATCAGTTCCTCTACTGTCTAGTCTAACTTGTTGGACTTGGTGCGAGTGGGTTATCATTGCCTCTGTCTGATCACCAAAATCTGTCGTTATACCAGTCTGACCTGCGAGCCTTTGGATCTGCTGACTTTTTGTTTGACTGAAATATTCATGCATGAGAGTTAAATTTGGATAATTCATCTCCCAAGGTCAAAAAAAAAAAAAAAAAACGGATGCAAATTATTATTATTATTTCAAGCAATACCCTGACATTTCTTCTGTATTTTTATGTTCAGAGTTTATGCATACCATCTAATAAAAATAGTGGCTAAAAAAATCATAATTTAAAACTTGATTGTTAGATCGGGTTCAAGTTTTTATAGGAGGTTTCCATGACCTAGTTTTGCATGGATTCTCATGAAATTAGATTAGAAGATTCTATTTGAGTTAATTTTGTTATTTTTCCTAGATTTTCCTAGATTTTATGTGTTATTTTAGATTTTATATTATTTTTCTTTATATATAAGGATTATGATATTATTAGGTTGATTTTTTAAACCTATTTCACCTCACTTTTTGAAAATAATTTATTAAAAAGATATATTAATTATATCTTGAGATTGTATTTAATTATATTATGTTGAATTTGTGATGCATTGAGATTAAATTTTTAATTAAAAGATAAGATTTACAGGCGAAGAGGAATCTTGTCCCCAATTGAATTTAACAGCTATTAAAAGTCAATCTCATTTAACTATAAATTCAGTTTTGCATTACCATTTGTCATTTACTTGTCCTTTCCATGGAATTTATTCGCAGGCTTAGCAATGCATTTCAGGCTACCTACTTCATTTCATGAGAGCAAAATTCTTTCTCAAATGGCTAGAGACAATGCCCTGTAATATATTCTACTAGCTAGATTTGGCTCGAAGCCTAGAACCCACCGAACATCGATCATTGCCTTATTATTTTTGGGCTGTCTAAGATGCCATAGCATTCAATAATTGGAGCATCAGTCTTTGAACACCACCTTCTTGGATTATTTGCAGAATCTTTAAATCAATACTGTCTCAAACTAACAAGAGTAATGGAGGTGGCATGGGCTGTGGATTCCCATTTTGTAGGAGATGATATTGGAAATGTTTCCTCTTCCTTTTCTTCTCTCGAGTCATAATTGCTTAGCCCTTTGCTCCATAATTTGCTTTATGCTTAATGATTAATCCTTTTCTCTTCTTCGTCAAATGAAATACCAATAATAAATGATCTAATTATGGTATTTAGGTTCCATATCTCAGGTAATTAAATGATTAAACTAATCAATTAATCTCTTATTCAACATGGCTATAAAGCAAAAGGCTCATCAATTGAGCAATTTGTGATATCTTGCCAGTGCAGTCAAAAGAAACAGGCGTCGCAGTTGATTTTACTGATCCTTCCATAGTTTATGACAGTGAAATAGGTTCATTTCCTTTCCATCTTGAATTTTTTTTCACATTATCATCAACAATTACTACTAATCATAGGCGTTTTTCTATTTGGTAATTCTCATTAGGCAACAACATTTAGCATGAAAAGTGCAGTGCATTGCCTTGATTAAGGTGTTTGGAAATATGATTGGAGTTCAAAATGTTTTTTATTTGGAAATATATTAAAATAATATTTTTTAAATTTTTTAAAAATATTTTTGATATTAGCACGCTACAACCACCCAGAAAATTAAATTTTTTTCTTTTTAAAAAAGAAAGATTTTCAATTTTTTGGTAAGCTAGACACGGTCGGAGCGTTGTCTGCATTCTGTGACAAAGCCGGTATGCTGAGCAGAGGGTGAGCTAGAAACCATATAATTACTGTTGGAATTTGTTAATTGCTAGAATCTTAAGACCAACACTTTTTCTGATTTTTCGAGCAATTATTTCGTACCATGAAGATGCCTGTAGGGTTGTCTGATCGCACCAACTCTGTCCATTGGTTCTTTACTCCTTCAGCAAGCTGCCATTACAGCTTCCTTCCATTACAACAATGTCGAAATTGTTGAATCAAGGGCAAATCCAACAGTAAGTGATAGAAAAAAGATGTTAGTGTATTGGTATCAAATCAAGTTAACAAGAAACCAAACCTTATGCATTAAGCATTATCTTTTGAATGTCTTTGATACACAGGATTTTCCATCAATGGATGCTATTCAGATTTCAAAGAACCTCTCTAACATGGGTCAAATTTATGAAGATATCGTGGTAAGTTTTTCCTCATCAATTATGAAGGATTAAGAATTAAAACCTATCATATTTTGAAGAATTGACGAGATGCCACACTGTATAAATTCTGATACTGAAAGGCAAGAGGTCAAGTTCTAGGAGAAGATGGGGATAGGGTATACAGCATGGTCCTGCCAGGGCTTCCCTATAGTACAGCCATTTACTTCTCTGGCCCAGGAGTGGTATGATTTCTGCTTCAATTTTCCCATTTTCTGTAATCTGTAAAGAAGGAATCCAACCGTTGTTCTGATGGCCTCAGGTTTACTCTATTAAACACGATATCACTGATGTGAAGTGCCTCAAGCCTGGCCTCATCCTAGCTATTAGAAAGGTCATCCGACTGAAGGTCAACCAATCCAATAATATTCAATCCTTTCTTTTGAGAAATTATTACATGAACCTCTATAAAGACCGAAACAATCTGGCCGAATGGCGCTTCCAATGCCATTGTTATGACTCAGCTTTTTGCCTCAGCCCATATCAAAGTACAGCCATTAATCTATGTCTTTCTTATCATGGAAGAATCTAGTGTATGGCTTGGAGAAACTCTTGTAAGCAGCCAACATCTTTCCCTGGCTTCTGCACCCTCCTTTGGCATAGCTTACAGATTAGATAAAGAAACATGTCATCATGTGGGAAACATGCCTATTTCACTTTGCTATCGACAATAACCAAAACACTAGCCAATAAAAAATATATATGGTAGTAAGGAAGCTTTATCTGGAAAACAAACAAAAAAAAAAGGGAAGAATAGTGGTTCAAAATTCTACAAGATTCCATGAAAAATTAAAGTCTAGATTGGAGCTCAAAAGCAACTAACATAGTGGTGCTCCTCTTATGGGGTCAGAAACCCAAAGCCTTGTAAACTGCGAAACCCAGAAGCCCGAAACAGAGTCCTCTTCTTATCAATGCACTTCTATCAAGCTAGGTTTGTTTGAAGAGACCAAACCGACTTGTGTTCTTGCAAGAACCAAAATAAATTTAATGTTCTGGGTGGTTGGATTAGGAGGTAAGGAGAAAACTTATATAGTCTGAAAGCTTCAAGTTTCAGTCCCGCTGCTATTTTTTTTTTTAAATAGTATATGTCTGTCTGATTAATCGAAGATATTTAAGTTTTTGTCTTAACGTATATGCATAAATGTTTTGTGTGTTCGGGGGCCATCCAAACACCTGTTTCTTTCCTTTTCTTTGAAGAAAAAAGAATTAGTAACCAATAAATGGAAAATATAACTTGTAAATACCGATGTGATTCATGCCAATTGGATACATGCAAATTTCCATAACAATTCCATCCCTTTCCTCTTTTGTTTCAGCAACGTTGACATTTTGTTGGTGTATTTAGGTTGACCTTGGAGAACGCATCATGGGAATTTCTCTCCACAGAGTAAAACCCGACCGAGGCCGACTAGTTTGTTTTCCAATCCAGCCTGTGTGATGGTGAAGTAACCAAAGATGCTAAAGACAGGATTTAAATATATTTTACTTTGCATAGTAAAAAGAGGTGACGATAATAGCAAACAAGGACTTAGTTGAGGTGGTTAGCTCCAATAATTTGTATATAATAAGGACCTGCTAATCTCATGATTTCACATTACAACATACAGTTCTGAAACTTAGCTCCATGGCCAAGTTGTTGCACCTCTCTATTTTCTTTCTTGCAGCATTGGTGCTGCAATGCCATTGCGCTGAAGACAACAGGAAGGTGAAAATCCTATCTTATTGCAGTTTAACACGAGTCAAGCTTTGATTTATAGGTTTACATTCTTGATGGAGATTATAATGCATTATGATTTATGTGTGCAGTCTCATGTTGTGTACATGGGAGATCGTCCCAAGGATGCTGCATCAGTCGCGTCGACGCACCACAATATGCTAGCAGAAGTACTTGGCAGGTTTGTTATCATCATAGCGGACTAAGTTCTGAAGATATTCCGTGTGTGGAATTGAAACAAAGATTAAAGTTTAATGTGGTTGATTTTATCACATGCAGTTCATTGGAGGCTAGAGAATCACTAATTTATAGTTACGGGAAGAGTTTCAATGGATTTGTAGCCAAACTATCAGACAAAGAAGTTGCCAGGATCAAAGGTAATCATGTCTTGATGTTACACGTCATGTCTGCATTTCATACTCATGTTTCTGAATTTGTGTCACAGAAATGGAGGGAGTGGTTTCAGTGTTCCCTAATGCCCAACTGCAAGTGCACACTACAAGATCATGGGATTTCATGGGCCTCCCTGAATCTCATCCCAGGTTGTCTGCTGAAGGAGATGTTATTGTTGGGTTGCTAGATACAGGTGACTTGTCAAACTCAGAATGAAACAGAAAAGTCCCTTAAAAATCCTAAAATTCAGCTTTAGTGAAAAATGGATCCGTTTCTGTGATTTTTGCAGGAGTTTGGCCTGAAAACCCAAGTTTCAGTGATGAAGGCTTTGATCCACCACCAGCAAAATGGAAGGGTATCTGCCAGGGTGCAAACAATTTCACCTGCAACAAGTATAATCTGTCTTCCATTTTCTTTCTGTACTAATGTTTAATAGGTCCGATACTGAAAAACGTTCCTTGAATTCACAGAAAGGTCATTGGAGCCCGTTTCTATGATCTGGAGAATATCTTTGATCCTAGGTATGATATCAAATCCCCGAGGGACACGTTAGGACATGGAAGCCATACTGCTTCAACTGCAGCAGGGATAGCTACGAATGCAAGCTACTTCGGATTAGCTGGAGGTGTGGCTAGAGGAGGAGTTCCGAATGCAAGAATTGCTGTCTACAAAGTATGTTGGGCAAGTGGCTGTACCTCTGCGGATATCCTAGCAGCTTTTGAAGATGCAATAGCAGATGGGGTGGACCTTCTATCTGTTTCACTAGGGAGTGATTTCCCAGCTCCGTATCACGAAGATGTAATTGCCATCGGAACTTTCCATGCCATGAAAAATGGAATTTTAACTTCCTGTTCTGCAGGAAACAGTGGACCAAACAGGAGACAAGTCTCAAACTATGCACCTTGGGCACTAACTGTAGCTGCAAGCACCATTGACAGGAGTTTTTCCACTAAAGTCGTCCTCGGAAACGGACAGATCTTCCTTGTAAGCATTGCTTGGCCCCATTTCTGATACATTAAATTCAACCTGTACTGCCATTTGTTTTTCCTTTCGTAATTCAAGCAGAAGCTTCTTTACGATATTAAATTCTTTCCTTCAACTCATATTTGTAAAATTCAAGGGAAATTCGCTCAACATCTTCGATCTCCACGGAAAAACATTCCCATTGATCTATTCTGGAGACTCCGCTAACTATACTGCTGGAGCTGATCCTGAATTAGCAGCATGGTGCTTCCCCGGAACTCTAGCCCCTCTAATAACCAAAGGAGGAGTGGTCATGTGCGATATTCCTAACGCACTTGCCTTAGTGCAAGGGTCAGCGGGTGTTATAATGCCCGTGTCCATAGATGAATCTATACCTTTTCCCTTCCCTCTTTCTCTTATCAGTCCTGAGGACTACTCTCAGCTTCTGGACTACATGAGATCCACACGGTAAGTCACTAAAAATCTACAGTACCTTGAAATGTAATAGTACTAAACTGGTTTGTGTCAGGACTTTACGGATTCTTATCGAGATTTTATTCCTTTTCCTAGGACTCCTACAGCAACCATTTTGATGACTGAGCCACTGAAGGATGTCATGGCTCCCACAGTAGTCTCTTTCTCATCAAGAGGTCCAAGCCCCATTACTCCTGATATCCTCAAGGTATCTATTATTTCTTCAGTCTCTCACTAAATAATATATCTCAACAATGAAACACCAACTCTTGCTGTTTCCGGTGTTGAGAATGGAACTTTTCTGCTGAACAAAACACTGAAAATTTTACCTTTGTTTTCCATCGATGTAGAGATAGCTCCTCAACACAATAATGGTCACATAATTCTGATTATTTTGCAATGGTACACCTTGAGAAGCTGTCTAACTTAAGCATCTTGGTTCCTGAATGCAAAAACAGCCTGACCTTACTGCCCCTGGTCTGAACATCCTTGCTGCCTGGTCTCCCCTAGGAGGTGCTTCGATATCCCCCTGGGATGATAGGACAGTAGACTACTTTGTAATCTCTGGTACATCCATGTCTTGCCCACATGTTACTGGTGTTGCAGCATTTGTTAAAGCAGCTCACCCATCATGGTCTCCTGCTGCTATCAAGTCTGCCCTCATGACCACAGGTAAATGAAGACTGACACTGAAAACAATATAAAGAATTGGTGTTACCATATCCTGTGTGCGCGGTTTAATTGTCAGTAGGAACCTCTCATCTGACTTCTTTTTTATAGCTACAACTATGGATTCAAGGAAGAATGCAGATGCCGAATTTGCCTACGGATCTGGACAGATCGATCCATTGAAGGCACTAAACCCAGGGCTAATCTATAATGCAAGTGAAGCAGATTATGTCAATTTCCTATGCAAGGAGGGTTACAACACTACCCTTGTAAGAATAATCAGTGGAGACAATAGCACTTGTCCAAGCAACGAACTAGGCAAAGCATGGGATCTTAACTACCCAACATTTGCACTCTCATTGTTAGATGGAGAGACTGTCATAGCTACATTCCCAAGAACTGTCACCAATGTGGGCACTCCAAACAGCACTTACTATGCAAGGGTTTCAATGCCATCCCAATTCACTGTTACAGTACAACCATCAGTTCTTTCCTTCTCACGGGTTGGAGAGGAGAAATCATTCACTGTTAAGATTACAGGAGCACCCATAGTTAACACGCCTATCGTCTCGGGTTCACTAGAATGGACAAACGGGGAATATGTAGTTAGGAGTCCAATTGCTGTTTTCAACAACATGCCTTCAATTTTTTCATCCATTGATGAGCAGCCACAATCAAAACCCAAGTTTAAAGGTCCATGGGAGGGTTCCACTTCCACCACCATCTATCACAAGAAGGGCACCTTTAAGAGCATGCGGAGGACAGATCGTACTGATGGCTTCGGCGGCTTGGTATCCAATAACAGGTTGGGTTATCACAAGCACTAAGGAATCTGAATTCCTTGCCAATCATTCAAAGAACGCATCATTATTCACTGAGACTTCCCCTCATGAAAAATGGTTGTCACCATAATAATATAAAGCTAATCCCCAAGCAGTGGGTATAAATCCATCTGTACCAGGGTTCTTTATGGATCTCCATCAATAAAGCTTGCATCTGTTTGAATACAAGTTTTCTTAGCTGTGAAAAGTGTTGCATGGTTATGGTATTATTTCACTAGCTTTCTTGTTTTACTCAACAATTCAAAAGAAGTTTTAGCCAGCTATCATGCTCTCCAGAAGAAATGGCATGACATAATTTTTAACGAATCATATATCCTACTAAATTGGATGCAATATGAGCAACTGGCTAAGTTACATTCATCCACATGCAGTTTTGCACTTAAAAGAATCTCACTTCCATTGATATACAGAGGAGATCCAGCAAATGTTCTGTTGAAGTCAATCACTTTAGATTAGCCAATGCTTCAATCTCGGGTTTGAAGTTTTAGCTACGTAACTATCACCCTGTCAATACTAAGAAAGAGATATTTTTTATGCATGGACAAGATATTCAAATCACAATCCAGTAATGACAAATCGCCAACAGACTGCCTTTCAGAAAAGGAGAAGGCAAAGTCAACAGACTAATGTGCATTCTACAACACCATTGTTCAGCAGCAGCATACAGAAAGAACAATGGAATCCACAAACTTCCCTTGGATAACTGATCCTGGCATTACAAGAGCTACACCCAGGCCGGCTCATTTTACATGTTGAGTTACCTCCACAATACAAAAATTGGGTTTGTCTAAGAAGAATAGTAAATTACAACAAGATGTGCCAAAATTTCAAATGTAATCCCAAGATGAACCCAAGAAAAATTAAAAAAATTAAAAGAAGTCGGGATCCTGTTTTAACACAGGAAAATACAAGACAGTATAAGTTGAGGGACCTAAAGTGAAAAGCTTACAGAGATTCAAGCAAAACATGCATCTGAACGGAAAATGTATTTCACACCCTTAGTAACATTCCGAGCTTCATGCAGCATACACTTGTCCCCATGAATATGTAGGAGAACCATCCCTTCAGCAGGATCCACCTACAGAGTACAGATGGGAACAATAAGAGTCAAGACTCTGTACATTTGATTAAATAAAAACTTAAACTCATTCATAAGGCAAAGAATAATAAAAAAGATTGTTGAAGAAACACAGATGAAAGGCACGAGAGGGGAAAAACTGATTTATAAAGATAAAATGAAGGGAATTTACATCAGCCAAAACACTATTCCTTGAGCCATAGAAGACAGTCTCTCCTCCAACTAGAGGCTCTGAGGAAGAATCCATCTGGCTGTTTGGATCAGTTTTAGTTTTGGCTTTATTCGCACCGCTTAAATATATTAAAAGAGTATAATGAGTGCACTTCCATCAACATGTCATCCAAAGTGCTGACCAACCTTGTACCTGAAAAAGTAGCATGAAATCCCAAAGTAAACAGGAGGAACAAAGACTTGGTCTTTACTTCTTATAAAGCAATCAAAGTACAATAGAAGCATGCAGGCAATACAGATATTTCTACGCATAAAACTCAACTGGACAGCAACTAAACTCAATTAATTTTTAATTCTAAACTAGCAGGCTCATCATGTGAATGATAATCTTCCCTAAGACAATAAAGTTACAACATTTTTATAGATTGCTTGCAACTCATTAATAGCCCCACATACAAAGTGATATTCCGTAAACAAATTCATAGCTCGTAAAAGTTTTATAAACTAGCTAGCAATGCGCAACAAAATATATATATATATATATGAAATAGCATAGGAACTACCATATATCTCTATAAGATTTGAAAAGTGTGAGGCAATAAAACTCAATAAACCTGTAGAATCTGATATTTGCCCCCCTCCCCATTTTAATATCAGAAAAATAATTTGCTACTCCATACCATATTTGCAAGAAAAGGATCATTGACAGAAATTCTGTCATTATCTCTATAAGCTTCACCATGTGTTGGACCAAGACTCCCTTGGTGAACAAAGCCAATAGATTCTGCGACTTTAACAAATGCCTTTGATTCAGCAGAAGAGAAGAAATCTTGCACCTGAATTTACTACACGAATTATAACTATTTCAATAATAAAATGGCCAAAAAAAGCAAGAAAGAAAAATTGCTTCTACAAGCATATCCAGGACTTACCCTTCACGCCAGGATCAAATAATTCAAATATTCCTCACTTCATACAGCTGAACAAAGATTTGTTATTTTTAACGAACACTGCAGATATCCAATCCAGGCATGTGCTTCAGATAGAGACTATATTTGCTTACGGATTTTTCCTCTTTTCTCGAAATTTTCATGACATAACTCTTACCTTGTAATCTCAATTCACATCAAACCTGATCTTCAAGAGACCCAAAATCTATTACTTCTGATTGCACATCACCATGCAACCCAAGGGGAAACCTTCATTAATCACTCTAAAGGAAACTATGGACACCAAACAACAAACCTTTTGAGCTCAGCTAGTCAAACTAACATCATATCCAAGCTCTTAAAACAACCAATAGAAACAAGTCCAAACTAAGATTATTAATCATATAATCATTCAACAATCTTAAACCCCACACAACTCATCTCAAAAATGAAGAAAATGGCTCTCAATTCTCAAAACCAGCTTCATATTTAATCCCTTCAACACAATCAAAGCTCAAAGATTTAAACTTTAACTAAGCCCCCTCTTTCTCATATCCCTTTCAATTTCACCCCTTTACAGTCAATTCCCTACCCCAACTTCAAGAAACCGTGTCCAAAAACCACTCAAAGAACAGAACTTTAAACAAAAAATCATTCAAACACTTAAAAAACCAAAGCAGGCATGATTGCAATTACTAAATCTTGACCGTAAATAACAGAAATTTGTCCAAAAGAAACGATAAAACTTACAGTAAAGAGATCGTTCTCTTTCAGACTTTGGAGATTCTTCTGTGTTTAATGAGAGGCCACTTCGACTTTGATGATGTTTTGTTTTCTGCTTCTTTTCTATCTCCCATCTTTCCCTTTATTGTATTTCTTCCAGATTTCTCTGCTTCTGCCATTGAAGGGCAGCTCTAGTTTCATACTTTCATGTGCTACATTTGTGTTTCTATTTTGGGCTAAATCTTCATCAAAATGGATCTGTATTGGGCCATTCCTCATTTTGAATGTCCAATCACCAAGCCCACAATAAGAATATTTTCCTTTTCCTTTTCCTTTTTTTTTTAACTATACAGAATAATTCAATTTCTATTTTTCCCTTTTAACCCTTTATTAGAACCATCTTATCAATAATTGATATTATCTAGAAAAATCATTCTATTTTTATGATAATGCTTAATGGCAAAGTTTTTTTTTTATTTGACAGCTGGGATATCCTTAAACTAGCTGGTGTTAATCAAAATTAAATATCATCCTCGGATGATCTTACAAGTACCTCTTTACAATGATTTGTTGTATTAAGAAAAAAACTAGTAAAATATTCTAGATAATAATTCTAAATTTGAACCCAAAACATTAATGAAGAAAGCATACCTTTCAGGGGAGTGTTTGAGAATGCGGTGCAAATCACGTTCTTAAAAATTTTGAATTTTATTTTTTTGTTTAAAATTGATTTTTTTTATATTTTCAAATCGTTTTGATATACTGATTGTCAAAAATAATTTTTAAAAAATAAAAAAAAACTTCATTTTGATGTATTTCTAAGTGAAAAACACTTTGAACCGCTACCGCTACCAGAATCCCAAACATTCCCTAGATCAATCACCCATCACACTAAAATATTGATAAAAGATCAAATATAAGATAAATAGTTTGCGCTATGCTACGAGCTGGGTTAATTCTTTGTCAATATATAAAAAATGTTCATGCGATATAAATGTTTTAAAATAATTAAGAAAATTTAAGAATTTGATAACCGAAAGAAGTCATACGGGCTATCAGAGCAATGACTCAAAAAGCAAACAAAAACAAAACACCATGAATCAAGCATTTCATGCTTACTCTCACATAATTAATTTAATTTAATAAAAAAATAAATTTTATTTTTAAAAAGCTAGATTCAACAAAGGTCGAAAAAACAATCTAAGTTAACCATTGTTACTTTCAAAACCATAAAAAAATCAAATAAAAAGAAAAAAAAATTGGTGGAAGAAATAGGAAAAAAATGAACCTAAAAAAAGAAGGAAAAAAAAAAAGCAAGTTTGGGTGAACCTTGTAAACCCGGGTTAATCTTTCAAACTCATAACCTGTAAAATTATAGACTTGGGCTAAATTAAAAAGTCTCAACACCCACCAAATTAAATTTTATAGGATAAAACCAATAAATTTAATTTGATTGATAAAAAATAATTTCTTTTTAAAAAGCTAAATTTAACAAACACCGGAAAAAAGCCCCAAGGCAACCTTGTTTTTTTTTTTTAAAGAAAGATAAACCTCATAAAAAATAAATAAAAAGAACATTGGAGGATGAGATCATAAAAAAATAAGATTATAAATAAAAGAAAAAAACCCAAGCAAGATCGAGTGAACCTTTTAAACTCGAGTTAAACTCTCAAATCCGCAATTCGTTAAATTCTCGACCCGGGATCAACCTAAAAGCTCAACAATTGAAGAATTAAATGTTGGCGGATGAAGTCAATTAATTTAATTTTTTTTAAAAAAATCCTTTAAAGAAACTAAATTTAACAAAGACAAAAAAAAAAATTACCAAGGCAACCTATATTATTTTCAAAACGACTAAAAAATCTCATAAAACGACTTAAAAATCCCATATAAAGTGAATAAAAAATAACAAAATGTTGTAGGATGAAAGAATGCTTTAAAAGGGAAAGAAAAAACAAAGGAAGACCATGTCAACTTCGTAAATCGTGTTTAATCTTTAAACAGACTCAATTAAAAAGCTAAACACCTGATCAATTAAATGTTAAATGATAAAATAAAAAAATTAATCTAAAAAACCCTTATGAGTTAAAAAGAAGAAGAAGAAGTAGCAATAAAGAAAATGATTAGATTTTATACGAAAAGAAAACTTAAGAAGGATAAAATTGTAAAAAAAAAAATTTAAAAACCATCTAAAATAAAACAAGTAATAATCAAAATAGTGACAATTAAATCTGACAGATGAAAAAAATCTATTGGGGATGAAATTGAAAAAAAATCCTTAATTTCATCATTATTCTAAATAAAAAAATTGTAATAAAGAGAATAGAAACGAAATTTTAGTGACAACAAATCTCAAGGGTTGATTTGATTTTTTTGATGGCCAACACGAAAATTGAGTAGTGAAAAGGAAAAAAGAAAAAGAAAACAAAAGGCCACACGCGCCGAACTGACAATAACTAAGCCACACACACCGCTTGTATGTGGAGGGGACATTGATACACTTTGGTCTCCATCCTGAAAGCAAGATTTTGGCAACAGGACGGTGTCACTTATGTCGTTCGAATCTAGTAGACATTGTTTACGTGCTTTCTGTTTTTTTCTTATTTATGAAATTATTTTGCTTCCCTTAATAATACCCATTAACTACTAAATAACCAAATGAAAAGGACAAAATAACCCCTAAATCAATGACTAAAAATTTCCTTGATCAAAGTTAATTTTTTTTTTGTTATCAAGGATAATAAAATAATTACATTGTGTAATAAAAATGCAAAAAAAAACTATTTATAGTTCTTCTTTCTTGTAATGGCTAGTGGGTTTCATGAAAAAGACCTCCTGTCCTTAAAACAAAGTTAAATGATTTTGCTAATCAAGAGTAAAATAGTAGTTTCATTATAGAAAATATAGAGTAAATCCCTAATTTCTTTTAGCTTTTGTTACAATGGTTAACAAGCTAATATATTAATATATTTATTATGATTAATGTGTTAACCTACTTATAACAAATATTAATCTATTGATGACTTGACAGCCAAAATATTAATATGTTAATTTCATGAATTGATAATCAACAAGTAAATATATTACAATCAATATTAATTATATAATAAAATAGATAGGTGATTCAACATTAAAACATTAATTATTCAAACATTCACAATTCACTTTTCATTATCCACCCTCTTGTTTATTGCTAATTCTTTTTTGGATCTCTTAAAACTTATTATTTGCATTTCAGTTATTAAACTTTATTCCCTTTAAATTCTATCCTTCTAAATTATTTTGGAATTGTTTAATGTGG
Organism: Populus deltoides; assembly: GCA_015852605.2. NCBI lineage: Eukaryota > Viridiplantae > Streptophyta > Magnoliopsida > Malpighiales > Salicaceae > Populus > Populus deltoides. Next base: position 875,100 of record CM027581.2, read on the forward strand.
ATATGTTTCTATTTGTATACTTTCATGTATCTAATGTATAATTGAACATTCTAACGTTAGCTTAAAAATCAATATTTCAAATTGAAAGTTTAGGTTATGGTTAAAAAAATTGATAAAAAAGACGAAAATTAACATAAAAAGAAAAACATAGCCTTTTAAATTTCACCATCCAAAAGGACACGTAAAACTTCAAATTGATCCCTAAAGTTTCAAATTATTATTCTTTGGCCCTTGTTATTTTAAGTTTTAATATTTCAATCCAAAACTTTATTTTTATCACGTTTTAGTCTGTGAATGATTACGAGAGAAAAAAGTTATTGAAAAAAAAAAGATAAAGTGTTCGTCCAATTATAATCTTATCGCAAAAAATCCAAACTTTGTGTCAATAAATTTGTCTTAAATATAAGAGTTTAATAGTTGTAGTTTTGCCCTTTAAACATGCTCGATAAAGGTGGATTAAGAAATATGAATGTTATTTTGATTTAGTTTGATTTTCTGTTTTTAAATTAATTAAAAGGTGTTTTATGATTGAAATATCTTTATTGAAGTTTTTAGAATGCTTTTAAAGGGTTTTTAGGTGAAAACAAGTTACAAATTAGGTTTTTAATTACGAGAACTCGATCTCTAATTTTTTGATCATCGAAAGTGATTGGAAAATGCTCCAATGAAATATTGTTATCTATTACTAAAAACACTAGAGTGGATGACACATAATCTACTCTTAAAAAAAAAAAACTCAACCAGGCACGTATAAGTTTCTTCATTTTAGGCTAAACATGTAGTCTACCCCCCTCTCTTTTATATTTTCGTTAACTTTTTTAATTAAAATTTCTATTAATATCCTCTTTTATTTTTAAAATTATTTAGTTTAACTTTCTTAAATAGTAATTAATCTTTTGAATTGTTTCTATAACTTCATAATACTTCAAAGAGATTATTATAAACTATCTTTAAATTTTAGATAGATTAGTTATAAATACATGATACATTTATAAAAATAAAAAATATTTATACATAGAAATAAAAATTAACTAGCTCTAAGATAAATTAAAAAGATATAAAATAAAAAAGATAATCGAAGTAAAATATTTTCATTTGCATATATATTTTATTCCTTACATTTACTTTTCATTAATTATTTTTATAATTTAAATTTTAATTAATACACTCTCTCTCATTTTTAAATTATTTAATTTAAATTTATTTTTAAAAATAGTAATTAATCTTTTGAATTTTTTATGTATTTTCATAATACTTCAAATAAGTTGTTTTAATTTATCTTTAAATTTTTTATTTTAGGTTTTAGTTAGATAAGTTGTATTTGCATGATTCATTTATAAAGAATAAAAGTCATTTTTCAATAGCAATAAAAATAAATTTTTAAAATTAATAAAAAAAATATAAAAGAAAAAAGAAAACTAAAGTAAAATATTTGCTTTTACATTAATCTTTTGCTTCTTATAAGGAAGATTAATTTAATGCTTTAATCTTTAATTACATTAACAATTTTTTATTTATTTGTCAATTTATATAGTTTTCATTTCATTTTATTAAGCGTAAAAAATATATTTTTTATTTTTAAAACTTAAAAAAAAACATGATATTGGAAAATATAGTCATAACATCAACATCGTTTTCTCTTACATTAAAAACTAACTTAAAATCCTACTTATAACATAACAAGTGTGTCAACTATTGACATATCAGATTTCATTGTGTTTATTACAATTTTTTTTTGAATAATTCATCAAAGAGAGAATATGATGAGATTGATAGACAATGGATGGCATATACGAGAGAAGGGTGAAAAGAACTCCCTCATAGTGACATAGGATCTATACAAAACTATAGTCTTTATTTAGATATCCGCAAACTAAAACCTAATGTCCCTCCTCCTATATACTAAGATCAAAGGGCGTTGTGGATGAATTATTTCAGCTTCACACTTAATTTCTTTGTACCATGTTAAAGCATTATAAGAATGTGTCTTATAAAGATTGGAAAACCTGTTGTTGATTGAAACGTTTTATTTTGTCTAGTTAGTGCGAATCCAACAAAGATTGGAAAACCTATGGTTGATCGAAACGTTTTGTTTTGTCTGGTGGTGCAATTCCAGCATTAGATAGGGCCAGTGGATAAAGTGGGCAATTAGCTTGTGATGCAAATAAATGACAAAATAAAATAGAAGCAAAATTTTTTTGGGAAACAGTACACTTTTAAAAGTCACGGTTGATTGGTATCATAGTTGATTCATAATTATGATATTTATTTAAATTCAAGACTAATCAATCTACTAGTTTATAAAAAAAATCATAAAATTGCCAAAACCAGAATCTTAGGATGAGATTTTTAAAATGTAAAGATCCAATAGTCAGGGTAGCGATTCCATGATCACTCTACGAAAAACGACATTCAGAAACTTCTATAAAAATCTAAGAGTGATTCAACGATTGGATCAAAAGTTTTAATCTTTTTGAACTATCATTTTTAATCTGGCGTGACTAAACCTTCTTCTAAATTTAGACCTGTCCCATTCATTTATAAATACATCTGATAGGTCATCCACATAATTTATTTGTGGTAGATTTTCATCTAGTTATGGTAGATTCACATTTGACCGCTCAAAATTACCCACGAGAACTACTGTGTAAACGAAAACTTTTTAAGATTTTAATTGAAGTATGTTTTTAAGTGTACAAGTATGACAGATTTATATTTTTACTCATAAAACATATTTGAAATAAAAAATTTCAAAAACTATGATTTTTATGTGAAATGGTCAACTAGTTATATATCTGTATCCAACCAGCTAATCGCTTGACAGTTATCACGCTTTAAAAATATAACATGTATAAATATCACTGTTTTAAAACACAACAAGTATCTTATTATGCTTAAAAATAATAATATTTATTAAATATCATGTTTCAAAATTAAAATGTGATAAAAATATCATAACTGATTTTTTTTTTAAAAAAATATTATGCTCAAACTTTTAATTTACAATGCTAATTTAAATAAAAATTCCAACATCAAAAGCTGCACTGTCCCAGACAACTCCTCCTACCTAATGGGAAATGTAGAGTGTAGACCCTACCCCACACACACACACCAACCAGTCTGCCACAGCTAATCATCATCATTAATCAACTTCTTGCGTAACTTTAAGACAATCAAGTCTCTTCCTCCCTAATTCACATTTACCAACCTCAATTTGGTCTTGACAAGGGCTCAATTAACGTTACGTTTTTACCAACACTATGATGGAATTAACTTGTTGACTCTAATCAAGTTTAATAATATTTATTTTTACTTCATTTTTTTTTGCTATAATTGTTATGAAATCTCATTCGTTCAAGTACTGGATTTTTTTTTTATTATAAACATAACCAATTATCCATATTAACTTAATTATCTTGATAAGAAGTTATTCTGAATTGGATAAATAAACAACAAAACTGTTTTTTACCCCTATTTTAATAATTTTTTATTCAAAATTTCATGTTTTACTATTTTAATACATTCTCTTGATATATATATAAAATCAATGTTGGAAATGTTTTTGTTCATCTAACAGTCAATAAATTAATCAATATTTTAGTAATTACATTAGGAGACATGCCAAAGTTATACGTTGAATTATGCTATGTTGGGATTGCTAATATGTGGCCATGGGATACATTTATATATAGCAATGATACATTTGCAATTGAATGTTATCAGTTTCATAAATGTGGATGCACACCTTTTTTTTTTACCCTCTTGAATCCCTATCCAAAAAAATTGAGATTTTTTTTAAAATACATTAATTAGGTGTAAATATCTAGTTAAATTTAAATAAAATAAGAAAATTTCTTTAGCCCATCATTCATTTATTAATGAATAAAAATATTTATATTTCAATTAATGTTATTCCTAATAAAACTGTTGTAAGAATAAACTTAAATGCAAGTAAATATAGTTACTTAGTCCGATCTAAGACCTAAATTATAAGTTGATAAGTTGGGTGAGTTAATTCTCAGGTTGGTGAGTTAATTTAAGTTTATTTTTTTTTATTTTTTTTTGTTTAAAATGATGTTGTATTATACAAAATTAAAATAAAAAATTAAAGCTATATTATTTGGATAAAAATTTAAAATGTTGTTTTAAGTTTTGAACTTGACAATTTTTCAAGTGATTTAAAATCAATCCCCGCTCAAACTAAGTTTTAAATCAATTGATTAAGAGAATTTTTTGTTGTAATAACTTTTGTTTCTTAATCCGGACACATAGAAAAAAAATCATTTGGTTAGTTAAATAACTCTACATATAATTATATTTCAAATATTAGTTTTGTAAAAACTAAAATAACATGTTTTTTTTTATTTATTACGATGTAATTTTTATTTATTTTACATGCAAAAACCAATCTCCCAATAATTTTAATAAAATATATATATATATATATATATTTTTAATTATAAATAATATTTTTTTTAAAATCACAATCACAAAGATTATCGTAGCATGAAAAAGATACATAAAGATCAATCCATTGAAGAATGTTGAGTTGAATAAATATAAATGCTCAGCAAATATCCAATATTTATGTAGATTCGAGAACAACCTTTACTTGTTCACATCTCTGCTAATTCTAATTGTTCATTTAAATTGTTTTCTTTAATCGATTGTTTTTCCAATTGTTTCTCAATGATAAATTAAAAAGCAGAAACATTGTACAAGCAGAAGACCCACGTGACACAGTCTTTGCTCATTGGTCGATGTGACTATCTTTTAACGTGTCAAGATTTTATGGATCCTTTGCATAAATCATGGTACGATGATAGAGACATGTCAATTGTTAATGTCTTCTTTCCATATTTCCTTTTTGTTTTTTTAATTTTATTTTATGTCTTTCTAAACTTTTAAATATTTTAATCACTAAAATTTTTACTTTCTTTCCTTATGTATCTTTGATTTTTCCTTAATTTTACCAAATAAGGGTAGACAAGGCAATGAGGCTTCTAAATTTCTTAATACATTCTTAATTAGTTTAGATCTTTTTTTTTTTGGAAGCATATTTTCTTCTTTCTGAGAGCATTGAAGATTGATGAAAGATTAGAGAATTTGTGGTCATAGAATAAAGAGATCCATCCGTCTATCTATCCATCCATTCATCAATCTTCAACCCACCCATCTGAATATCCTCTGCCGCTATGTGAATCTTACTATTCTAGGGTTTTTCACCTTCTTTGATTCTTTCCCGTTATACCGTTTTGATAACATATACCTCCTCCTTCAGTCCCTTCTCTCTCTCTCTCTCTCTATATGTGTAGGAAACACCTTCATGAATTTATTTTTTAACCATAGGACTTTAGACTGAATTTCGGTGTGCTTTTTCATGTTTTTTTATCATCCCTAGCGTCCATTCTGTAAGGATTTCTAGTTTCTTTGGAGTTTTGTTGATTGTTGTAAAATTTTCTTGAGCTCAAACACAAGATTTCTGGGATTTGGTGAGATATTGTATCATTTCAAAAATGATACTAGCTCTTCTTTTTTTTTCTTCTTCTTTTTCTTTTTAATTCTAACTCTAGGGTTTCATTGAGAATCCTTTATAACTTGGTTTAGATTTTCTATGAATATGTGAACTAGGAGGACATGGCGAGAGGAAAGGTTCAGCTGAAAAGGATAGAGAATGCAACTAGCAGGCAAGTGACCTTCTCCAAGAGAAAAAATGGGTTATTGAAGAAAGCTTATGAGCTATCAATTCTGTGCGATGCTGAAGTTGCAGTGATCGTATTTTCACAGAAAGGAACACTCTTTAAGTTTGCAAGCACTGATCAGTATGTTTCTTTTTCTTTCTCCTTCCTTGATTGCTTTGACCTTGTTTTTTGATGATGCATAATATATAGAAAAGATCAGTATTATTAACTAAAGAAATGTCTTTAGAGAAGCAAATGATTTGGCTGATGGATTAGCTAAGGAAGCTTTAGGGAGAGACGCAGAGTGCATATTGTATTAATTAAGATGGCTGTAAGCTTTACTGTTATATTTGACTCTCTAAGTACATGCCTAGAGGAGACTGACTTCAAATACTTAATAGAGTTGAAAATGGCATGAAAACTTTGCTGCATCCTCCACGGCCTGTGACCTGCAGAATCTGTCGTCCCATGTTTCGTTAGCTAGGTTCAATGGTTAAGACAGATGTATGTACGATAGTGTAGGGGTCCTATATCGAGGGAAGCGATGACATTTCAACTCATTAAATTGTACCATATAGATTTTACAGTGGTCCTTTCAGATTTGCATATCAAAAGGAAATGCTTTGAGTGCAAATCAGATAGATAGATAGAAAATTTTAGTCATCAGTGACCCTTGATTTCCACCCCTCTTCCTTTCTGATCTTTGGCATCTAGGGCTAAAATTAATGCTTTCTTGAGAAATGGACCATGGCCATTTGTTTGTCTTGAGAAAAAGGAAAAGAAAAGAGAAGATGGGTGCGAGCAACTGTACTTCTGGTTTTAGCCAATTGGTTTTAGTTCTATAAAAATTGATGTACTAAAGAAAATTCTTTTGTAGTTTAAATAAAAAAATATTCTTCTTGGAGTGTAAATAAAAATGGACAATAATTCAGGGAGAGATTTGTATATTGAATAGTCTTATTATTGTATTTAAGGCTTGTTTAGTATTGTTTTGAACCTACTTTTAATTTGTTTTTTTTATTCAAAAAACATGTCGAAAATTAATACTAAACAGGTCCTAAGTTCTAGATTGAAACCAAAGTGTAAATTGTCGAAAACTAACTTCATTTTACAATTGCAGCATGCTCCAAAACAAATTTTAAGACAATGGATATTCATTATATACCCGTTATTTGTAGTATAATTGATGGTTTCTTTGGTTTTAGCAACATCTTATGCTGTGAAAGAATTTTGATGTCTTTGCTTTGTATTGTACTTCGTCTTGTGTGCTATAGCCAGTTCTTGTTTGTGTCATTGAGTGTGATATTGAAATGCTTGTAAGAGACCTAATCTATTTGTCAACGTGTGTGGGAGGTACTACAAATCTTCTTGTTTTCATCCATCGATCAGCTACTAGAGGCATGCTTTGTTGCAAAATTTTCTTCATGTGGAGCATCTATATGTGTTCGTACTAATTAATTATGTTGTGTTGAAGAACATTAATAAATAAAATATATAAACCAATTGAAAATTGAAATAAGAAATTAATTATTTGTTAGAAATATTCAAGCTTGATGTGAGTTTAAAGGTATATTTAGCTATTATCACTGGCCAACTCTACAAAAAAGGTCTGGTCCTGTATAGTAATTAAATTGTGGATCGAAGCTGTTAAGCTACGAAAAAGAGGCTTTGAAAAATGCTTGGTGGTGTCTCCACACGTTGCACCTCTTTTTGTTCGCTACTGTTCTTGATGCCTTTTCAACTTGAGAACCTGTTACTAGCTACAAGCTGCCTTGAGAATGCTAGTCATCCTCTCTGAATCGATTGGTGAAGAAGCCACTGGTTCTTGTGTTAGAATTTTCTGACCCTGACACTATAGCATTTCTTTTTCCTTGTAAGCTTTTGTTTTTGTTCTCATTTCTCTGTTCTCTTCTCCAATTGGGTTTAGATCCTTGAGCTATCAAATATACACTATCGCGCACACAAATTCTGCCCCTTCGATATTTGTTCATAAAAAAGTTTTAGTTCCATTTTTTTGAGCAATGCTAAATCTTATCAGATTTTCCTTCTAAAATCACTTCATAAAAGGTTTACTATATCGAATGAGTGGATCCAATACATCTAGCCATATATTATCGAGGTATATACTTTAGTGGTAAGTTGTTACATTAGAAAGGAGGAGAGCTGAGATAAATACAAGTTACAACGTGAAATAATAATCTGATCATCACAATAAAGATTAGCTTTTACATGGAAAGTAAATAAGTTTAATTTTCAATATTTATTAAAAATTGATCCCCTGATTTCTTAGAATACACAAGAGTACATTACCACTTGCTATCTTTTATGTTTTCTGCAACGTAGGGACTTGGATGCTATGCATAGGGAGGTTATCCTTGTGAAATTTAACAAGGAAACAGAAACAATACGTGATATTCAAGTTATAGTCAAGATTTACAACATTATAGAGTGGTTCTTCTAGTTTTCTTGTCCCTTGTTCCCTTAGAGATAAAGGAAAGCTTCATGACTTGATGCTATCTTATATGTTTGGGATGCTTCAGGATACAAAAGACGATTGATCGGTACCGTAAAAATGCAAAGCAATTGCACACTGACAGGATTGATGTGGAACAATCTAAGGAGGTTAGGCCTTTTATCATATGAATCTTTATATGAAATTAGATTGTTAAGACTTTGTGACTGTCTAGTTCGAGAAACTGCCTCTTCCTTTGTCAATCACTATTTCTTCACCGTAAGTAATTCGACATGCAGCAATTAAGACAAGAATCAGCAAACATGGCCAAGAAGATTGAGATAATCAAGATTTTGCAACGGTGAATAACTTAGTTTGATTCTTCTTCTCCCAATTTTCTACATAGCGATTATGCCTGGTGTGTGTACTACTGGGTCTCACTGAACTTCTGAAATTTGTTTCTTAGAAAGCTTTTAGGGCAAGATTTAGATTCATGTTCTCCCGAAGAGCTCCATGACATTGGCAATCAGCTTGAGATCAGTTTAAGCAATATCAGGGCTAGAAAGGTATATGTTTCTCTGAAGAAACTGTGTCAAATGTGGCAGACAAAAGATTGTTGGATAGCTTTGGACTGCCTAATTAGGAGTTCTGGGTTTAATCAATAAACTCAAAAGCTAACAAGTTTTTTTATTGGTTATAATTCAGACTCAGTTATTCAAGGAGCAGATAGAACAGCTGCAAGCAAAGGTAATTAGAGGTGTTGGTTTAGCTTTACAGTTGTATTAAAGCAATTTCTTCTAATTGTTTTCTCATTCCTATTTCAGGAAAGATTGTTGTTAATGGAGAATGCAAGGTTAACTAAACAGGTAAACGCTTGCTTTTCGTTATACATACATAGTTCTCAACCTAATATGCGCAATGACTGTTGTTAGCAAAGATTAGTATTCTGAAATCATGATGAATATGGTACCATGGGCCGGGTTTTACATTATAGAGCAATCCAGGTTTATTATTTTTGTTCAAAATAGCCTTGTTTAATTTTTTTTTTTAAATAAATTCATTGATTTTAACCCTAACCCGATAAAGTTTAACCTAGTTAACGAGTTAACCTACCTACAATGTCAGAACATCAAAACGATTGAAATCCTCCATGTTGATTTCTCAACCCTTTGGCTGCTAAGAAACCTCTCTAATGGGATGGTCTTCTTATCATCTGTCAGAAATTCTAATGGTTTTGTTTGAAAGTTTTGTTGATATTTTTCGTCTTGGTGTTGGTTTAGTTTGAAGCACAGCCATTGCAGCAATCAACTCAATCGAACCAAGTGGTGTCATACTTGAGCTCAAGTAGCAAGAGTTCAGATATCGTGGAGACTGATCTGTACATTGGACTGCCACAGATGCGCTGCTTGTAGTTTTTCTCATGCTTTTACAGATTTATATTTAAATATGATTGATTTTCATGTTGGAATGCTATTGTTGCCAACATCAAACAATTGTTCTTCTCTGTAATTTAATGTATGGTATGCAATAAGGGAGATGTATATAATGCAATAAAATAACGACGATATATTGTCCTCATATATTCAGTTCTATTTACACTTGCTAGGCTCCAATTAAGAGGGAATTGTGGGCTCTATGTCAATGAAAACATCGCAATTAATCCATATTCTTATTATAATTATTAAATTAATTAATTAATATGTCTTTAAAATTCTTGAAAGATAAATTTCACAGATAGTATTAAGATTTTAGGAATGATTACTGATTTTAAAGAAAAATTCCGATAGTTAAAGCTTAAATTTTTTATTTTGAGGTCTCAAAGTACTCAAATTTAAGGACAAGTGATAAAGATTTCTTTATTAATTAATCGTGTACTTATTTACGATTACAGATAATCAATGAAATTTTAAAAATATTAGGATATCACTACTCAAGAAATCATTTGATGATCAATATGGGTTTGTTTTTACTATTGTTTTTTCTTGATTTATTAATTAGAAGGTTTGTTGACTTCCTCTATTATATAATAATTAAGTAAATTATAATTATTAAGATCCAAACATATTGTATTGAATAAAGTTATTAATAAGACTGTCTCTCACTAATTTATTTGCATGATTTAGGCATGTAGACCCATTAGCCCATCTGTACCCGACCTCTTCTCTTCAATAATGGCTCCCTTCTATACCGAAGACTAAACATACCCACTTCCACTCTAAAACCCTAGCCTATGTCCAGCAGCTCCGGCTACTTAGGCCCTAACCAGCACACATGTTTTATGGAGATAGAAAGGTCCATTCGGTCAATTATTTGGTGCATTTAATCGATGAACATACAAGACTTTTTGACATGCTCCTGGAAAAACAATGTATATATTTCTCCAGAGACTGGTATAAGACATAGATCTAGCTAGCTACATGATTCAGTAAGAATTACTTTTTAATTTGTAATACCATGTCTCGAGATAAAATCAAAATCTAGTGTAATATCCAACGTTATCTAATTCAAAAATATGAATTTTTATCATGTTTGACCTGAATTAATATAAAAATGGGTAATTATGCGATTCATTAATGTTCGACTTGACCCGCATTTAGTTTATATATATATATATATATATATATATATTTATATATGTGTGTGGGGTATTTAAAAATATGGTAGTATATTGCTTTTTAAAATGTTTTTAGCTTGAAAATGCATTAAAATAATAATTTTTTTATTTGAAAAAAATTATTTTTAACATTAATACATTAAAACGATATGAAAATAAAAAAAATAATTTAAAATAAAAAAAATATTTTTAAATAAAAAACAAATGGATTTAAACACAGATTAATATTATAGTGTTTAGGCCCTCAAAGCTGGACCACTTTGATTTTGGAAAATGTATTCTGTCCCTCTTCGTTTTCTATATATCTTCCAATTTAATTAGATTTCAGAGTTAGTGAGGAATATCATGCAGGGGAATCTGCCAAGTTTTGCGCAAAATTGACTCATCCCTTAATGCATACTATATAATATTGCATAGGGGGGAAAGAACGGTAATATTTGGCAGCATTTGAAAAAATAAATCATTTAATTAAGTAAGTTCGGAATATTATATAGTATGCAACTTCTTACTATAGGAAATAAATCTACATTCGAGTAATATTTCACAGGATTTTGAAGTTCTGAATCATCTATCATCCCTTTATTTCACGTTATAAAATCCATTGCAAGTTTACGTTTATAATATATATAGGTTAATAGATAAATAGATAGATTTGTATATAGCTTTTGTCACCATCAACGTTTATAAAATTATTTATATTTTTTAATAATTTTAATATGATAATATAAAAAAACTATATTTTAAAAATTACTCTACAATGTAATATCATATAGAAGGTGACAGCCAAGGATCACCTTTGTTAGAAACAGCTCCAAAATCATTCAAGGGACAATTGGTCAACCAACCATGGAAGTTTCCATCAATTACTCTGTCTCACACATCATCATTATTGATTGACAACCATAATTATAAAGCTTCACACATGTTGCAGCCCACATGCAAAATTGATTTGATTTATTTATTTATTTTAAAATTTTATTTGAATTTTTAATGTCCAGTACTGCATGTTTTTTTTTTATTGAAACAGTGTTTTTGAAATAGCGGGTTTTTAGTTATTTTTTAAAATATTTTTTATTTAAAAATATTAAAATAATATAGTTTTTTATTTTTTTAAAATAATTTTTAACATCAGTGTATTAAAATGATTTAAAAATACTATAAAAATATTAATTTGAATAAAAAAATAAAAAATTTTTAATTTTTTTAAAAATATTTTTAAATAACAAAAACAAACTAACCTACAGGATGAAAATTTTTTTTCCCAAGCTAACACAACTGAAAATATTAACACAAGCTAAAACTCGTGGTAAAAATATTATAGTTGTAGAGTAGTTACATTGTTCACTGTAATAATATAGTGACATTTTTGTCTCTCCCATTAAAAAAATTACAACTAGCTATAGGAGAGATTAAGATCTTTTCACGAGTATGTTTGTCATTTTTAATCTGACTGAAGGTAAATATTTAAATACCATTAAAAGAAAGAATTCAAATAGTGGCAAGAGGCAATTCAATACTTTTCAAATTGATTTTTTTTATTATCATTTAAACGCGTGCTAGGATAATTTTATATTTATCCAAACATATATAAAAAATAAAAAAAAATTAAAAGCACATATGAAACGAGCAAAATGTTTTTGAAAGTAAAAAAATTAAAATTGATATTAAGAGGTTTTTTCATCTTTTCTCAAAGGTTTTTTTAATATTAACATGTCAGATTAATAACAATTTAGTATTTGTCTAAATACTTAAAATAAAGTAAGGTGTATAGCACGAAGAGGTTTATGGGAGATGCAAGTGCCCTTATAGTGAAGTATGCAGTGTCTTCTAGCTTTTAAAAATACCCTTTCATCATGTTGTTGAAAGCTTTAATGTATCATCTTTTTATTGGTGCGACGCGTATTGCCGGTGGTTATTTGGTTTGTCATTAATGAACCTTTTTTTTCTCTCTCCTCCCTAAAAATTACATGTTGGCCCTCTTTGTTGTTTGTATTTCAACTTCAATCCTTACTCTTTTGATTTTTTTATCTTATCCCTTTTGTAGAAATTTTATTTGTTTTCAATTTCATCATTCAATTTCACTTTACCAAATATTATATTCTCCAATTTGATCCTCATTCTTTTGATTTTTAATTTTTTTTCTGGGCTTTTTTTATAAAAGTTCTATTAGTTTTCAACTTTATCATTCAATTCAAATTGATGGTATTATATTTTTTGATTTGGTCCTTATTATTATGATTTCTAATTTTTTTCTTGATTCTTTCGTAAAAGTTATTATTCTTTTTAATTTCACTCTTCAATCAAAAATTTTTTTTATATCAAATTTAATCCTTATTTTTTTTTATTTTTTTGATTCTTTGACTAAATTGATTTTTTCTTACAACTCTTGAATAGTGTTAGTTTGAAAGAGAATATTTTAACGTCATGAAAGAGTTATTTTTATTCTCTAGCACTATTAACTTGTAATTTTCATCAAACACCACTACAATCATCATTTTATCATTAATATAACCATATTTTATTATATCATTATACTATAACTTTCCACCACCACCACCACTTTCTTTGACCATTTTACCATAATCTCATCATAACAATCTAATACAATCACTAGTATAACAATAACAATCAGCATCACCATCATCATTATTGTCATCGTTGTCACCATGACGACTAACTTGTTATTAAGATAATTATCATTTCATCTTCATTTTTGCATTGCTATTATTACAACAATTATCGTCTTATAACGAATCATTATTATTGATAATATTAATATCATAACACTATATTAACTATAATCATCATTAATGCTACGATTATCAACACCACATTTATGACAAACATTGTTATTTTTTCCATCTTATTTTTTAACCTCATTCAAAAAACATTAATAACAAACATTAGATATTATAAGAAAATATTTTTTTGTTATATCCAAACAACGAAAAATAACTTATTTTTTAGAAAATTAGTTTTTATAGAAAAAAATATATGATTCAAAAAACAAACGGATTATATATATGGCAAGCATGACAATTAAGTATTCCTCCATTCTAATTAAGCGTGATTTAACTTGGAAAACTAGGTGGTAATATTTATGGGAAGTGGGTAGGGTTTTTTTTTTATATATTAAAGAAAAGGTTATAACTCAAAATTCTAACAGAAATTGATATCAATTAAGTTAATTCAATAATACTTACAAACATGATACACTTCAAAGTATTGAATTTACTTTGTGCTTTTCTACTAAAGTGTTTCCTCCCCTATTTTTTAGAATCTGTTATAGGGTTTCTTTATATATATATATATATATATATATATATATATATATATATATATATAAAATACATGGTCTGGCTTACCCACGTTGTCTGCATTACAATTTGGTCTCACAGACACAGCTTTGAGGAGGCTTTAAAGTTCAAGTGTACATGTGTATGTCTCGGGTCCACGCAAAACCATCTTCTCAATCAATGGCCTTTTTCACTTTTCTGCACTTTTACAAGCTCAAATCTCCATGAAGAAATCCGATCCAAATCTACCCTGAAAAGTGAAATAAGTACTTGTGTTGAAAGTTTTCGATTTCGTTTCTTTTCTTGACCTGGCTTCAAAATTTCTTGTTCACAAGTTCTTTCTTTGCTTAAGGAGGTAATTCCTGTAGAATCCCATCTGCAATCTACTATATTAGGTTATAACTTATAACAACAACAATCATCAATCCCAGTCACAGGCTTGTCAGAGGATAGGCTTGTCTGAAAAGCCAATATCATAAGAAAATTCTTGGTTAAATCTCTCTGTGGGCTTTTAAATCTCAATCCTTCATTGAACACTATCTTCTCCTTTAAGGGGATTTGGAGGTCTCGTCTCCCTTAAAGTAGAGGTTTTTTATTGGATGACTATCATCAACAAAATCAACACCCGTAGCATGTTAGTTAAAAAAGGCATCTTGGATACCTCAACTGCAAACTGTCATATCTGCCTAGTTGAGAAAGAAATGGTCGACCACCTTCTTATCCATTGCTATAAACACTGGCTCATTTGGTCCAAAATCATCAACAGGTGGGGCTTAGCTTGGTGTTGTCCAAGGAACTTGGCAAATCTCTTCTCTCAGTGGGACTCTTTGGTTAATGGCAAATTTTAAAAAAAAGCATGGGTGATGTTGTTCTTCTCAGTGGCATGATCTATGTGGCTTCTCCGCAATGATGTGATATTTAAGCAGAAGATCCCAAACTATGATACTCTGTTCTTCCTTATTGTTACTCGGCTTTGCTTATGGTTAAAGGCTATAGAACTGGATTTTCCCTACTCCTCTTCAGATTTGCTAAGATCCGTCGATGGTCTGATTCTCAAACTTTGAGGACTGTTGTTATGTGGTCTCCCCCTATAACTAATAGATTCAAATGGAATGTTGACGGATCCTCTATCGGAAAACTTGGCCCCTTCGGAATAGATGATGCTTTGCGGAATCACTATGGAATACTTTTAGGTATTTTTTCTTTGTCGGTTGGGATCTTAGACTCCAATATAGCTGAGTTAAGAGTGGTAATCAAAGCTATCGAATTATCAGCCTCTAATTGCTTCCTACATCATAAACATATTATTATTGAATCTGATTCTGCCAATATCATTAACTGGATGAATAATCCTCATAATAGGCATTGGATTCATCATAAACTCTTCTCTTCAGCTCAGAGGCTAGCTTCATGTTTTGATTCAATCACCTACACTCGTTCTTACTGGGAAAGTAATCACATGGCAGATCACCTCGCTAAACAAGGAGTGCACAGAATATCTGATTTTATTGCTTGGCTATGACTCTCTGCAGCTTGTGCTATTTTGGGGCAATGTTTTGGTTACTATGCAGGGAACATATAGTGGAAAGATCTTAACTGATCTAAAGATTATGTTTCTATATTTAGCTAGTCAGGTCAGCAAATTTCTATTCTGTGTAATGTGATTGCATAACATAATTATGCCTTATTTAATCCTATCAGATTCTTTTTTAAAAAAAAACAACAATCATCAATCAAGTATATATTTGAAAATACAATTACAAATATAGTTGAATTAAGAAAATATTAGGTTTATACATTTTATATTTTTAACCGTGTATTATCATATTTCTATCCCATTTTAAAAATTTAAGTTATTAAATAAAATTTTATTAGTAAATTTTATATTAATATATTATAAAATTTTTTAGATTTGAAACTTATATAGATAAAATAAAAGTGTTGAGATTTGAACTAAGATTATTAAAGTTTTAATATCTTCTCAAAAAAATGATTTTAATTTTAAAATTTAAATTGTTAAATGAATTTATCAATATATAATATTTTTTATATTAACTTCTTAATACACATCGCTACATGGGTCCTCGAATTCATTAAACTAGTCAATTATATATTATTAATCCGGATGATGTTGCGGTAGAATAATTTTCTTCTATCAAAATGGAGATCACACACAGCAATTAATTATATATACGACCACAACATAAGGGCAGATTCTTCCTTGTTAATCAGTAACCTGTAAGATCAATTTTATTTAATTGCTCTTTTAATTAAGTTGGCAATAAATTATATGATACGGAGTTTCTTCCATGAGCAACGTTTGTTTTTGGGGTTGAGGGCATAAATTATACCCATGGGAACTCAGTCAAACAAAAGTATGGCTGGTTTTCAATTTCAGTGGACTTGTCTGAAAAAAGATAGTAAAAACAAAAGGACTAAAGGAGGATAAAAGGCAAGTAACGATAGACCAAGAGTGAAACTTCATAATAATGGACACCATGATGATCTGAAAAATCACAGATGAAGGTACACAACCGTATATTACACCATAACAGGACCACTACTAAGAACCCGATCTGTTTTAAGATTAAAAAGAACATCATCAAATAAAGGAAAAGGTGATAGATATACTATACAATATACTTACAGGGGAGGGGGAGAGAGAGGGGGAGAGGGGTGGGGGGGAGAGAGAGAGAGAGAGAGGAATGGAATCCTCTGTCCATAGTTGCTGTCTTTTAAGAACCAATGAGACAGCAAGAGTGTTGTTGTCGGATAAAAGAGTCTAAATCTCCACTTGTAGACCACAAACCTCTTTTTTACAAGTCCCAACCTTTAGTTTGGACCCCCCCTAACATATAGCATCTCATCACGTGAATAACCCATGTGACCCTTCTGCTCTCTTGTCTCTCTACCATCACTTGAATCCATCCCCATAACTCTACTCGAATATTGTCTAACTCATGGTAATTAATCGATCCACTTCCTTATTCACCATAAAAAATCATAGCCATTTCATGTATTAATGTGTCCATGATGTCCTTCTCCACTTCCATTACAATCCTATCACCTTCTTCTCCGAATGCAATTTCACTATGATCCTTCAATTGGGCCAAATCTTTGTCTATTAACCCATCAATGTCTTTGAGATCGTGACAATCAGCGCAAGGGAAGCTCCTAAACTTTGTACATAACATTTGAACCAAATGCGACCCATTCATGTGACTAATTCGATCCTGCTGACTAAACATGCCTAAACTAGTACGACTCCAAGGTTTCATGTTGATGTATGGACGCAAAATGTCGACCAAAATTTCATTAACAAGATTGAACAACAATTTTCGATTGCTTCGACGGTTTAAGGTGCGATTATTCTCCCAAGTACTGGTAACAGAGCTAGGAGTGGTAAGATGTTCGAGGTAGTAAAAAGCTGAAGGGTTTAGAGGATGAGAAGGAGAAAACCACCTAGTAAAAGACACCGGGGTATCTTTGTCTACACCTGTACGTTTTAGTATTCTAGTAATGTACTCATATTCTTCTGCTGATGCTCCATCTCCGGTGGGGATAATCTTGGTGGCGACACCGTTATTACACTTATCCTCATTGTTTTTTTCTCGGGAATCGAGCCTACGCGTCGCTTGTTGTTGTTTGTACGACTGGCTCGAACAACTAGATAACTGTGAGCTCCATTTCGATTCTTGAGCAACATTTGATACCTATATTTATAACATAACACATGCAAGAAAAGTAATCTAATTATTTCCTTGAAAAGTAAGCAAAATGTGTATCTTATAACTAAAATTTTGAAAAAGGAACGGGAAAGTAGTACATGTAGCACCTGTTTTTGAGGGATTTTTGTCGCTGGAGGAGTAGGGTCTTTCTTGACAGGAAGAAGAGTTGGGAGAGAGATGTTGAGGTCATTTGATAACGGGGTTTTCTTGTCAGGAATATTGGTTCTTGTAACTGATGTTGAAAGTACAAATGGATCTTCCTTGTTGGTTCTGATAATATCTGATGATTTTAGAGGTTTCTTGATGAGTCTTGATGGTGGTGGATCAAATTTTTCTTCAGTCACTTTCTTGCAATTCTTGGAAGGTCTCTGCTGATGCTGATGGTGGCATTGATCCTGCAGGAGGACCTGAGGCAAATCTGGCTTTGTTGAAGGTTTGGTATTTTGAGACAGAAGTAGTGATGGTTTTTTAGAATGAGAATTATTATTGTGGTCCTTGCAAGGTAGAGTTGTGATTGGCTTGTTTTTGGGTTCCAAGAATTTGAGTCTTGGAGAGCAGGAAGTTGTGGTCACATAATGGTTTCCTGGAGTACTATTACCTGTAACATCAACAATTTTTGTGCTACTTGGAGCTTTGGAGAGAATTTTCTTGGACTTGTATTGATTAATAAGCTCAAGCTCTTGATCTCTTCTTCTTGTTTGCTCTCTATTTCTTACCGTGTTTGTAATATCCAAGCCGACTTTCCTGCTCACACTTTCTTTAACTTGCTTCACAATTTGCCTTGCATAGTGGCCTGGACTTCTGTTCTCTTCTTCAACTTTGAGCTCTATTCTTTTCAAAGATGAGAGACGAGAGAGCACCAAGTCTTCACTTACATTTTCTTTGTTGATTTGGAGTGACAAACGGTGCTCTACATCTGATCTTCTAGCTGACGATATTCTTGGTGTCTCAGGCAAAGAACGAGTGCCTGAAAAATCATGGTCCAAACAATTTCGAGGGCTACTTGTTTTGCTATGGAGAGGACGTGGTTGTTGAGGTCTGCAATGTTGGTAATGAAAATGGGATTTTGGTGGAAGGTTTGGTGTGCCAAGGGTTGATGAAGAAGAATGGCTTGGCGAGTTGGTAAGATGATCAGGTAGAAGATCAAGCCCCATAAGTCTAGCAACCAAATTTGGTGTCTTGGTTCCTGGAGAAGAGCTGATCTCTGATGAAGATGAATCATTTGGAACTCCTTTTGTTTTAATTTGAATACCAACCTGGATTTTTCAAAAAGAAAATCACAATCTATATATCATTATTATTATAATCATTACTAACTTTACTGAATAAAAAATCTTAGGAAAAGAAAAAGGTGATAAAGCTCCCAAGGAGAGAGTTTTGAAAAACCAAATTCTAGGTGGCTAGCTAGCTAGCTAACATAATAAAACTTACAGGGATATTGAGATTTTCGTCTTTTGATGATGGCAATGGAGGTTCCTCTTCCAATTCCAAGCTATTCCTTGGTGCTTCAACACCTAAGTCAAACAAAATTACATTACTCAAAGTTTCTCCAAAAAACAAGAAAAGAGAAAGAGAAATGGTAAAAGAGCTACGTACCTTTTGGGATTGGATGATCCTGAAGAGGAAGGAAAGAGTTGGGCTGAAGCACGTTAGAAGACTGTTGTTGAAACTGATTTAAAGCAAATAACTGAAACACAGCACACATACAACCAGTAGATAAATTAGCAGTATCTTTCTCTCCCTCTCTCCCACCTTCACGGCCGCCCCCACCACCACCACCACCTTTCTTCAAGGTTTTACCACCAGTACCCCAATAATACCATTCCTTTCCCATGTCTAGTAAGAGTTTCTCTTTTGCTTTAGTTTTTGCTTTGAATGTACACAAGAAACAAAGATATGGGTTGGTCTAAAAAACAAGAAGATGAGGGTGATGATGACAAGAAGTAGTAGTAGGAGTAGGAGTTTTAGATTACAGAGATAGAGAGAGAGAGACAGAGAGAGAGATAGGAGCTTGAAATGTTTATAGGTGGCAGATTGAACTTTGAAGAAGCGGAAAAGGCGGATCCATGAAGCATATAAAATCAAGTCTAACAACAACTTTTGATTTTGGTTTAATTGTATTTATTTAGTCCCTCTACTTTAGACATTTTCTTACTATGGTCCTGCTTCTTTCCTCTACTTCTTGATCCTGAAAAATAAATCATAGTAATTCAACCGGCCGGGTTAACTTAGAAAACCCTTAACCTAGAGTCTAAGGATAAGTTTTTTTTTTTTTTGAAATCAAGACATGCTTTAATTTGAACTGAAAAAAACATTAAGTGCCAAATTAATTATGTTGGTCTATAACTTGGTTAACTCGTTTAAACTTGGTTTAAATTCAATCAATGATTGTCAACTGATGAGTTAATTAACTCAAGTTGTCTTAATAATCCATAAATTGATCCGATAATTAGAAATATAAGTTTTTTTTTCTGAGTCAAATCTTGTGGTCTTTTGTAATAAGAAGAAAATATAAATATTTTCTAATCAGAGATATAAGTCTTTTGTAATCTTGTGCATATTTAACATCTATGATAAAAATTGTGGTCTTTTGTAATAAAAATATTTTCTTCTTATTTTTTTTATCATAACTTTTAATTATATATATATATATATATATATATATATATATTATCGAAAATTTAATCACTATCGTAGAATATTTCATGTATTCCATACTCTAATCTATAATATGCACGGCCTGACATTCATATATAAACAGTAGAACATATTATGAAGGTATTCTTTTGGCCTTCATTTTTTATGTAACGTCGTATTTCTAATCCTTTTCTTTTTAGAAAATCTGCCGAAGTATCAAAGGCGAACGTACGGGGCTCCCAGGCCTGGACATGTCTCGCTGAATGCTTGGTGTACCTGAAGGAGAGTAGTAGAGACCAGGTGAGCCGAAGTGAGTCTAAAGACTCCTCCCGAACCCTTTCTTGTGAGCTACTGCTGTAAAATCCAGATTGGCAAGGACTCAACCCAACCAACCCGAGACTTGAATAGATTCAAGTTAAAGAAAAAAACCCGAGTAATCTAGTCGAGAATCTAGATTGACCAATAATCTAGGTGAACTTGATGACTTTTTAAATTTATTTTTACAAAATGATATGTTGTTTTGATCTATTTGTTTAAAAAAATTGAAGGTTAATCTTGGTTAGATCATCTCGATCCTTGATTGAGCCTTGTCACAGGATGACCTTTGGGTTATATAACTTTGCTCTGAGCACCGAAACAAATGGAAAAATAGCATTGTCGATAATAAAGGGACATACTTTGAACAATTGTGAAATGCAAGGATTAATGTGATGAATTGCATGACAACCTATTTTTATTTGATTTTTTATTGAGGAATTAAAATGGCAACAAAATAGAGTTTTGTTTTACATAATAATTTTTTTTGGTAAAGTATTATAATTGAAAAAATAATTGGGAAACTAGCACACTTTAACGAGTCGCAGATAATATTTACAACTCGTTTTTCAAGCCATTTGCGACATGTGAGCTGTAGATGACATATGCGACTTGTTTCGAATTAGAGTATAGAGTTGACTCAGTTTCCAAGTAATTCTCAGAGAACTACACAAACATCATGAGCAGATGATCCATCTAGGTTAGGTGATAATGCTAATAGACAAGTGTCACTGCTGGAAATTGTTAATATAAAACCTTAGTTGGGTATGACATCTATATATTGCTATGGAGAATTAGAACCAAATGATGACGAAGATGAATGTCACATTGATAGAGTTGTGGTTGATGAAAGATGGAGATGATGAGTTAGTTGAGTCTGTTAATCAATACATGACACCTCTTGCTCCTGAATTTGAGGTTGTTAATATGGATGACAAATATGGATGCAATAATTGGTTGATAGTCGTATGTTTTCAGACTTATTAGTTAATGAATTGGAGGTTGAGAAAAGATTTAGAGACAGGTTTGAATGTGTTAATGCAGTAAAACGATGACATATAAAGAATTCTTTACAGTACAAGGTTCATTGTTCAACAAAGTCCTATGTTCAGTTGCAGTATGTTTAGAAACCGGTTTGTAGATGGTATTTGCATGTGAGGTATCACTAAATGTCTTATTCATGGAAATTTCTAAATTTAGAAGGCCACAATCCTTTTATTTTGTGACGTCATCGTCATATTGACTTAGATTTAATTGTTGAGGTAATGTTGACAACTATGAAAAGAAAGCTAAGTATGAGTGTTGCAATGATTTAGGACAGAAAATATTAAAGAGATTATTTGGTACACATGTGTTGTAACCCATTTTTGGGTCCCCGCACAAAAAAAAAAGAGAAAATACAAAAAAAAATATATTCAAAAGAAATAAAAAATGATAGCAGTGAGAAGAGGATGCCTGAGCACCCAGATAATAGTCAGAAATTGGTTAAGGAGGTTTAAAAATACAAAGTTTGAAATTTAACAGTATGTTTTTGACTGATGAAAGTCCTGTTGACAAAACAAATTTAAATTGAAAAAAAAAGTCCAAAATCAAATGTTTATGAACTCAATAAAATTTTATTCAAGGTTTAATAAAATTTATGAAATGTTTGATTGCAAGAAATTTTGATTTTTAAGTTAATTTGGGCGTTAATTGGAAGAAATTAAAGTTCTGAGATCGAATTATAATTTTTAAGAGTTGATTTGATTAAATCTGGGGTTTAATTGTATAAATATAGAAGTTTGATAGTTTATTAGGGACTTAATTGTAGAAATCCAAAACCAAGGACCAAACTGGAAAATGCGTGTAAATAAAGGGTCTGAAATTGATTGACTCAGGGGCTAAATTGAATAAATCATAGATTAAGGACTGATTCAGAAATTGACACATTTTGGCTCCATTTCCTAATTCACTCTTCGTAGCATGTGAACAATGGAGAGCCACTGTTCATGGTCGGACTAGGTCTGACCCAAATCAAAAAGGCTGGGCCAAGTCTGGCCCAATTATATATATCTTTTCAAAGTTGATGATTTTTCCCAAGTATTTTTTTTTATCAATTTTACTTAATATTGGTTTGTATTTTTATACTATAAAGATACAAATCCGGTATTAAAATATCTAGTTTTCATCGAAATGTTGCAAAAAAAATTATATAAAAAAATGTTTTGTTTTCATGCATACGACCAAGTCTAAAAAAAATCATATCGTATTTTCATACGACATAAAAATAAAAAATATGTGTTAGCATGCATATCAATTTTATTAACCAGTTTATTAAAGTCATGAGAACTAGGCCAACATTTTAAAAATTTCAAAAAAAATATTTTGTTTTATTTTAATACCTGGGATTACGAGCTTACATATAGAACATACTCCTAATATTAAAATTGGTGTCTTTGGTTGACATCAGAACGATTAGGTTTCACCTTATAAGATAATAACCTCCTTACCGATGATGACTTTTCTTGAACTTTAGACAGACCAACAATTGAAAAACACGACAAGACCTTAGTGTTTTATCAGACAATTAAACAATACAGCTTACCTTAGGTAGGACGTATTTGGGGTGCTAATACCTTTCCTTTACGCAATCAGTCTCTGTGCCCAATCTCTGAGACCAGTTAGGGTTCATAATGACCAAAATATCAGGTGGCGACTCTCATTTCCACTTTCCACGGATAAAAGACAAGAATTCATTTTCTCCCTATATTTGTCAGATATATACACATACCGAGAGTGGACGATATCATCGCGACACCCATACGTGTGACAACATGAATAGTCATTTCAAAACTTGATAATAGAATTGCAGATATTATTTGCGACTCTTTCAATCGTTTTAGATTTCTAATTAATTTTTTAGCTATGCTATTCTACTAATTAATTTTTTTAAATATGCTAACTTATCAAAATACTCAACAAAATGGTGTGTTTGTGGGTTTTGAAGAGTGTGTGTATATATATCATAATGTTTCTTTCTTTCTTTGCCTTTTTTTTTATTTTTGGTAATAATGTTTCTTTTCTTTCTTGTTTCCCTCCTTTTATCCTAACACACTCACTCCGAAGTTTACAAGGCCATCTCCACTCCCCCCCCCCTCTCAGTTTCATTGGGAATAGAGATTTGTTAACACATGCAAGAAGATGACGATATGGCCACGCACCTCTCTCTCTCTCTCTCTCTCCATCTGGGTTTTTCTGGGCAGCTCTGTTTACAATGTGATTCCCATTACAGTACCCCCCCTGATGTTTTAAATATACTCCATGGAAGGTGGTTGACTGGGGATCTGCAAAATTACCCTTCAGTTTGAGATCTGTACTCTCAATGATTTTTGTTGATTCTTGTGTGGAAAGTCAAGACTTCGATACTTGTAATTTCACTTGTTTGGTGTGAAAAAGCTCTCCAAATATGTACCTATACAATGTTAATGCCCAGTCAATTTCAGTGATGTTAGTTTTCGAGATTAAACGAAATTGCAAGTGGAACACAACTCTCTTATCCGACTAGTTGCTCACTTATATATATATATTTGAAAATTTTCAACTATTGTTTGAGTTGAAGATCCAGAGAAAACTTGTAGGAAAATGTAAAAGAATAAAAACATATTATCTTTGTTTTTGACAAAAAAAACTCAAAAAAATAAAATAAAATCAACTAATTGATAACCGAGTTTTTACTAGATGAGACCCAGGTCAATCGGGTCGCTAGGTTAACTTAGATTTTTAACTAAGTTAATTATGCTTTTTCTTCTAGTTTTTTTTTAACATGAATTAGTTTAGGTCCAGAGCTGGTCGGGTTTTAAGTTGATTATAATATGTTATATAGACCAGTTTAGATTTTAAAACCATAGTAAACATTTGTCTATAATTTTATAATGTATTAAGAGTCTTAATCATAGTTTTTAATTTTTCTTTTTTAAAGTTCAAATTCAATAGCTATTGAGAGAGCAAATCATTATCAAAGAACATTATTAACAAGTTTATAATATCAATAAACTATAACGCATTAAAATAACTCTCAACTTGATAGCAATTACCAAGTTTGGCCCATCATGTGGATTGGAAGGCTAGTTCTCGGATTGACTAATCCTGGATGGGTCAACTCTATTGCTTCCTTAACAATTTTAATGATAAGAAATTAATTAATTGTGCTTTGAGAGTGGAAAAGCATGAATTTGGGATCAAACATTATTCCTACCACTTATTTTAGTATCTACAACTCATTACCACCTTCGAAAGTTCTGCAAGGCTAGTTGCATATATTATCCTTGTAATTTGGCAAAAAAAATTAAAAAAAAAATGCAGCTCATCATGTTGCGACATAATCATGTGTTACGCAGTATTCTGAACCCAGAAAGTCAGGAATCATTTTGCACATTTTAGTGTGCAAACCAATACAATTAGGTTCAACAAAGTACAAAACATTCTTCACTAAAAGTTAAGTAATTTTAGAGAAAAACTTGAGTGGTAAAGATTCCAAAAGAAAAAAAAAATGTACAAATGATATGATTAAAATGTTCATATATACGATTTTATATATTTTTTTTAAAGTGCTTTCGAATTGCTGGGGACCGAAATTGATACACATTTGCCCATCATGTGGATTGGAAGGCTAGTTCTTGGACAGATTGGCCATGTCCTTGATCAGGGCCCTCTCTCTATATAGGAACTGTGAACTGTTCAATAAAAAAGCTACCTCACCGAGGTTAGGGCTTATCAGTATGTAGCTTACAGACCCTCGATGCAAAGGGCTATATATGTAGGACCACAAAATTATGCCTTCAAATTATTTCTGTTCTTGCTTTGATGTGTTACTACTCACCAGCTTGTTATGATCATACATGTCCTAGCTAGGGAAATCGATTACAATATGTCCTTTTATTTTGAATTAGTGGTGAGAAAGAGTTAATGAAACAGGAAATTTCTCTTCTTACAAAAAATTCCAACTAGTTATTTTTTTTTTTTGGTTTTAGATTAGTGCCTATAAGACATTTTTCCCAATATGTTTCTTAGTTAATTATTTCAAGATTTGTTGAGCTGCGATTGTGAATTTGTTTTTAATTTCACCGAACAGGAAACAAAAAAAAAAGTTATGATAAATCATTAGCTGGTGTTCTTGGAGATACTCAAATTCATTTGAATTATTATTCTCTTCCCTCCAAGAACCCTAGTTGAGCAAAAAAGAAAGAGTTTAAATTTGATTAACATACCATTATTTTGAATTTTAGATGTTTAATTTATAACCATCACATATATCATTCAAAAAATCCCATAATTTTAAAAAAACCTTGTAATTAAATTGGCCCGTACCAATGATAATTGACAGAAAGATGGACAGAAAACAAGAGTTAAACCTTATGTGTAATTAATCCAAGGACTAATGAACCTCATGACCAACCAAAACAAAATTCACAAGCATATAGAGATTTATTTTCACTTGCAGCCGTAGTATGGTGTATCAATAATAGAAAAATATTACTCATTGTTGCTGATGAATTCTTGAAAACTTCATAGAGACCCTCTTCGAAGCTTAAGTTAGTAAATTTTCACTGGTGTGAAATTAATACTGAACAACAAAACCAAATGATGAACACTAAGATTTGCTACCATAAATGAATGCATGAGTCATGATATTGAAACAGTAACACCTGCTAGTTTAGTGCTTCACCAAGAAAAAAAAGAAAGAATTATAGCAGTACTGTGAGGAACAGAAGCTGAAGCTGAATTAATTAGGATTATATATATATATATATATATATATATATATATTCAAATATGCATTTAATTTACTTCTTTTATGTGACAGAAAGTGATTAATATTGGTAGGTAAGTGATCTATGTTGGATTGGTGGTGGATTCCTGACCTCTTGCAGACATACCTGTTTAAAGGGACGAATTAAACTACCACCATAAATTTTGAATGGAAACTGAAAGCAAAGTATGGCGACCCTGTGAGTTCTTGACCCACCATTTATTGTCTACATAATTCCAGTACAGCTCTGCACATTTTTCTGCCTTGTTCATTGTTGTTAGGCTTCATCTAGTAACTGACAAAAAATACCCGATTCTTTAAGTTAATTACTTGGTCAATTTGTGAATTGTGAGTCACCAGCCCACCTGTTTTTATTAAAATTACAGTGTTTTGTTCTTTTCCTTTAGTGTTGGCCCGTCAAGTTGGGTTACAAGCGTAACTCTATTACCAAAAACCCATTAATATTTGATTTGATTTAATTTAATTTAATATTTGATTTAAGTTAAATTTTCAGATGCTAAAAAAATAAAAATAAAATTATTACATTAAAAAAACCTAATAAAAAATCCATAAATAAAATTTTGAAGCCGAAATATCTCCAAATAAAATAAAAATAACATACAACACACAAATTATCAAAAATAAAAACAAATGGAGTATATGATATATAAGATTGAGTTGTAATGTTTTAGAAATCTAGGTCCACTACCGGACTAGCTTGTAATATAGGTTTTTTATGTTGTATGATCTTCTATCATATATAATATCTATATTATCTAATTTTAATCAATTAAATCGGATTAGATAATATAAATATTACATTTATATCCATTTTTTTAAACATTCCTTGAGGGGATAGCAAAGGGACAATTTCCTTTTCAGCTTGTAATTATTCACGGGTCCAGTTTTTCGAATAGAAAAGAAGAGAAGGGCTTTGTTGCCTCATCAAAACTAGGAATGTGAAACCGGCCTTTATTTTGGGAGGTTAGTACAGACGTTAGTTTTGAAACATAAAGAACAATTTAGGACTTTTGGCTTCTAATCATTTAATCAATTTACACAGAGCAGAATAATTCAGTAACTTTTTCATTAGGGCAGGACAGGTTTGGTGTAAACAGTTGTAAGTTTAAATGCCATATCAGAAATTGCTTGCTTTATTCTACATGAAATTGAAATTCCACGCACTTTGCACTGTTTCTTGACCCACAAAGATCATAGATTTATGCAAAATGTCCATGCATGCTGGTTAAATCATTTGATTTGAAGTTCACCAGCAGCATTGGATTAACCCCATGATTATGCTTAACAATTTATAGGAAATGGCATTTCGAAAGTTTGAATTTGAAACAGTATGAGTTCTTGTTGAATTTGAAACAGTATGAAGAACAAAAACAGTGTGGCAGATTTACAGATTATGACACCAAATACAGACGAATGGATCAATCAAGTCTGGTGTTGTACAAACATATGCAAGTAATGTCAATAACATCCATGGCAGAAGCAGATACGGACATTGATGATATCATGGACAGTGAACACTTCCACAAGATCAGTTAGGTCACAGTTCCAGACAAAGCCTAAGTTAAAACACATTGATGATGGCATAATGCCCGTTTGTTTGTGCAGTGGTGCACCGTACCCCGCGTGAACAAACAAAGCACAAGTTAAAGAAGACCTTGCCTTATTTTCTGTGGAAACATGGTATTATTTTTGCAACAGTAACATTTACGAGATTCAGAGTAATAGATGTTTATCCTAACTCAATGTTCAGTGATTACAAGAAACTCAAAACTCTTTAGAAGTTGTTCACGCTCTTCCATTTTACCATTGTTTAATATTTTTTTTTTATTTTTTCATTTTAATTCTTAATTTTTTTTTGGGATGATTTCATCCATTTATGACCAAATTGAATGATAATTGCTTTAAATTTATTGAGGAATTGCAAGAATAAAAGAAAGATGATCAAAGTGAAAAAAAACAGAAAAAATAAATGATGATTTTAAAATTGAATCAAAAAGTGCACTCTAGTCTTCCTATATTTCAAATTATAAAGTTTTGTTTCCAATATTTCTCAAAAATTCAATTTTGATTATTTTTTTACTCCTACTTTGAGGGAAGAGAAAGAATGTCATAATATGTGACACCAATTTCCACCACTAAAAATGTTGATTTTTAGTGTTAATGAGTTTAATTAAATGAAAAATTTTTTATCCTAGGTTTCCTTTGCCCTTCACTTTGTTTGAAATGGTAGATTTGATCTCAAAAAAGTTTTTGATTTCTGGTTGATTTTAGATTTTTAAACGAATTTTTGAAATGTTTAAATTCATATATGAGTTTATCAAGGATTTTATAGTATTTTATGGTATTTTATTTAAAAATAGGTTTCTAAATAAAAAAAATCAACCTTGATTACTCAACCACCACTATAGCCAAAATCTAAGGAAAAGCAATTAATAGGTCACCTGCCTTTATTTTTTTTTCAAAAACTTTTGGGTTGGATAACATGCCATCCACCTCATTACTAAGAAAAAAATTAGAGTCCAAGCACGCGACCTTGGCCTGCCAGGCCTAGTAGCGTCTGTCCTTTTTTTTGTAATTATTTTTAATTGATACTTTTTTTAACGTGTTTTTTTAAATAACTTTTTATTTTATATTTAATTTAATATCCATTCCCTTTGATTTTTTTTAGATTGTTTATTTAGTCTTTTTAAATAGCAGTTGTTTTTTTAATTTTTTTTGTATTTAATTTTTGAAAAGATTATTTTAATTCATCTAAATTTTTTATTTTATATAAATAAAATTTATTTTAAAAAATAAAATATAGTTATCCTTGCATAATATTTTTTTCCCTTTGATTTTATTCAATCAATTTCCTGTATGTATTTATCTTTATCATCACTTTACTAAATAAAAAATCAATTTTAATAAAAAAATTCATTAAACATAATTAAGTAAATGACTCATATTACAAGATTAAATATCTTCATTTACATATATCTCTTTATTTTTCCACTTTTATCTTTAGTTAATGACTTATTTATTTATTTATTGACACTCAATTTATTTAATTAAATCCTTGCATAACCTTTTCGATTTATGTTTATGATTTTTTATGTCTGTTTATTTCTCGTGATTGAAATTAATGATTTTAAAAAATGGGTTTTTGAACAAAGTTATTAAACCTAATCGAATCCATGACTTGGGTTATAAGTTGGGTAGGTTAACCATGTTAACCTAAATCAACCCAAAACGACATCGTTTCAAGATTTTTTAAAAATGTTAAAACAATGCTTTTGAAAAACAAAATTTAAATCAAACCATGTCGACTGAATTGTTGGTTGATTGGGTTAATTAACATATGGTTTAATTTAAAATCCAGGTCATATATCAAATTTAATAACACTGGTTTTGGATTGTCTGAGGGCGATTTTGGTTATACAAATATATTGCTGACCGAAGAGAATGATAAGATTTCAATTGTTCAATCAAAGCCCACACGCGGCAGAAGTAGCACATGTGAAGGGGAAGGGGAGTCTAGAGATTTAAACGTACAGCTATAGCCAGAATAAAAGAAGAACAACAAATGCTGACTTCACATGGGACACCAATATCTAAGGACTCTATTTGTAACACAAGTGAAGCAGCAGTGGGAAGTAGGATCAAATACCACTTCTATATCAATAGACTATATACAAGTGAAAGAATACACGGAGCAGAAAATATTAAGCAACATGTAAAGGGACAAGGAGAGTCTAGAGTTTCAGGTCACAGCTTTGGCTAGTTAAAGAGTAAAGAATAAGAAATGTTCTTGATCCATACTTCCTTGAATGAGGAATTGATGGCAAGGGTAAGTGGCAATGTGAAGTTCAAAAGGTCAGATGGCATTTTCTATATCAACAAGCTAGCTATAGCCAATTGAATAAATACAGTAGGAAAAATCAACCAGCGTATATGGAACAAAGAGCATGCTTGCTTGGTGGAGCAAAAGTAGAGGTACTCACAGTTTCAGTATAGGAGAATATGAAATGTTGCTTCTAACTTCTACCATCGACATCAAATCCTGCCACCGTCCAGCCAGGTTGGGAAAATCCTCTACCCTTGGGAACAGCCCCGATTCGGCTCCCCCTTCCTTGGAAATGGACTTTCTTCTTTCCCCTTCCTTCTACCTCGACATTAGGCTGTTGATTTTGCTCATTCATGACTTGGACATTTCCCCCATTTGCGTGATGATCAAGGAGCATTCTCAGCCACTCCGGCACCACTTTCTGTTGAAAATGGAATCGAGGCATCTTGAGCTGGGTTGTTCGGTGCAGGTCCCATTGGTTTTCCATCCCATGGATAACCACAAGTGCAAACTTTCAACAATTTCTCTACAAACATGCAATGTGTATATCAGTATATGCCTATACTAGCACTCAGTGGAGCAGCATGATTTAATGACAGTAAATGGAACATTCACAAACATTAGCTCCTTAAGGGCAGCCACTTTCAGAACACACCTGATGTTATGGTTTTAATGAGTTTGCTTATACGATCTCATGCACATCAGAACATTTTCAAAGCCTATATTATGTCTCAATTGAGTTACTAGGCATATATTCAAATACAATTTTTTTTTTTGTTACCTGAATCAGATGCCGTTTCTTAGCCCATTTGTTATCATCTTCTACACCAAGAAAATAACCATAGTGTTGCACTGCCCCAATTGCCAAAGTAAGTTACGCGCACGCATAGGCCAATACCTTCTTACACATGCGCAATGCAATCCCAAAGAAAGAGCAGTATTAACTAATAGTTAGCCCATTACAGTTAATAATCAATGTGAAAGTATATCATGAGAGTGCTGTCCAAGCAATTAACTACATGTATTGATAGATAATTAGATATGACCGATAGTTTTAGAAATAGAGTTTCCATGAGGAGGAGACATAGATGCTCTACTTGGGTTTAGGGCTTCCAGTCGTCTTTTTAATTTCTTAATTCTAGAAAACTGAGAGTTACTGCTTTCTTGAACTTGTTAGAGATAATAAAATAAATAGAGAAAACCTAACAAACAATAAGAAGTAGTGAAGTTCATAACTTCATTCAGAGATGATCTTACCAGATGATTTAAGTCTTCACACTTCTGCTTAATTTCTTCCGCGTCCTTCACAACTTTTGTTGCTGCTTCCAAGACGCTGAGACTCCAGTTGGGTCACATTGCAGCGTCTACTTAATCTCCCCCAGACCCGTGAGAATTTACTGTGACAGTATAGCTGCCAAGTAACCCAAGTATCATGGTAGACCATGGAAGTATGGTTATAGTTCCATTCCATCATTCTATTAGTGAAATTCATAGCTTACAAATTTTTTTCAAGCCAGTAAATGAAAAGGATTTTCAAGAATTATAAAAACCCTAAAAATAAACAAAAATAAACAGGAATTTCCATTACAATATCTAGGTTCGGAAAGTCTTTCCAAAACCAAATGATTATTGGATTTTACTAACTTAACTATCATTATCCGGGGATTCCTGGATCCGCTTTTAGATCACATTCTAATCTCTAATCAAATAGAATGAAAACAGAAGATTAATTAGATATAATAGCTGCAGACAAATCTCGTGACTGTGATCAAACAACATTAGCTACGTCTCATCTCTTGATGAGTTCTTATTTCAGAAAAAAATGTTATGATGATTCTCTTTGGTGCTGCTTACCAGTGGAGGTTGGATTATCTGAACTATGAATAAGAAGTCGAAGAAGTAAAGACTCCCTAGATCCGCCGCTTATTTAACTATCTTCTCAAACTAGCTAGTTTGTTTGGTATCTATAGATACCTCCTTTCCAGCTCATACATAAAGGTTATCCTTGAGTTAATTTGCTGCTAAATGAAGACGGGAATGGATGGCTGAGGGGACAAAAAAGATCAATTCGGTTCATCTTGGACGGCTGGTATGGCTGACAGAGACCATATCATAGTCAGAAAATTTGGAACTATAATCACGAGGTTGAGAGAGTTCAAGGGATTCGGCTCTTAGCTCCATAGTTTAGCGATCCATAGAGGAAACAACATCTGAAGCTAGATAGATGTCCATTCCAAAAGAACTACGGAGTTCAGGGTTCGCTTACCCTAAACTAGCAGGTCTAGAAACTATGAAGTGGTATTTGTATAGGGATAAGGATAAAATGAATAGAGAATCAAGTGAAGAAACTAACTTTTTTCACTTACCCTTCATAGAATGACTATTTATATGGCTTACGCTAATAAAATGAAGCCCGCCAAAAAAAGAAATGGGAGAGTGAAGGAAAGGGAAGCTTGGATTTCGAAAATGGAGCTGGTTGTTTTCCATGAGAAGACGTTGTGTTAAGGTTACCTATGGAAATGACAGGAAGGGGGGGAAAGGTGTTGTTGATGAGCTAGACTTGATCAGGCTTACTGAGGGACTCAGCCTCGTATCCACGTGATGTTCCTTGGATACCAAGGCTAAAGCCAAACGATTGGAGTGCTTTTTTGGGCTAAACCTATTTTAGAGAGTTCTTTGGGCTTGAACATGATGTTAGCGTGATAATGGACAGAATGAGCTTTATTCTGCTTTGCTGAGACTAGGCTAGGCCAAGTGAAATTACCTCACTCATCAAATCATCTTAGAAAGCTCTCCCTCGTCAATAAGCTCCACATTTAAAATATCTAAAACCAGTTGGTTGAATTAGATTGGTTCTTTTATAATATTTCATATAAAAAAGAATTACTCAAATCATATATAATGATGTAATTGAAATTAAGGTTATGAATTCCTGATATGTTTATGTCTTATCAATAGGTCCAAAAATTCCTAGATCTCTTTTTTTTATAAGAGTAGGAATTGAATGGAGTTCTTTCTTTCCATTTCTTTTCCTAGCTTGGTTTAAAACCCTCACTGTCAATACTTTTTTAGTATCAATTGACAAGAGTTACAGAGACAAAAATAAGTAATCTAACCCTTTAGATCATTTCACATAATTTGATATACAATGCATTAATCAATTATTTTGTCAAGGTAGTTCCTTTAATAAAATCATGAAAAAAAATATAAATCTATACAAATAGCCCATAAAATAATAGTTATTAAAAGTTATAAGTACATATTCTAGCCTCAGTTTGTCTAATGGTCTCTACCCAAGTAGATATGACCCATAATCTAATGAACGTGCAACCAATTAGTCATTCTTTCTTTATTTTCTAATCAAACATCATGTTTTTTTTTTTTTATCTTCTGATCAATCCTTTTAATTTTCCTTTTGCAACAATATATAATCTTGATCCCTTATCTTGATGCCTACAACTCAATTTGTTTTATAGTGATGATAATAATCCATGAAATACTGTTTTTTTTCTTTTTCTTGGGTTGTTTCTGAATGGCACCATAGCTATATGACCGTTTTCTTCCCCTAAAAAATGCTAGTTCCCTCATCAGGACCCAGCAAGCAGCATAATTCTATCCAAGACTATCGAGATAAAATGCCACTCATGTCAAAACAACACTCCCGCTAGGTAACGGAATTGACTTCCTAATAGCCTTCTTGCTCCTTGGTAGGATGCTAATTATGCTGTTTACTGAGCCCTCATGATGGAACTGATATTTTTTAAAGGAAGAAAGCGGCCCCCTTTTGCGGTAGAGTGGGTAGCATCAATTTACCTCGTGTAGTTATGATGTCATTCAGAAACAACATAAGAAGAAGAAAACAGTATTGCATGGATTATTGTTATCGCTAGAAACAAATTAAGTTGTAAGCATTAAGGTAAATGACCAAGATTATATGTTGTTGCAGAAACGAAATCAAAGCGATTGGTTGGAAGATAAAAAATAAAGAAGAAGAATAAGAAGCATGATGTTTGGTTAGAAAATAAAAAAAAAATGATTAACTGGTTATAGATCCATTGGATCATGGGCCAAAGCTCTTAGGTAGAGACAGCTAAACATCATTTTAATTGACCAAGACTAGAATATGGATATAGACCTTTTGATAAATATCATTTTATAGGTTATTTATATAGATTCATATCATTTTCATGATTTCATATGAGGAATCATCTTGACCAAAATCATTGATTAAGTCTTATAGATCGAAGTATGTGAACGAATCTAAGGGGTTATATTCATTTTTTTCCCTACAACTCTTGTCAATAAATAACAAGAAAGTATTGATAGGGAGGGTTTAGCACCAAGCATGAAAATAAATAGAAAGAAAGAGCTCCAATAAATTCTTCAACTCTTTTAAAGAGTAGAGATCCAAGAGTTTTTGGACTTCTTGATAAGAAACAAACATATATAGAAAATAAGTTCATATTCTTTATTCAATTATATCATTATATATGATTTGAGCTTTTCTTCTTTATATAGGATTTTGAGTGAACTACTTCAGTCTAATCCTAATCAGTTCTAGATATTTTGGAGGTGGAGCATGTTAAGAAAAGAGCTTCCCAAGATAATGTGATGGGTGAGGCCAATTAAACAAGGCCCACTCTGTCTAATATCAAACAAATATCATGTCTAATATCAAGATTTGTTTGCAACTACTATAGCTAATCAATCTCTAGCTTTCATTTTGTTTGATTAAAAATTGAAATGCGATCTAAAAACAGATATAGGAATCTTTTGGTAGTGGTAGTTTGGTTAGTGAAATCCAATAATTGATTGGTTTTAGAAAAGTCTTCCCAATCTAGATATTATAACCGAAAGTCTTGCATACCTATAAGCTTTTTCTAGTCCTCGAAAACCTTCTTCTTTTATTGGCTTAGGAAAGACATGTAGGCTATGGATCCCACTAATGGAATGGCTTCCATGGTCTATCAATCTTCTACTTTCATTCTGTTTGATTGAAGACTATAATATAATCTGATAACGGATCTAAAAATTCTATAGTAGTGGTAGCTGGGTTGGTGAAATCCAATAATTAATTAGTTTTAGAAAAGTTTTTCTAATCTGAACATTGTAACTGAAAATCCTACCTACTTGTAGAGTTTTTGTAGTCCTTGAAAACCTTTTTTTACTATCTTGGGAAAGAACCATATGCTATGAATCTCACTTATGGAATGGGACTATAAACATAGTACTCTCATTATCTAATATGATAATTAGAGTTCTTGGTATAATTCAAGGCAACCATACTGTTACCATAAATTTTCGCAGGTCTGGGGCATGAGTTGATAAGAATAAATTTTTTTAATGGAGTAAACTACATACAAACTATCAATGGGCTTTCTAATTTATGGTCTTCTTTGTCTTTTTTTAGTGCGGATCTACTATGATAGACACCTATTGTATGTAGATGGTTTTTATTGTGTGTTTACATGTATCACTAGTAGTCAATAATATGCACATCATATCAACATATCAAATGAAGAAGGAAATACAATTTGCCAACAACATTAGTGTATTAACAACCACACATCTCACAAACTTCGACTGTGTGCAGCAAGAAAATCATGAGACAAATACTACATTTCCACATCAAGGAATTGATTACATCCAATGATTCCAAAATCAACAGATACTTGTTCTTGAAAAGCATTTCCCCATATAGCAAAATAGAGGTTGCCTTTACTTGTGAAATCTTTTTTTTAGTTTTTCACAAAAAATTTATAAGAAACATCAAACTAAAGAAAATGTGTTTACTAACTGAGAATGAATTTTTTTTTTCTGAAATTTGAAAAACACCAAAATGATTATTTCCCAAAGTCTCCAATATAAAACTAAGGGCCTTATTTATATATAACAACATGTTTCTTTGATTTTTAATGGAAAAATCTCTTTAGAATAAATGTGAAAACTAGAGATGGAGATTAAAAAAAAACATTTTTCTGAAAGTAATTACAACCAGAAATGCCTTTGATTTTTCCTATTCCTTTATTTGGCCTTCTTTTAAAGAGCTCAGCCGATGTTTGAAGGGATTGAAGACATAAAGGTGTTTTCATTTTCTTTTGCCTTTTGCTTATAGGAAGGCACCTCATCAATTAACATTCATTTTTCATCTAAGAAAAACAAAGAGAGAAATAAAAAAGAAAAAGATTCAGTGAAAGCATGGCCTTTTTAAGGAGCTCGGCCCTAACATTGTTCGACATCGAGTTCTTAGCTCAAATCTTTATCCCCGTTGCGTCAGTCGTGTTCAAGATGATACAGACATGCGAGATCATTTCTAATGAAACAAAAGAAGAAAAATATGCAGAACACAAGCGACTGACGAAGGAACTGGTTTCACTACTGCATCACATCACATTCTTCCAAATACCTCAAAAATCAATTTCCACCATCCCAAAATCATGCTACCCATATTACTCTAAATCATTCAAATACTACTTTCATTACTAACAGTAAGAACCAAGTTTTGACAATGAAAAGGGACAAACCTTCTGAGCTTCTCCCTCCTTCAACCTCGCAACACGAATTCTCTCCGTCGACATCTGTATCTTCTTCCTCATATGTCGCTTAAGCCTATCCACACCCCCATCATTCACAAAAACCACCAGCAATGTCAGTAAAACACCAAATCCAAGACTGAAAAACTACAACATTGCCGCATACCAACCTGCTTTAACGTAAGATTCGCTAGCTTTATCTCTACATCACGAATCTTCGAATAATTTTCTTCAATATATCTAACATCAACAAAAAAAATTCATAAAACAAAATTATATATATTGTTCATTTTTTTAATTCTTAAAATTGAAATTTACTGATTCTCTCTACATCACAAATCTATGAATAAATGTCTTCGACATATCTAACACGAATTAAATAAAAAAAAATCATCAATAAGATTTCAGAACTTCTTTTATTATTTTCTTTTAGTTAAAGACTGAAATTCACTAATTCTCTCTGCATCACGAATCTTCATATAATTTTCTTCAATATATCTTACATTAAAAAATAAAAATAAAAATATCAAACAAATTCATAAATAAGTTATTGAAGACTGAGATTCACTGATTCCAGGAATTATTCTTGTGTTTTTTTCCTTTCTCGGAAACAGATTAAATCACTAGATAAACTGATTATCGAAACTACATTTTCTGATTATCAACACATAATTACAGATCCAAATAAACGAGAAGCGTAAAACTTACTTCCTTAATTGAAGTTGCTCTTCTTCGATTATCTAAAAACTAACAATGATTCACATTACAATAAATAAATTCAGTAATAATTACAATAATAATCGATAGAGAGAGAGAGAGAGAGAAGAGTGAGACCTTCTCGGTGTAGGCAATGACAGGAGCTTCTCGAGGAAGACTGTCAGGTCCGACCTCTGGTTTAAGCATCGTCGACGGATTTGGAGATGATGACGATGACGACGACGACGACGGCATTTTTGTTTCTGTTTTGAAACAAATGTGAGATTTTCAGCGGAAAATCCGAATGATTATCTTTTTTATTAATAAAAAAATTGAATAATTATCAATAAAACAAACTCTGAATTACAATCTACGGATTAGCTTATGTCTTAGCTCTCGACGATTTTAGGATCATATTTTCATATCGATTTAATGCATTTTTTTCATATTTACTTTTAATTATGTGAGTGAAATGTCAACAACGTGGTAGTTAGCATGGTAGTTGTGACATGACTATTACGTGATGATGATAATAATTATAACAATATTAAATTGACAATAATTATTATTTTATTAAAAATAATGATAATTAAAATAAATAATCATATAAGATGTTATATAAATTTTAAATATGCACATAAAAGTTATACAGCTAAGAGTGATGATGATTGTGGCACCAAAATTAACAATGAATGTGATAATATTAAAATGGAAGGGTAGTTCATGCCTTCTTAATGGTAGAAGACTTGTAGTATCAACTTTTTTTTTAATTTTTTTAAATATCAATAAAACAACACTATTTTAATTATTGTTTTAAAATTTAGATTGGTTCAATCTAAGATTTAGGCTCATCCAAGTTTAAAAAAAAAAAATCAGCTAACCTAATTAAAAATTCAAGTTAATTTAGGAACTTAGCTGACTCAAGTTTGACCTAATCAAAACTCAATTATCAATTCGTTAATTTGTTTTAGATCAAAATAATTTTGTTTAGATTTTTCCAAAAGAAATTAGATCGGTATTTCTGCCACTTGACTCGATATTATCCTACATCCAACACCAAGATCAAGTTTTCAAATTTTAATAAAAAATAATTGACCTAATTATCCAGATTTTTTTTCAAGTCAATACTAAGCTAGATCCAAAGCTATGATTTTTTGGTATATTCTGGGTTTTTTATTAAAAAAAAATGCATATTCTACTTCTTGATCCTTCTATTATAATTTCTTGATCATGCGCTAACAATGCATATTCCTTCATCCTATGTATAAACACAATCGATGTTAGGGGAAACACAATCGATGTTAGGGGCAACACACTTGAAACCTTTCAGAATGTATGTTCGAGATAAAACAGTGACAGCAAGCATGGCAAGAAAAGAAAGTTGTCGCCCTTGTGACCTTGAGGCTATATAGCTGTGTGCAAAACAACTCGAGCACGGCTAGCAAGTCAAGAAACGTCAAAACACTTGAGTTTTGATAGTGGAAGTTAATCTGATCATGTTGAAACTAGATTTGAGATCATTGATTTTATTAAATAATCAAATCTACAATGCTTTTAGGGATTGATTGTTACAACCTTTGATGTTCATGAGCATGAAAGAGAAGAACAACAAGCGAAAACCAAAGGTGTTATGCAAAGATTTCAAACTACAACAACTTGGCACAAGAAAGAACACGAGGGTTGATTTATGCCTGTGCTTTCCATCCTGGGGCGGCTTTCCCTAAAAGTTTCAGGACGGCTTCTTTGGTAGGTAGTGCAGGGATTGCACCTCTCTCTGTTACCGTGACAGCACCGCAGGCATTTGCAAACAAAAGAGCTTCCCTTAATAGCTTCTCATCCTGCAGGGAAGGAGGGAGGGGGAAAGGTTCGGTTAGGAGCTACTATAATGACAAATGGAGTCCACACAATTGGTGTCTGGAGTCTCGGAGAAATACAGTGAAATTTCATTCTGTTTTGTAGCAAAGGAGCATTTTGATGGAGTCCAAACAAATGGAGTTATTATAATGACAAATGGAGTCCACACATATGGTGTCTGGAATCTCAGAGAAATACAGTGAAATTCTATTCTGTTTTGTAGCAAAGGAACATTTTGACTACAAGGTTGTATGGAATCTATAGGAAGCTGTATTGATTCAGAGATTTAAAATTATCAATGGGATAAAAAGATCGAGCCATTCTGATTCTGTATGCAACTATATTTACCTCGAATAGATTTAGGTTAAAAGCTAGGTTGCTCAACATCCCACCAACAAACGCATCGCCTGCACCAGTGGTGTCAACAGGCTTCACCTTAACACCAGGAACACGGCCTCTGAATTCCTGAATTGGTTTACAGTTTATGTCAATTTGCTGTGCCACATTGAAATATCAGATCACATCGCATATGAAAATAACCATCTACAAGCAGCCCTGCAGTGATACTTCCATTTAATACAGCAGATTTTCAAACTTTTTGACGACCGCACATAAATCACCTAGACCTTAAGTAACTTTGCATTAGATACACCTACACATTCAGAAGGATCCGCACATTCATTCAGATCATTTGCTGTGTAAGAGATTCTGACTTGAGTAATTGCATATTGTCATAATTGAAGAAATTCAGCAAAACATTTCTCTATAATATCATCTGGTAAGACATTGATGACTGATGTTTCTCTAGAGAATATAACAAAGGTTGGAATAGAATATCAGTTATTCATATGATTCCATAATTCAAATTCTGCTAAATTATCCAAGCACGATAACCAAGACAACTAATAGTTTGCTTTTTTCTAGCGAAGGCTTCGTTAGCCAAGGTCCTTAGCTAACATGAACTAACATTCCAACAACAGGAAAAAAATAGAGAGAGAGAGAGGGAGGGAAAGAGAGGGAAAGAGAGGAGCAGTTTAGCAGGAACCTCTTCTACAAACACTTAAGGGACATTTTTGGAGTTTGTCTGGGATATAATTGTGGATAGATTATAATCTAGATCCTGTCTTTAGTTTGATAATTGATGGTCAACATGAAGGTTTATATTTATATATACGTGACAATAATCAGTAGGTTACCTTGGTGTAATACCGGCAACCCTCTGACCCTTCTGTTACAATCAGAAGCTTCAGATTGGGATGAAAAAGCTTGTCTAAGACCACTTTATCATCAGTATGATCATCACATCCAGTTAAGAATGTAATTTCTTCCTCACTTATCTGCAATTTCATATAATCAACCCAATGAGTTCCAAATATATTACTATGAAAGATCCGCAATTGTTTCACTTCAGAACAATAAAATTGAGCTGGTGTATATGCGCTTGTGCAACAGCAGGTTTCAACTACACCTTAATAACATCAGCTTGTTCCCATATGCTCATTATGCCTTCCCTAGCAGCCTCTGCTGATGGCCATAATGCCAATCTCAAATTTGGATCATATGAAAGGATGCTGCCAGACTTTTTGGCAATTCTCATCGCTGCAATATGGCTTGACCTGCAAGGTTCTGAAATCAAACTAATTGATCCATAATGAAAGATCCTGGCCTGCAATCAATGCAATTTGGGAAGTGAAAATTTTTCAAATGGATATCTGCCAGAATTTGAAAATCTTGTGGAATGCGTCCTAACATGCTACATCTTTCTTACTAAAACCAAAAGGAGAAAACAGACCTGCTCAAGGAGGTTGATATCTAATTCTGATTCTTGAAGAAGCATGTCTGCACTTGGATGACGGAAAAATAAGAATTCACGCTCACCATCAGCTCTGAGCGTAATAAATGCCAGAGCAGTCCTCGCAGTGGAATCAAATCGCACACCAGAATTATCCACATTGTTTTGTTTCAAAATGTCAGACAGCATGTACCCAAAATCATCATCACCAAGCTGAGAAAATATGCCACGAAAGTTGAAATTAGAACTATGACTAGATAAAAAGCATGGATTCATGGACACCAAAACCGTTCACAACATTAAAAAAAAAACAGGGGACTGAAATCCTGCAACGTACAGTTTACTGTGAAATTACAAAATTCCATTTGGCCAAATGTTTAACCAAATTCCAATTAAAATGAAATCTTTATGATAAATCAATGCAATTTCAATTTAAGTTCCATTTACTCAATGCATCAAAAACACCAAATGAAATGAATTAACCAAGTGTTTGGCATGTGCAACGCAACAAGTCATTGCATAAATAAGTACCCCAGAACCATATCCAAATGCACCTTGCCTATAAAAGCTGATGAACCACCTAGTTTTGATATACCAACGGCCACATTAGCAGGAGCACCACCAGGAGCCTTCTTGAAAGTAGGTGCTTCAGCCAGTGAAACCCCACCAACTGTTGGTACAAAGTCAATCAACATTTCCCCGAAACAAACAACTAGCGAGTCATTAGCTCCTTCTTTCATATTCAATGCATGATTATTAGAATCACCTACAGATTTTCAATTGCTTGATATCAGTACAATCTGCACATCAATAACTACAAAATCACTCAGCAAATTGGAGTCAATAAAAAAACTATGCCTCCCTTTGTCATTCCCAAGACCAAAAAAATCTCTTTAAATCAGATTCAGGTTGAAAAACAATTCAACTAACTGTGAATTAACACAAATTTTCAATCTTGATTAGACCACAGATCAATAGTCATTGATAAATTCACAAAATCAATCCCATCTTTTTCAGGGTTGGTCCACCTAAAGCACTATAAGCTAGTATACAGTAACTTCATTGTACAAGATAAGAAAAACTTTCTACAGGACTCAAACAGAGACAACAAACCAAAGAGGAATAAAGAAAGATCTATGAAAGAAAAAACAAGAAACCCGAGATCAAGAATCACACGCACAAAATAAAAGGAGAAAAACACAAAACCAGCTCAAACCCAATAAGAAATCATTGAAAAGAACATCAAAACAAAGAAACAACAAGCATAGCATTGATCAATCAAGAAAGCAACAACTTTAAAAGAAATGAAACAAAAGAGAATTACATGGGACATAATCCTCAGCCATTTTACAAGCGTTAAAAGCAAGAATCAAGAGAGAGGAGGAGGAGGAGGAGGAGGAAGAGGAGGAAGTGTGGTGCAGTGTAGGTGTCTTATAAAGAAGAGGAGAAGAGGAGTTATGGAAGGAGGAGATATGGAAGGAGGAGATGACGGTGCTTGCTTTGTTGGAGACCTTAAACTATCCTGAAGGATCGTTCTAAGTGACAAGTTGACAAACAGAGCTGCAAACTAATTATCTATTCCTTTCTCTCTTTTTTGGCCTTTTAATTATCACTTTCCTTGTATTTTATCTTATCTTCCTTTCTTTTTGTCTTATTCTTAGATGTTAACATTATTGTTTAATTTTTGTTTTAATAAATAATAAATCAGTCCCTCTGGTTTAAAATAAATAAATTAAATAGTCCTTCTAGCTTTAAAAATAATTAATCATAACATTTTACTATTAATTATAATTGGAAAGTGATAGATTTTTTTATTTATTTATTTGGATCTTTGCATATTTCAAATATCATCATTTTGAATTTAATAATTTGAATTTGAATTAATTGTTGGTATTTTATGATACAATTTAATGTTCTCATGTTATATTTTTAAAATCATTAAATTCAAATTGACATAATTTATTGTATCAATGATTTTAAAAATATAACATGACATGGCATCTATATAACCATGAGAGCATGATGTTTACATGTTTTTTTTTTTTAATTTAAGTATTTGAGGGTGGATTAGCAATTGTTTTTTAAAG
This sequence comes from Populus deltoides, assembly GCA_015852605.2. NCBI lineage: Eukaryota > Viridiplantae > Streptophyta > Magnoliopsida > Malpighiales > Salicaceae > Populus > Populus deltoides. Next base: position 918,417 of record CM027581.2, read on the forward strand.
TATTTTTTACTCGAAAATATATTAAAATAATATTTTTTATAATTTTTTTAAAAATATTTTTAATATTAATACATTAAAACGATCCAAAAACATAAAAAAAAATCTTAAAAAAAATTAATTTTTTAAAAAACATTGTTAGTAATGCAATTGTAAACTACCCCGTACTTAAATATCTAGTGGAATATGTCCTTGTTACCCCAATTGAATTTTAAATAAACTCTATTCATGTTTGTTAGACTTAGCATTGATTGGTCAAACTAAGATATTAATTACGAGTCATTGGATCATTAGGTTGTTGTATTGAATTGTTGATTAAAAATATTAATTATAAGAAATTAAAATTAATTCAAACTTTTTTATTATATTCAATCAGGTTTTAAATTAATTATAATCGGTTAATATTTTAAATAATTATTAAAAAGAAACCTAATCCAAATCTACATTCCAGGTAGTCGGTTTCCTGAGGGTTTAGGGTTGGTAAAGAATATTATATATTGAATGTGCATGCATGTTTTGATGACGTGGCAACCTTGATGACCAAGGCCGTGAAGAAACAAGGTGAATCTCAGCAGCATAATTAGCTGGAAAGTATCCGAAGATGCATTTTGCAAATTAATTCATAAACTAAAGAAAAGCAACATTTTTGTCTTTTGACCTCCGCCAATGGTTCCCAACAAAATCTGGCCGGCCACAAGCAGTTTTTTAAAGAGGGATTTTACAGTATTCAGGAAAAATAATTATTTATAGATACTATTTTAATAAATAAATAAATAAATATAAAAATAACTGAGAAATAACTACTCATAATTATTCTCCTAGCACCATTTTCTTTTCTTTTTTGTATTTCTAACCAGAATTTGCTTTCAAGAAATTGAGATTAAGATTAATGTTAATCACCAGTAATGATTATTCTTGGCATTTTATTCCAATTTACATATATTATAGGCTTAATTGATTTTCCTACTATGAATTAAATTAGGGATCAAAATTGATTTACGCCATCAAAACATGGAGATTATAGGAAGTTTTCTCCGATCAGAGTAAGATGAAATTATTTTCCCATGACATAATTAAGTAGGGGTGAAAAAAAAATAAAAAAAATTAAGAAAACTAAAAAAAAATAATTGAAAAAATCAAATCATAAAAAAATCGATTAAATCGATTAAAAAACTAGCCATGAATATATATATGTTGATGTGGATGTCGTTGTAGTATTGGAAGGTCCGAGGAGGGTGACTGTTTTTGCAAGAAGGACATGGATGCATGAAAATTGTTTGTATACATGCTGTATAGAAGACATGAAATGGTTGTTATCGTCATCATCGTTAAGAAAAACTTTATCTTAATTACAATTAGCCCTAGCTAGCTAGACGACATGGGGAAGTCTGTAAATTTGAAGTTAATTTCTTTTACTTTCACAGCCGTGTTACACATATGATGATGTCGTTTTTTCTTGGATTTTTGATCGAAAAGTCAATTAATTGTGTCTGATCGATGAAACAAGAGCTAGCAGTAGACTTCCAACAAGACTCATCGTTAAGAATTGAAAAGCAGATTTATTATTAAAAGCTTTATTTCAAAGCTTTTCTAGCTTTTGATTCATATTATTTAGAATTTTAATTTTTAAGTACGAGCTGTTGTTGGGCCCCTCCAAGATTTTCAAAAGATCACTTTAGTCCTTGAAGTTTAAGCATATTTGCACATTAAGCCCTTGAAAATTACCGTAGTCCTTCCACAATCTTAACTCCAATAATTCAATTCACCCTCCAATATCACTGAAAAAACAAATTTGGACCAAAAACTTTTTATTTCAAATTACCATTAATTATAGCAACATCCACAACTACAACCACGACCATTCTCCTCCATGTTAAAACAATAGGGGTGCATTGCTGAGTTGCTTTTTTCTCATTTCTTTTTTGTTTTTTCATTCAATTTTATTTTTTCTTTTATTCTCGGAATTTTTTTAATAATCGTCTAAGTTGTTTTTTAATCGATTAAATTACTTGCATCACATTACATCAACTTCTACATAATTTAATTTTAAACTTAAATCAAGTAAGGAATCGGGTTATAAGGTTTTTTTTGTTAATTTTATCTCTTTTTTTTTCAATTTTATTCTTAAATTTTTTTATTGATTGGTCGGGTTACTTTTACACTAGCCAAGCCGACTGGATCACCTCAAAGAAACTTCACAATGTTTAATTTTAAATTCGAGTTGGGTAAGAAATTAGATCGAGAAGTTTTTTCAGTAAATATCAAATAGTTCTCTACAATTTAGATTTTTTTTCAAAAAAAATCGATCCAACCCACAACGTAACATAGGTATGTAAACTAATAAGAACTATACCTACAGTCAAAATTCAATCATTGTTATTCAAACCGGGCCAAATTGGTCGGTTCAATTAGTGAATTGATAAACTGGGGACTCAACTGATTCGGTTCTAATAAAATACAATCTATGTAATTGAACCCATTAAACTGGGTGGGTACCCGTTGGTTTTTTCTTAGAATCGGTGGCCTGAATCGGAGTGAACAGTCGAGTTCAAAACTGAAAGGTTAAAGGAAGAATTAAGTGGAACATTCAAAACGTTGTTGAGCTTCCTAAAAACTCAATCTCAATCAATTCGCTACTGTAATGAATGGCAGCCTGAACGCCAGCAGTTGCAGCCTTGCTTTCTTCGTCCTTCGTCCTTCAATTTTTGCCGCAGCTGGGATCAAAGGATTGCTTGAACCTTGAAGAAATTCTTTTCTCCAGTTGGACCAGTCCTACCTAGTCCTTTCTTTTGTTTTTCCCCCTTCAGCCTACATTATATTTATTAGAAACTAATATATTAATACCTCATCTAATTTAACTTAATTAAACTCTTAAACATAAATAGTTTTTTTGATATGATATTGGAAATTTTTAAATCGATGAAGATATAATTTTCTACAGGGACTTGGTCCCAAGTTTGGCTAGATACTTTTCCAGAGGACATGCTTTTACAGAGCTTTGTTAATAACATTTAAATCAAGCAGTACAGATAGCCAAATCTCAAACAGTTCCAAATCATGCTTTAATTAGAATAAATACTACAATGTCATTAATTACTTGAGCTAATTAAACACGTTCATGTTCATCAAACATCAACAATTCTGGAACACATCTTGGAACCCATTAATATCTCATATATCATACACACACTTGAAGGACTTATAATACTTCACGAGAGCCATCTTGGAGTAGGGTTGCTCTTTCCTGGAATGTCAGTCCTGGCATCAAAGGCTTGTTCTTGGTAAACAAATTGATGGTGCCTGTTTGACAAGAAACATTTTTTGTGCAAAAAAAAATTGTTTTAGGTTAAGTGAACAAAAAGGTACTTCTGTATATCATGCTCAAGTCAATTTTTTTGTACACTAAAGCTTCATTGAAAATCAAAATTTACTTATTAAACCATGTGATAAAATTAATTATAAGTCAGGATTAATTTAATGCTGTGATCTTAAGAGTTAACCAGTACTGTAATTAATAAGGTTGGGTTAAATTAAAGTCCTAAATGTACATATATAAGCTTCCACACACTACAAGTACTTGTAATAAATTTGAGACTAAAGCTTTTATGGCTTAGGAATTTTATTTAATTAATTTTGAGAAATTAAAAATTTTATTCTCTAAATATTAATTAATGAACACTTAATAACCATGAATATATTTAAAAATGTTGATGTAAATACGGTTTTCTGTGTTATTAAAAGGATCTTAAAGGAGTGTTTGAGAGTATAATAGCAATTGTGATTTAAAGTGTTTTTTATTTTATAATATATTAAAATAATATTTTTTATTTTTTAAAAAATATTTTTGACATTAACATATTAAAATAATCTAAAAATTAAAATAAAAATTAAAATAAAAAAAATTAATATTTTTTAAAAAACACGACTTGAACTATTCCAAACACACCGGATAAGTAATTCATATGTAAACATCCAACATAGTTCACTAAATTAAAGAGGAAGAAGAAAGAGGCATACCCCATCTGTAAAGTGGGTAGAGGTTCAGAATGCTTATATCCATCTGCCTTGCTAGGATCTCCTACACCTTGAATAGCTGGGAGACGCAGAACAACTTCCTCTAGCTGAAATTTCAAAAACCATCAGCAAACTTAACCAGCTTAATCCCCTCCTTGTATGAAGACAATAAACAACTTCCATGCATTACCATCATACACAATTTGGATTACATTTCATGTGACTTGTATATATGTGCAAGGTCGAGAAAGAAGAATACCTTGGTCTTGAGCTGTTTGTTTTCCTCTTCAAGCTCTTGTTCCTGCATGATAAGAAAGATGATCAAATTTTGTAACAGTGATTCTGTTTTCAGTCCACCACAGCTTGAGCAAGTCTTTAACCACCATGTCAATTGCATTAAACATTCTCTTCGATTTGATCGTGACACTTCCCCAGAGAGTCAAAGGGAGGGTGAGAAGTTTGCAAAGGCTATTACGGCTGCCATAGATGTAGCAGTTGATGGAAGCAAAGTTGGGGGGGTGGGAGCAATGCAATCTTACCTTTTGGCGTAACTCTTCCATTCTATCAAACATCAGTTGTGTCTGCATCGATGAGGAGAAATTAAGCATTATTATGGTCATCATTATCAATTTTACCATTTGAAAGATGATCTTTATATATTAAATATTATATAGAATAGCTAGCTCGAAAAGGCCAGCAAGGAGATTGAAAGGGAACAATATGGGCCACTCTGCAGCAGAAGACTTCAAAACCATCATTAGACAGGAACACCAAACGTAGAAAACAATGCTGACTACTTTCAAAACCTAAAAAGAAAGAATATGTAACCCTAATTGCCAAAAAGTCACCTACAAATTAAGATAAGAAAATCTATTAAAGGTAAATAGATAAAAATATAAAATAAATATATGTTTAAGACAGTTCTAAAATGAATTTTTATCCTTTCAAATTAAGATATATAAGAGGATTCATTTCTATTTCAAGATAATAATCAAATGACAGTATAATAATTCTAATATTTCAATGTATAGCAACTATATCATCAATCTGATGAGTATTTTGGTACAAAATACTAGCAAGTAGATAACATGGAAGAACTTTGCAATGGTCCATAGAAAGTGAGTCCAGCCCCTGAGACTTTAGATAAAAACTGGAGAGATTTTAAACAGGGGCGAACAATTCACATAAAAATTGTATCATTTTTTAGCCAATAATTAAATTAACACATTTCACACTAGTTTTTATAATTGGTAAGAAATTATATAAATCTTTGAGTTTAACCATAATGCATGTGTAAATGTATGTACCTTCCTTTGCCTAGCTTGTGAAAGAGTTTTGTCAAGCTGTTTCTCAATCTTCTCCAACTCTTTAAATGCAAGTGGTTCAAGATCTTCTCCAAGAAAATTCCTGAAGAAGAAACATATATAATTCTCTAATTTATTAGCATGTTTTAAAAGTAGAATAGTACAAGCTATTTAACATGTGTTTCTTCGTAGGTAGAGTATTATTTAAAAAAAAAAAATGTGTATGCATACTTTTACAATGTGTTTTTGTACATAAAGAAATTTTAAACGGAATTTGAAAAATTCATGCATATATCTAATTAAATAAATTAAAAATTATTTATGTAATAAAAAAAATTATCAAGCCCAATAACTACCCAGCCGAAGTTAATCAGCCACACCTATTACCCGGAGTTAAGAACCAACAAAATATTAAAGTGACTGAAAAATAAAATCAAACCATAACAAATTACATTATCCAACTAATAATCAACCAAATATTTAGTGATAAAATTAGAAAAAAAAAATTAAAGCTTAGGCACGCGGGCCTAAAGTAGCCCACGCACATGTGCCTTATTGTTAAAAAACATTTCTTGAAGAGTCGTCCGCCCCTTGATGCTTTGAAAAAATTGTCTGCATTGCCTAGATTTTGGCAACCTTCGGTAACTGGAAATCAAACGGTCTGTTTCAGACCAAGAAAAACTCATTTTCAACCATATTTCAACCCGAAAACAACACAAAAAAACAAAAAAACCCTTAAAACATATATATATATATAAATATATATATATATATATATATAACCTCTAACAACCCAAAAATTAGCTTTAAAACCCACAATCAACCTGTAATTAAAAACATTTTTGGGTTTAAATCTATCATTTCATGCAAGTTTAAGGGGAAAAAACATCTTTTATAAACTTTCTCCATCAAAAGAAACCCATTTACACTAAAATCATCTATTTTTTTTACTGGAATCTGACCATTTTCTCTCTTTTCTCTCAAACTAAGGACCAAAAATAAGAAAAATAATACTTGGGATCAAAATTGAATTTCAAAAATTATGAGGGATTGGAAGTTTATAATTTGAGAAGTTGAAGGACCATGTATGTTTAGCCCCAAGTTTAGAAAAATCATCTATTTTGCCATGTTTTTCATTTTAGTCCCCTATCTTTGAATGTTTCATTTCCTTAGTAAATATGCCTAATTGGCCATCAATTTGGGTCTATAAAGGTGTAATCAAAGAAAAAAAAATAAAGGGACTAAAAAAATTATTGTGACAATTCACAGTGATTTGTTTCTTAGTGAACAGTAGCATGAGAAACAATATTTTTTTCACATCTTTTAGAGTATTTCTTAGTTTATTATTTATACAAAATGGATGTAATTTGAACTCGCGACCTTACTCCCTTTATTCCTTCTAGATCCAGTACAGAGCTTGAGGGATATAAAAGGGCCTCAAATTCAATCAAACCCCACTTAGAAAAAGAAATATTTTCTTCCCTCCTCCCTCTAGAAATGATATAGTATTTACCATTAAGTATTTTTAGTCGCATTTTAAAATATTTATTTTTATTTTATTTAGAAAAAAATGAATGGATTAAAAAATGAGATCACCTTTGAGAGCGTTGAAGAGTCTCACATTTTGCCCTTAACCTGGAGACCTCTTGGTATAAGTTCTGGAATTGATCAACAAAAGGAGAACAATTAATGCATTTAAAAAGATATTGTAATACAAAAAAGAAATTAAGTTCATGAATAGGAAATAGAAATTGTCAAATTAGTTTAAGGATTAAAATAAGATGAATAAAACAAACATGTGACCCTTCCTCAGGGATGTTGGTGTCTTGTGTGCTGTAGCAACATTGTCGATACCGCTGAAGGATATTGTTCATACTGATTAAGAAGAAACAAATAATAAATCAATATTAAATTAATTTATAAAAATAAATGGAAGCAACAAAATTAAGAAAAGTATAAAGAGAAAAATCATTCAAATCCTCTTTCCTTTATTTTTCTTCTCTAAGGTTACACCACCTCCTTTATGCTAATTAAATTGATACACTAAATGGTTTTGTTTCATGTTTAATTAAATAAAGAGGCTTTAATTTCTTTTTCCTTAGCATGTAGGGACTTTAATTAATTTTTTTGACAGAAAAAACAATAATTACATCCAACTATTTAACAAACACAAGCATCACTCTTAAACGTTAGGGTATGTATAAGATTTTTTTTTTCCTATTTTGAATAATAACTAAAAAAGATTTTGTTGTTTTTTAGTGTCTACATATAATTATAATAAGAGTCGATTTATCAAAATAAAGAATTTAGAAAGTATTCTGCGGAATAACTTTGCTATCATTTGTCTTTTTTTACTTTTGAAATATGAGCACAAAATCATTAAAATATCTATTTTATTATGATTAAAAAGATATTATTCGGATATTATTTATAGAATAAATTACTCCACACGAATCAAATAGAATTTAGAAATTTTAAAATAAATAGTTTAATTTAAAATAATTAAATTAAAAGGTCTTTTTAGAATGATATATAAAAAAATTGATAGAGTTCTATGTTTCAACTCAATCAGTAGTATCTCTAGAGTCCACTTCTACCCTATACTACTACTACTACGAGTGAAAAGAAAAATGTAAAGACTACAATCAAAGCAGCCCAGGCAAGATTTACTATATTCTTATGAATTATGTTTCTTATTTGAAGGAATTTTGCTAGTATTGTTAATTTTTTTTCCATTATTTTTCACTAATAATGGTCACCAATACTAATAATAGTCACTAATAATAATATTTTTCACCAATATTAATATTATTATCGATGGTGCAGAGTAAAAAAAAAAGATTTTGTCCAATACCATTAATGAAACAATTCAAAAAATCCAATTCAATTAATTAGAACCAATTAAGTATAAGAAAAGCTTATATGATTACTGGTAGAATCAGGAAATATTAAGCACAAACAAAATAAACAGAGGCATCATAAGTCTTTTTCATTCGCCACTTCAATTGGGGACAAATTCAACAAGTAATATAAACAAAAAAGAATAAGGTATTTCATGTTTTTTGTTGATCAGACGACACCCGGATTTGAGATAGGAAAAAAAGATTTGCACTCCCTTGCCTTACCATTCAGTCAACCAAATCAATATAAAATAGACAATAACACACCCTCTCTATTTTCTTTCTAAACTTTTTTTTTTGTACTTGTATCTTAAATCCTATTTTTTTAATCCTTCCTTTTTAGTATATATATAGTGATTAATATGATTGTGAACATAAAAAGAAAAAAGGTTGTGAAAAATCCTTTCTTGTCCTACATTTTTCCCTTTTTTTGTACTTCAATAAATATTTATTTTTTTATTAAAAACAAAATAAAGTACAGTTTTTCTGTTATATACTGAAAGGTATGATTTCATCTTACTTGTACAATCTATTCTATTAGGTAGCGTTTGATTACTACATTGAGATATGAGAGACAAATACAATTGAGGGGACAAGTCTTCTTGTACCTTATTTTTTAAAAATATAAAAATTCATTCTAAAATTATCATAAAGATAGATTTATTTTATATCATTGTATTTATCCCTCCAACCAAACATGTTTTTGTCTCTTCTATATTTATCATTTTTTTTCTAGAGCACTAACCAAACAAAACCTTAAATAATAATATAAAAGGAAGTGTTGAATTAGTTTACTTGTAACGTTATTATTTCAAGTTCAAATCTAATAAAAGATAGGGAAAACAATATTGTGAAAATATTAATTTAAGTATGTGTAATATGAATAAGAGTTAATTAGAAAGAGATTCGGTCAAAAGTTGACAAAAAAGGATGTGCTTAATTACATTAGAAAAAAAAATTATGATTATTCCTAAACTTAATAATTTGAGTAACATTGACAACAATTAGGTGATCGTAATTTATTTCTTATTTATCCCATCCCAGATAGGCTAAATAGATTGAGTTTCTACCCAAAACAAATGAATATTAAATTGAGTTTCTCTTAAGTTAGCTTCCACTTGAGTACTTGAGATAATTAAGCTGATTTAATCTAAGCCCAATTTGTTCAAATTTCAAAAGAAATAAATAATAAGCATGATACGTTTAGAAAATAAATTTTTTTAAAATTTTTATTTTCAAGCAATTAACTTTATTTATGTACATTTAGTGGAATTTATGTAACTTTAAATTAAATTATATTAAATTAGGTCTAAAGGTATTTGTTTCAAATGTCATTAAGTAATATTTGAAACAAATGTAAAGATATATCACAATTACCACTCAAATTAAGAAAAATTCCACTAAAAATATATAATAAAGAAACTTATAAAATCTCATTATAATGTATATCTATTATAACATTTAGTTTAGTAAGTTTTTTTTTAAAATAAACACCATCAAAAGTTAATTTTATTATAATGGTTGATTTAAACATAATTTTTTTCTCAAAATAATTTTTTACTAAAAAAATGATATATATCTAGGAATAAAAGTTCCAAAAAAGTGTGAATATAAAATTAATGATACATGCATGAATAAAAAGTTTATACGTAGTTTTTAATAAATCATTCATTTTCTAACATTAATAACATCAGTACAAAAGAGTGAAAAATAACGTAAGACCAAAATTTAAAAAAAAATGATTTATAGGAAATTAACTAATGATTAATTTTAAAAACTTGATGAATTATAATTTAATTTAAATATTTTTAAAGTCTTGATATAATCAAAATAAAGTACCAATATAATACTACATAGTTTAGAAGTGATTTAATTAGCTTCTTTTTTTTTTTTTGTATTTAGGTTCTTATGAGGTATACAGTAAAGAAAATATGGGACTAACATTTCTTTTAGGATTCATTCTAAAAGAGCCTAATTTTTATTATTTTAAATTTTACCAATATAAATATTTTTCTCAATCATAGGTGAGGTTGAATTTACTTATTAGTATTGATAATTTATTATAATGTTATTATTATTATTTAAATGCATAATAGTCAATTAAGATTTTTAAAGAGTTGATAATTTTATATATAATTATGAATTTAGTAATTAATATATATAGACACACACAAACAACACACTTATTCATTCTTCACAGGCTCCTAGCTAGTAATGGAGTTGGGTATGTTCCATTGGGAATATGAAGGACAAGCAACAAAAGCTTTTGCCATGTTACTCTCATGTGCATCATCACTAGAAGTCAACAGAGGAGAAACAAGGCTCCAAATTTAAAAGCACTGTTCAAATCATAAAGCAATCACATCAGAATGAAGAGGCAGATTAGAAAAGGAAGGAAGAACTATTCAGACACATTACACAATCACATCAAATGCATGCCCAGAACCTGCAGGATGGTGGTGATACTGTTCTTGGCCAGAAGATCTCACTTCCTACCCACAGCATATATAATACTAAGAGAAAGATACCATTAATTTTGTCAGGAAAGTAATCGCACCAAAGCCATCTTGGTTCACCTCAGCTAGCCAGGTTTTGGCGTGTCATTACCTTGATTCTTGAGAAAGATCAAGAACAATATAGACGAGGAAAGATGCCATGATTTGACTCTTCAATAAACTACTAGTTTTGAATCTGGCTGGACACATGTCTCAGCAGAGACAAAAGAGAGACAGAAACCCTAGACACCACACCCACCCCCTCCCCAACCCAAAACCCCTGTCAGTCTGAGAAGACTGTAGAGGCGTCATGGATAACAAAGGACACACAAAAACGTGTCGAGATAGCATTGGGAATAAAGTAGTACTTGAAAACCCCAATTTAAAAGATTAAAAAAAGAAAAAAGAGAGAAAGTAATCCGATCTCCCTCCCTTGTAGATCCAAGGAACTGAGGAAGTCTGTGTGTTAACCAAATCTCCCTCCCTCTTTCTCTATATCATTTGTGTTAAAGTTTGGTGAATGAATCTTGAAGCAAACAACAGCAAGAAAGCAGGAGAGGAAGATAGGAATATAAATAAACGAAAAAGGGGGGAGAAAGATAAGCTTACTCAATGCTACTAAACTCAAAAAGCTTGCCATGGCTAGAAAAGATGATAAGAGCAACCTCAGCATCGCAAAGAAGCGAGAGTTCATAAGCTTTTTTGAGCAAACCGTTTCTTCTCTTGGAGAAAGTTACCTGACGACTGATCTTGTTCTCTATCCTCTCCAAAACCACCTTTCCTCTCCCCATTTCTTTGGCCCTCTCTCGAGGAAGAAAACATAAGAACAACAAACAAATTTAAGAAACAAGGAATTATTCTCTCCCTTTATATATTATCTTTAATATTTATCTATTATTTATCTGATCTCTAATTACATCACTGTCAAGCTAGCCCTCAAAAAGTTCGCACACTGGGGTTAAAACTTATATGGGAGTGAAACACAAACTTTATGTTAATGGGTTTTCTGCTATAAGAGGAGAAACTGAAAAATAAGGCTGAGTGTTTTACCACTCTTAATTTGTAACAAAATAGGATGGTGATGACTGAATTTTCTTTTTTTTTCTCTTTTTGCCCAGTAGCTTCTTACAGTTTCCTTCAGTTTGTTAGCTTCATGTATGTTTATCCGTGCACAATATACATAAAAATAGGTGCAGACATATATATGAGTGGTAAAAGGATAAACTAATTATATGAGAGCAGTTTAGGGGTATTTTCCCAACATGTGATAAGAGAGAAAATCTTTAGTTTAGCCATTTTTTGGTGAAGAAATTCATGTGTCAATGGTTTTTTTCTTTGAATATCCCTAAGAAATGAGATTGAGCTCAGTACAGAGATTTTTCATTAAATTAGTTTTCTGGTGATTTTAAAGTGTTTTTAGATTATAAGGTACGTAGTTTGGTGATGTTTTTATGATGTTTTAAAAGTTCTTTTAAATAAACATGAATTGAAAATGAATTCTCAACCAAAAACCCCTCCTCTTGATTTTTTTGGTTGGTGGTTGAAATCTAGGTTATAACGTAGCAAGTGATGCAATGTTTGTTACTTATTTAAAAAAAAAATTAGAGAGAGGCGAACGATCCCTTGAAAAATAAAAAAATAATTCATGCATGCGTATTATTTAGGCTTACGCACCTAGATTGTTTTTTTATATTTTGATTTTTTTTAATTTTATTTTTTAATTTTTAATTAATCTTAAATTAATCTTCATATTTTTATCATATAATAAAATAAAATAAAATAATTAAATCCAGTAGAGTTTATAACTTGAGTTACAAATTAAACTAGTTGAGGGGGTTAATATGAGTTGTTTATTTTTTTTCTTTAATTTTTTTTGAACTCGAAATAACAAAATTATTTTGAGAAAACTCTTATATGATTTAATTTAAAATTTTAGTTAATCAAAGTGTTGTATTAAAAGTTTTCAAATTTTAGGTTTAATAAAAAAATTCAAAATTTCTTACACCTCTCTCTCTCTCTCTCTCTCTCTCTCTCTTATATATATATATATATATATATATATATAAACAATTGATCCAAGTCACGGAATAACACGAGTAACCTAGTTGAGTCACCCGTGGTTGCAAATTTTACTTTTTCAAAAAATTGAAAAAAAAAAAAGATGGGCTGAATTGAAGAGAGACAGAGGGAGAGTCGTGAATGTCTCTGTTGTTATTCAGTCGTTTTCTAGTGTCACTTTCATATGGACAATGGAGGAAATACGTAGGGCAATCCCGCGTGATCTCTCTTCAATTTCTCCTTAAATATATATTAGTGTTCTTTTTTTTTTAATTGATTTTATTTTTATTTTACTGGTTTCTCTCTTAACGAGAGTACAACCATGGAAATTATGAGAGATTAATATGTGTCGAGCTTTGTACAAATGGGGGAACTTCAAAAGGTCAAAAAGGTTGGAGGTGCGTGTCTTCTTCCCATTTCTGGTTTTGTATTGTACTGCCCCAGAAGACAGAAGTTTAGCCTCTATGAATTCATCTATGTTCCCCTCATATAACTTTAGTTTAAATGTTCCTGATTTTTCATTTTTATGTTCAAAAATTCTAATATTCTCTCTTTGTTTTTTTTTTCAATTGATAATAAGTATGTTAATCAAGAGAGTGTTTGGGATAAAGATATAATTATATTTTTTTAATGTACAACTCATTAATTTAATGACAATCCATTAATATTTATCATACATTGATGAGAAGTGGATTGTGAGTGAGAAAGCACATATTGATGCTTAAAAAAGTTAGAGCATGATTTTGCTCCAATTTTTGTGTGTGGCAAACAGAGATGCATACCTCTACTAGTATTTCATGATTTTGTTTTGCTTTCATGACAGCGACTCACGCATGGCATTTAGCCCTGAGATGTGAACTTTTTATTCTTGATTATTATTATTATTATTATTATTATTGAAAAAAAGTACTTTTCCATAGTTTATATGCCGCGCGCCATATGGTTTTTTTATATATATATAAAATAGCATAATTATCAAGAATATTTCGTAAACTAGCGAAAAAGAGATGGAAAATAACATCTTTTTTGGTTGCGCTATTGCCTTTGGCTGCATCAACAAAACACAAAAACAGATACTATTCCCTTAAATCTTTTCAAGCATCTATATATATATATATATAGAGAGAGAGAGAGAGAGAGAGAATGAGAGAATGATAGGGTAGGGCAGGACGTCCATTTCACATCGATGCATGCACCTGGCAATCAGGCCTGGCCATGGCTTCTGAAATCTTGTTAAGATGCTGCTGAACAGGGCTTATTCTTCGACTTTTTCCTTTTTTCCTGGAACCGGAAGGTAATCCTTCTAAAAAGAAGTAAATACCCAATTACTGCTCTGGAAATTGCAGTCTGAACATGTACAATTGTGTAAATGCATGACCTTCATGATGATGCTACTACCACAGGCCACCCCCTTTGCAGATCATGCCTCTTTGACCCAATTTACCACCCGTAAAAAAGGTTAGAAAATATATTAGCCAGGCCTAAATCCAAATGCCTCGTACACGACAAAAGAAACCTACCTAAACTCAGGTAAAAGCAGAGAATTGAATGCAAAAGGGAAAGATGTAAAGCAAGTATCTGATTTAAGATGTTATTCAACCCGGCCAGAAGCGCCGGGCTAACCTGGTAATTATCAGGTCAGAACTTGAGTTAAATTACATTTTAAATTAAATCAGTGAGGAGTTCATTTGATTATACTCAATACAAACCTGGCTGAATTTTAGAATGATATTCTTTAAAATTAATTTAAATTAACCTGTTCAATTTATAATCTAACTATTATGTCCATTCATGTTTAATAACTTTGATTTCATATCGTGTATTTTGGTGAGTTGGCTTTGTATTAATGGTGTGGTTGTTTTAAGAGTTTTGATGCTCAGGTTGTACAATGATATTAATGATATGGTTGATTTTGTCTCCAAGTGGTTGGAATGTTTGATTTGGTAATTGGTTTAGAAAATTTAAAATTTATTTTGATTAATTTTGGTGCAAGGTTTGCAAATTGAACTTATGGTTATTTTCTTTGAGATTAAATAAAAAATAAAAAAATTAAGAGTTCTTGTTTTGGATTTGATTTTATAGCCTTCGTCAAGCCCCACTATATCAAGCAGACCTTGCGATTTGTATCCACCATCTGCGGCCATTTTTTCCCCGATTTTTTACAAGAATTCAATTGTGTTTTTTTTTCCGCTTCTTTTTGTGGTATATATTTTTGATTTATTGAGTTTTACCTTTTCAAATCCGAACTAAAGCAGATTAGCTAAAAAAAACTTCATTTTTTTAAACAAGCAAACCATACATATGGAAAATAAGAAATTGCAAAAATAAGAGGTGTCCCTCTTTACTCATATAATTTTTCAAAACAAAATATATATAGCAATCAAAAATTTGAGGACCAAATTTGATATAATCAGCAAATAATATAACATTTCTAAATTTTTCACAACTTCCAGAAAGTGTTTTCCGCCCAAAATAAAAGAAAAACACTTCCTGGAAACTAAACTAAATTTTTCTTTGATTGGAAAGTGTGTTCTGTTGACTAACTTTTCTAATGACAAACAAATACAGGAAAGTTTGAAAGTGGTTTTCAGGAAACCACTTTCCATCAAACAAACAAACGCCCCTTTAGACTCCTCTGGGTGTTCTCCACTTGTTTGAGAAAGAAACTTGAGTGGGTTTGTAGAAAACCCGGTAAAGTTTTGCAGATCAACTCGATAATTTATTAACTCAAGAAATGATTTAAGTTGGGTTTTATATTGAATTAAATAAAGAATTCATCTAGTTAAACATAATCAATTTAGTGTATTAAATCAAGTTTCAATCAAAACTAAGATAAGATTTGATTTAATTTTTATTTTCAAAACTATATTGTTTTAATTTTTTTGTGAAATAATATCATTTTGAATTGACATGCTCAATCAATAAACTAAATTCTATACCAAAATAAGATAATGCTACCATAATTGTGTTAGGTATTGTGGTACATGATGTTTTTTATTAAAAATAAATTAAAATATTTTTCCTCTCTATTTATTTATTTATTTTTAATATCATCACATTAAAAATATATATAAAAAAATATTAGTTTAATATTTTTTTTTAAATCAAACATACTTTTAAAACAGACAAAGTTATTACAATTAAAAAAAAAAAAAACACTACCGGCCAATTGCCTTCTTTCGTAGGCTCATAAGTGTATCATCATTTGTGGCATTCAATTCATGCATTTTTTGGAAATTGTGACCACAAGAAAAGGAAAAAAAATAAGGAACAGAGACCTTGTTTTCTTGCTGTCAAGTGGTATTTGGATTCTTCTACAGAAAAAAAGTGATAGAATATTACCTTATACAATAAATATATATACCTTGAAACTTTACCTTATAAAGAATATATCACTGAATAAAATCTTTCATAATTTAATTTCGAGTCAGCAACTTATATTTTTCTTCTTCTTTTATATGAAAAAAATAAAGATTGGAATGAACAAGAATCAAAATGAGATTTATGACCAATAATAAATAAAGATTATTTTAGAATGTATTCATTGTGTTTGTCATAACCCAATTTTTGACCATTTTTATTTTTATTATTATTTATCCATTTTACTGAAAAGGATAAAAACAAATAAATAATAATAATGATGGAAAAACAAGTAAAATGAAATAAATGAAGAATGAATTAAAATTTGGGTTAAGGGCAAAATGATTGAAAGTTTTGGGGTTTAATTAAACTTTAAAATTAATCTAATTAAGTTTGGAATTAATTAATCTAATTAAAAGTTTAATTGGAAAATTGATAAGTTTTGAGACTTAATTGAGCTTAGAATTAATTTAATTCATCCAATCAAGGGTTTGGGGAGGATTGGGGAATTGATAAGTTTTGAGACTTAATTGAGCTTGGAATTAATTTAATTAATCCAATGGGGTTTAATTGGAGAATTGATAAGTTTGGGGGCTTAATTAGGCTTGGATTAATTTAATTAATCCACAATGGGGGTGGTAATGGGGTGTAAGTTTTGAAACTTAATTGAGCTTGGAACTAGTTTAATTAATCAAACCATGGGTTTAATTGGAGAATTGATAAGTTTTAGACTTAATTAGACTTTGATTTAATTAAATCAGGGACTTAATTGAAGAAATATCAAAGTTTGGGGTTAAAATTACAAAATTAAAATCCAAGGATCAACTTGTAAAGGCGGGGCCAATTACGTTTAAACGGGGACTTAATACAAGGCGTTGGAACGTGTTCACTTCTTCCCTTACGTGGAGGGAGGGACGCTGCGATCCAAACGCTGGCCTTGATAAATAACGTGGCCTACCGCCCGTTATCAACCCGCCAATATCCTATATAAACCGGGCAAGACAGAAGAGGAAAGGGTTGGGAGAGGATAAAAAGAGAGGAGGGGGGGGGAAGGGGGAACCAAGACAAAAGGGGAGCGGTATTTGTTGAAACCCCATACCGAGAACGAGCCTCCCCTCAAAAACCCGGGTGCAGAAGACAAAAAAAAAAAAGGGGGGAGTTGGGAGAACTTGAAAAAACGAGCGGGGACAATTCTTGGGGCGGGGCGGGGGGGGGGGGGGGGGGGGGGGGGGAGGAGAGATTTTGGTTTATTAGTGACACGCCACGACCCGACACCGGCGCCTCCGTGAAGCAAAAATTTTGTGGTTGGGGGGGCAGCCGACCCATATAGGTTGATGGGCCGACCCAAAAAAAAAAAAAATTTAAAAATAAAATAAAGAAAAAAAAAAAAAAAAAGAGAAAAAGAAATAATATAAATTTACGGATTATTCACCGAGGCAGTCGGGAGTAAAAATCTTGGTTTAAGTTTATATTATTCTTATTCATTATATTATATTTTATTTATAAAAAAAAATATATATATATATATATATATATATAGGTGCATGTATGAAAAATAAATTGATTTATTTATTCACTAACCTGAGTCGGGAATAAAAAAAAGATTTAATTTTATTTATTTATTTATTTATTTATGTATTTTCTTTCATTTACATAAAAAATAGAGGAAATATGTGGATTTGTAATAAAATAAATTTAATTTATTTGTTTATTCACTAGCGTTAAAGTCAGGAATAAAAAAATATATATTAATCTAAATTCATTTTTATGGCTATGATATAGTTACCAACGCGGAGTTGGAATTAGTGTAGTCAAATATTCCCCGGGCCGAGTCGGGAATATTGTGAATAAATCATGAATGTAAACCAATAAAAAATTTTAGCATTTTAAGACAAAAAAAAAATAGCAATGCAGTTTGCCTTAGGTAGAACGTTTAAGGGGTGATAATATCTTCCCTTTTACGTAACCAGTCCCGAACCATAGAATCTCTGTTGACCAGTTAGGGTTCCTAGTGACCATAATACTAGGTGGCGACTCCCCAAACAAGACATTTTCCTATAAAAGCATGGTGCGAAACCGTTTTTCCACAAGAATTGAATTATTTATTTTGTGGGCCGCCGCGATGTCGGGTGCGACAGTGTTCAAAACAATAGTAATAAAAAATCAATATACATTTCTAAATATATTACTCAAAAAATTTGACATAATAAGCCTAATCAATAATCGAGAAAAATTTATCTCTATTGTTATAAATATAGATATATTCATTATATAAAACATTTAATGTATGCTATATTTGGTTGACTCAAATCCTACAAATTCCTTAAAGTTGTTTTGGAATAGATTTTTTCAAAATCAAAACTTTACTTGCATTCGTGTACTGTTTGATAAATACATGAAAAAAGATGACACACATTTATTTTATATGTAATCGATTGATTGGCTCACTTGAAACAAAAGAAAAATATATTTTATAAAATCAATTTCACCATTAAAATCATGGTCCACAAGTAATTATTAATATATATTTTTTCTTTTTAATATTTATTTTTCCATACATACCAAACATTATTACAATTAAATATTACCTGACCATAAAATAATAACATGTTTTAACACAATAAAAATAAGTTACTTTTGCATGAAACAAATACATTCATAGTCTTGATACTAGATATGTTGTACGCGTGTCGTCGCAGGCCGAATAATGTTTTTAATATAAGAAAAGTGATAGGTAAAAAAAAATCAAGCCCCAAGTCATTAGTTAAATTAGCAATTTAAATATTTATAAAAAAAAATCAATAACAATAAATAAATCGATAAAAAAAACAATGAAAGAAAAGAAAAACACACCCGAGCCTATTCGGATTATCAAACAACTCAATGTTAACCTAATTGAAGGAAACCCATAAAAAAAGAGTCAAACTTCATAAAAAAAAATAGAAGACATCAGCTAAAAGAAAGGGGAGGAACCAGGCGAACCTCTAAACCTAGTATAATCTAAAAAATTACAATTTATTAAATCATGGACCCGAGTTCAATCAATAAGTTTAAATATCATTCAATTTAATTTTAAAGAATGGAATCGTTGAAAAAACTATTAATAAAAAAAACTTGTAAAAGAAAAGGAACAATAAAAAAATAGGGCTAAAATCTAACAAAAAAAAAAAACCTAATGAGGATGAAATCCAAAAAAACAATATCGCAAGCAAAAAACAATTGCAATTAAAAGAATTAGGACTAAACTTTAAAGGTTAAAAAATCATAGATGGTGAAATTAAAAATTATTTGTAATATGATAGATTATTTGTAGATTAAAAAAATGATGGGGTGAAATATAAATTTTTTTTTTATTAAGAGCTAACTCAATAGAATCAAACAAAAAAAAAGAAAATTAAAGTAAAAAAAAATGATAAAAAACAAGACAACATTAATTTAAAAAAAGGGAAAAAATATGTCAAACCTTTTAAATCTTTTCTAATCTTTAAAAGTTTCATCCCATGAAATTTTTTTTTTATCCAAATTCAATTAAGAAACACAATTCTCAACTAATTTAATTTCAAAGGATGAGATTGGTAAAACAGTATTAATAAAAAAACCTACAAAAGTAACAAAAAGAATGAGGATGCAATTTAATGAAAAAATAAAACATAATCCCAAATAAAATAAATATCAATTAAAAGAACAAAGACCATATCTTAAAGATTAAAAAAAATCATAGGCCATGAAATTGAAAACATCTGTAAAAACCAAGTAAACCTGAAAAAACATCTTAAACATGGTCAAATCTTAAAAAACTCGCAACCTATGAAACCTTGGATTCGGGTCCAATCAAGAAGTTTATTATAAGCTAATTTAAAAATATAAATTTAAAAAACTTGTCAAATAATAACAAAAAAACATTAAGCGAACTCAGCAGTCAACCTGGGTTAATAAATCAAACACATAACTCAGGACATGAAATTGGGATGACCTATAAATAAGAAGGAGAAAAAAACACTGGCAAAAACGATTAAAAAAATGCTTAAAAAAGAAGAAATTCGATCAGGGCTAATCCTTTAGATCTATTATCCGAGTCATAAGACTGGGGTGACCCCATTAAAGGCAAATATGAAAAAACAGAGAAGCAAGATTCTTAATTAAACAAATATTGAGGGATGAAATTAAAGAAAATAAATAAAAAAATATCAATTAAAGAATTATGACTAATTTTGACATAAAAATTAAATGAAATTAAATGTTTTGAAAAAAATCAAATGAAATTAAATGTTTAGGAATGGAATTGTAAGAAACAAATTCATTAAGAAAATGATTAAAAAAAATAACAATTAAAAGAATTAGGTCCAAAATTGACCTAAAATTTAAATGAAAATAAATGCCTAGGGGTGAAATTGAAAAAAAAAACAAATCAATCAAGAAAATGATTCAAAACAAAACAAATAGAAATTAAAAAAATAAAGATCAAAATTAAAAAATCAAATGACTAGAGATGAAATTGAAAATAAAATCAAATTAAAAATAATCAATGTAAATAAAATAATTGCAAATAAGAGAAGAGAGACTAAATAAAAAAAAAATAGAAGAGCTAATATGAATTTTTGCATGACCAGCATGCAAATCCGAGAAAGAAAGAGAAGGAAAAGAAAGATATAAAAGGAAATCAATTTTGAGCCAAACCACGCTGGACCACAACACACGCACTATCCAGAGAGAAAGAGGATACCAAGACGAAGCAAATAATGTGGCGGAATCACGGTTACAACTACCGAAACCAACCACACATGCTGCCTGAATGCGATGGAGCTGCTGACCCGCTAACGTGTGTAAGATATGCGTTAACAACTTTTATATTTTTATTTTTTTGTGCAAAAATTAAAAAATACCCTTATAACTGAATAATATTAACAAACAAATCATAGTAAACTTACAACCAAGCCCCTAAAACCAAAGCTAAAAAAATTCTAATAGTTAGGGTAATGTAGTAATTTAATTGTTCTATAAAACACAAAAATATAAAAATGCTTTTGGGTAGAAGGCATTATATTATTGCATTAATTGGTAACATTAGTGCATCATAAAATATATTTATTAAAATAACACCATATAATTTTTAAAAGATATTTATATTACAGTGAAAAAATCAGGGTAAAATAATATGTGGGGCACAATAATATTGCATAATATTGATAGGGGTTATTTATTTTATTTATTTATTTATTTTGATAACATGCAAGATAAATAAATAATTTTTTTTTGAAAAATAGAAAAGAGGAAATAAAATAGAACAATGGAGAAAGGAAGTTCACGGTGTGTTTGTGTGTAGTACGAGCATGACTAGATAGGAAGCGAAGATAAGTCTTTTAAAAGTACATGCGGCAGTCAGAGATTTCCTCAGCTCTACTTTTCTTCTCAGCTCACTTCCCAAAATCTTTCTCTCTCTTATACAAAGTACTCCCATTCTCTCTCTACAGTGATCACTGCTGACTACATTTGCAAGGGAAGAAGAATACATTGAGAGAAATTGTCGATCAAGAAGCAATAAAAATGGCTTCCTCTACTTCTTGTTTGAGACTTGAAAATGTTATCTTTTCATCAACTTATAGAAAGCTGAGGCAAACTAATGCAAATGGCAGTGTCCTCCTCTCTTCACCTATCCGTTCTTTCTCTCTTTTATCGTCATCTTCTTTGTTTTCACCAAAATTTGCTCTCTTAAAAAAATTACATTCAGTTAGTTCTTCCCTCTCTGTCAAAGCTTCCTCTTCTACTGCCATTGCTGAACCTGAAGGCATCAAGGTCCTTCCTTTTCTGTTTTTTGTGCATATACAAATGTATGTTTGCTTTATATGGAAATAAGTAACAAATGGGTATTTGATTCTTGTGTTTTGTAGATTAATTCAGTGTCTACAAAGCCAATTGAGGGTCAGAAGACAGGGACAAGTGGTCTGCGAAAGAAGGTAAATTTCTGCTTCTTTTTTCTGTTTGGTTGCTGAGAAAGTAGAGAAAAGTGATTTAGAATTCTGGGTTTTATGTGCTTTGTTGAATAATAATGAGTGTAGTTTGATTTTAAATTGATGGGCAGAGGTGATTTATTCTGGTTTCAAATTTATGTTTTTGTAGGTTAAGATTTTCAAGGAGGAAAACTACCTTGCAAATTGGATTCAGGTTTGGTTGTTTTCTTTTACATGTTTTTTGGCATTAAATTTTGTGTTGTGTCATTGTTTAGGGGGTATTTGATAAAAGTTTTTGGTAAAGTTTGAATTTTTGTATGTGCAGGCATTGTTTAATTCATTGCCACCAGAGGATTACAAGAATGGAGTGTTGGTCTTAGGAGGGGATGGTCGTTACTTCAACCTAGAAGCTTCACAGGTGATTGCTGTTACTTAATCAACCTGTCATGAATAGTTAATAATACCTTTTATATGTTTAATTCTGTGGCTCCTTCTCTGATTATTGGAGTTGTGTGGACTTAAAATGCAGATAATCATCAAAATTGCTGCTGGGAATGGTGTTGGTAAAATCCTTGTCGGCAAGTAAGCACCACGATTGATCCTTTTGTTGTCAGATGGAGGAAATGCTTATATGCAAAGGAGGATTGATGTATTAGATGAATGATATATGCTAGGACTAATTGTTTGAGACCGATTTTTATGCACTGTGATAGCTGCTTTTGACTAATAGAACCAAACTTTGAGTTGATAACAAATTGTTTTTTTAAGTTAATTAACTCCAAAAACCTAGGATGGTTTGATTGAGAATCATGTTCGTAGTCAATTGGGCAGAAAAAATAAGGTTGAAATATTAATCAATTATAACTTAGCTAACTCTCTTTTATCAGATGCTTTGCTTGATAATCATTTTGGAGAACTTCAAAGAATTATAGTATTTTCTTTCCATCTGAAGTTGTAAATATGAAATACTTTTTGGAATCTTGAATCATGTTTATGCAATTTTGGCACTGTTTATGGTGTTATTCCAACATTTCAGGGAAGGTATTATGTCCACTCCAGCTGTTTCTGCTGTGATCCGAGAGAGGAAGGCAAGAACATACTTCTCATCTATGCTTTGACCAGGCATTCAGCAACTCATTTCAAAGCCTTAATAAATTTTCCCCTTTCCCTGCCTAACCTAGCAAATAAATCTGCAGGCCAATGGTGGATTTATAATGAGTGCAAGTCATAATCCTGGAGGACCTGAATATGATTGGGGTATCAAGGTAAATTGCTAATTCTCATCTAATACTCCTGCTTAATTATAGTTTCATCTCGACCCTCAACCCCACTCCTACCCTTTCTATAAGCTGTAAAAAAATATGGGAATCAAGCACGATGAGCTGATATGCATAGTGCAGCAAGCTTCACTACTTTTTTGCTATCATACTACTGGTAGTTGTCAGCTATCTGTTTTTTAATTTATTTTTGCATTTGTCATATATGTTGATGATTTAACCATCCTGACATGTTATGGTTTGCAATTTAGTATCTTGTTAACAGAGATCTTTTTTTCCCATCACATATTGGTGTTTTAGTTGAATGAACTGACCATGTTGAGTTACTTGCAAACCGACCAGTTGATGTGGCTTCCTTTCTTTTTTCCCCTTACATTTCCCAGTTTAATTACAGCAGTGGGCAACCTGCACCTGAATCCATCACTGACAAGATATATGGAAACACCCTTTCTGTAAGTATCTGGCTATTTCTTTATCAAAAAAGTATCTTGTTATTTACTTGTAATTCCTTATGTTCAGCTATTCATCTTTCTTCAACATGGTTATGTTCTTCTGGTTTTATATCCTTTTTGAAGAGTAAAAATGTAATCATTGCGTAGGTTTACCCCTGTACACCAGTTTTTTATTCAATTGTAAATAATTTGCTCTGACTATAAGTCTCTATTCGAAGTGTAAATGCTTTAGATGAAATATTTATTTGTTTCCTAAAGTAGACACCAACCTTGGCAATTCCGAGCACTACCACTTGAGTATGGTTTTTTCTCCTGTGTGTAAATGAACAATCCAAAATTTCACAGCTATAAACCTGTACCAAGATGACAGGATCCTTACACAAACAATCTGTGTTTTCTGATACGAACCTTTACCAAGATTCAGCCTTTTTGCTATAATCAACACGAGGAAGTTTCTACAATACTTCTCTAGGTCAGTTATGCTAAATAAAACTGAAAAGACCAGCAAAACAAGAGGTTGCCTGGTTTAGGCAAGTTAATTTATAAGCTAATTGCTCATTGATTTTATTTAGACTCGGTCAATTTGAAGTATTTCTATGTTTATTAATATGGATGTTCTGGTTCTTTTTCTTTGTTTTCTTTTCCTTATTTTTAACTCGCTTAATACTCATTTTTTCTTGTTCAAAAAATGCTATAATCCTGTGATTTTCATAAGTGAAGGTTTTGGGTTGCAACTGGACATCGTCTCACCTCCATAATTATTTAGACGTGCATGCTTGATTATTTGACTTCCTATAATTTGGTAGTTCCTGCATGAATCTGAAATTTTGTGAATTCTATGCAGATATCTGAGATTAAGATGGCAGACATTCCTGATGTTGACCTTTCTTCTCTCGGAATCACAAAATATGGAAACTTTAGTGTTGAAGTAGTAGACCCAGTTTCTGATTATTTGGAGTTAATGGAGGTTAGAAACAAAAACATGAACGTGCATCTTTGGATGATCATTCATTTGGATTTCTAGTCAGTAATGTATGGATTATTTTGCAGAATGTATTTGATTTTGAGCTCATCAAAAGTCTCCTTTCACGGTCTGATTTCAGGTACATTTATTCACTGCCAAGTGACATTGCCATTTTTTCTTACATGTTCCTTCATGCATATGATAATGAAGAAGATCCTCTATTCATTTTGGCTATCTTATGTTATGTATATTCCTCCAAGTATTAACTTATGGATGAATTAACCTGAACTGATGTTCATAACTTCTCAACTTGGCAATAAAGTCTCCCCTGAACTATTTGCAGTCAATCTATGTAAGCCTGTTTTCACTAGATCACTATATCTGTTGCTACTTTCACAGATGCTGTGTTTCTTTTGCTTCTGATTTGAAGACTTCTCAGCTAAAATATTGTGTTTGCCATCATAATCATCTGTACCTTCCGCTATTTATTTTCCCTGTACAGAAGCATGCACAATTGTTTTTGCTTGTGTTTGTGTTTGATGCAAGTTCTATACTCTTGCATAATAGGCATTGTTGAATCTTGAATTCATATGTGGAAAGCTATCTTTCTGGGTTTTTAAAGTATATTGGATGGTATTTTACTTTCAGGTTTATATTTGACGCCATGCATGCTGTTACTGGGGCTTATGCAAAACCTATCTTTGTGGACAAGCTTGGGGCCTGTCTGGTATTTTCTGGATGAGACATTTTGAAAATATTTTTCAACTATCCGATATTTCCTGATAACATATGTTAAGTTTTGCATGTAGGATTCAATTTCAAATGGAGTGCCTCTGGAGGATTTTGGGCATGGCCATCCAGATCCTAATCTTACGTAAGATGGCTATTTACTTCTTGACCATATAGCAAGTTGTAACCATTTGATATCCTATTTACCATATCTTTTACTCTAAAACAGATATGCCAAGGGCTTGGTCGACATCATGTATGCAGAGAACGGGCCAGATTTTGGAGCTGCAAGTGATGGTATGTCAGATGAATTTTGAAGAGACTGACATGAGTCATTTTTCAAGTGTTTGATGTGCTATTAATTGCTTGAGTGAATGTATGCATGGATTCACTGGCAGATTAGGCCGCACTGAGTAATTCCTTTGGGGTTTTGAACTAAATTTTGATCTGAAAGTTAAGGGTTTCCCTTTTGTGGCATCAACTAAGTAAAATTTCAACTGCAAATAAACTTTAGGTTGTGGCCATGGTTTTTATTGTTTGACAAAATATTGGAATGATGAACTTAGTAGCTGTACTGACAACTTAAGTTACTTTGCCCTTTCATCAGCCTACAAGCATTGACCATATAAGAATTGTGTATTTGACCTGTCAAAGCTATAAATTAAATTAAGTCTCAAACATTGAAGGAATATATAAGTTTTAAATCCATATATGAATAGCTACTTGCTGAAAGTTATATTTCAACTGATTTTGCTCATTTTGGAGAGATACCAATTACTAAGCCATAAGTATTTCTAATTAACAAGTCCAGTTATAAGTATATCAGGAGGCACTCTTTTAGTAAATGTTGTTACTGATAGTAACGTTACTTTATTTAATTAATCTGCCATATGCGTTCAGATCAGAATTATATATACTGTGTGCATCTGTTGTTTTCACTCTTTTTCATTGAAATAAATGAGTCAATTTGAAATCAACCCTCAAGTTACACTGTTTAACACAGTGACACTTTATACAACAAGATCATTTTGAGTCTTGAATTTGTTGATGTTGTTGTTTCAGTGGTTTTCACTGCTATATCCGTAGATGATATAATGAGGAAACCAGTAGTCAAATAGGAAGAAATTGTGTAAAATTCTGGAGGGGCTGGTGCAAATCTTGAATGAATTGATTTGGGTGGTGAACCATATTATATAGTTTCTGCCAAGCTTGGGACACAACAAATCTGCGGAGGCCAACCTTGATAACAGTAGTTGAATTTAAATCAAGGTTTGATCCACTCTTTAGCTCACTATAGGATGGATTTTGATTAAAAATAAACTAGGTTAATATAAGCAACCAATGCTTGGTATGCTATTTTGCTGCTATATGCTAAAGAAAAAAGGAAGATTCATGTTAAAGTACTTTAAATCCATACGACAAATATATATACCAGGATCTGTAAATCCTGGGCAGGAACTTTGTTTTGGTCCTTAAAGTTTTGGTAAGAGTGTTTGACAACATTGATGTGGGGGCAGGTATACTGAAAAAGGTGAAAATGAAAACTTAGGCTGCCAAATGTCTTTCCTAAACACTATGTGGGTGTATTGCTTGTATCAGATGACTGAGTAATTTGCGTTTCTTATCAAATCGTTTGGCTCATCTTTGAGCTCCATATTGTGATTAATCATGATATCGTTATTCCTTAATATCCCTTTTTAAGAAGTAACTTTTCTTACCATTATTCAGGAGACGGGGACAGAAACATGGTCCTAGGTAGAGGGTTTTTTGTCACTCCTTCAGATTCTGTCGCTATCATTGCTGCCAATGTGCAAGCCATTCCATACTTTACAAGTGGCCCCAAGGTAGAAAATTCTGCAGATGTTTTTCAACCTTTTTATGTCCAAAGAAACAAAAAATAAATGTCTTGTTTCCAAATTTCAGGGTTTAGCTCGGTCCATGCCAACAAGTGGTGCTCTAGATCGTGTGGCTGAAAAATTGAATCTTCCATTTTTTGAGGTCAGGCAACCCTTGAACGAAATTCTAGTTTCAGTAAACGGGGAGACCATAGAAGGTAGAATAGGGTTTTGCATTGATAGAGATGCTTTTCTCCTGACAATCTTTTATCTTGGGTTCAGGTCCCTACTGGTTGGAAATTTTTTGGGAATCTCATGGATGCCGGAAAATTGTCAATTTGTGGTGAAGAAAGTTTTGGAACTGGTTCTGATCACATTCGTGAGAAGGATGGCATATGGTAAATGTCTGAGATGCATCCAATGAACCTCTCACATGGACCAACATTAAGGCTTTTCCTGCCAATTAATGTTAAGAAAAATAGCCTTGCATGTCCTTCTTAATGCTGGTTATAAAATTCTACGTTGCTATAGAAGGTTGTCTGCAGTTTTATGCTTTTTGTCTCATGACATTCCTTAAACCTTTCTTCATTTTCTTATCATGCCACAGTCATCTAAGCCTCATAATTTATCACACTTGAAAATCTCTGTGGTAATTGTCAAACATTCTACTTCATATCAAAATGAAAACCAGAACCAGCACCTCCCTACTAGTATATTATATTTCAAGCATTTTGCGGGTTGGTTTATATGTGAAAAAATCTTCATCTTGCCAAGGTCTGCTTGATCGTTGGGTGTTTATTACCCTCCATGGATCGTTTCCAATTCTCTGGCTGCATCCAATAGCAACAGATTGTCTGCTACTCTGCCATGAACTTTGGCTGGGTCCAATTGCTAGGGGTAGAAGGGCTGCCGTATATTTGTCCTTACCTATTCCTTCTGAGAGATTAGAGGGTCTGGATGGAAGTGGTAGATTGACTGCTTTGCTGATGGAACTATATGCTAGTTCAAGTGGTTCACAACCTAGGAGCTAAATTAGAATTTAAATAGTTGTCTGATATTATCTTTTCATAGGAATGCTTTACTTTAAATTGTTAGGTGTTTGACCTTATCACAACGCAGTCTGTCTCATTGCATGTTTCAGATTTGACCTTATCACAGCAGTCTGTCTCATTGCATGTTTCAGATTTTCCAACACAAGTATATTGTTTAGATTTGCTATCTATTGTTGATTATTGCAAAATCTCATCAGAATCATGTTACGACCTGGTATATTTAGAAAGCTTGGTGAACCAGATTCAGTGTCTGTTCTTTTCCATAAAGGTCTATTGCACTGAATCATGTTTACATTTTTAAGGCTATTGTTTGGTCTCTAAAAGACCCTCATATTTTGTTTGGTTTAGCACATCTCACTTCCTCTGCTATGAAAGACTGTCAAATCCCATACAGAATAACAAATCTATCTAAATGCAGGGCTGTTTTAGCATGGCTTTCGATCATTGCATACAGAAACAAAGACAAGAAACCAGGGGAGAAGTTAGTATCTGTTGCTGATGTTGTGAAAGAGCACTGGGCAACCTATGGAAGAAATTTCTTTTCTAGATACGATTATGAAGTAAGCATCGTCCAAATCTTTTGTAGATCATGGTATAGTTGATGCTTTGGATGCAGCTATGGACTAAACTTCCAGTGTATACGTAGAGGTGCGTACTGGGTACAATTCTTTAATTTATGTGAGTTCTTTTTCAGGAATGTGAATCAGAAGGTGCCAACAAAATGATACAGTATCTTAGAGATTTGGTCTCTAAGAGCAAACCAGGTGACAAGTATGGTAAGTTTATATTTGATCTCCTTCTCATTTAATCACCGCCTGCCATCTGACAATCTCTGAGCATTGTATTACAATTTGCTTTATAGGAAATTACACCCTTCAGTTTGCTGATGACTTTACATACACTGATCCTGTAAGTTAAAACTCTGCATGTTTAACTGATCAAATTTGATCAGTTACGATTTCACCAAGCAACTGTAGCCTGATATCTCTGCCATGTTTAACTCATCTTTTATGTGATTATTATAGGTGGATGGAAGTGTGGTATCAAAGCAAGGCATCCGGTTTGTTTTCACTGATGGATCGAGGATCATATTCCGTCTATCTGTATGCTCAATTGATTATAGTTTTCTGTCAGAGTTTGAAGCTTCATAGGCTCTGGTTTTTCTTCTAACTGGAACATCTACATCTACAGGGAACTGGATCAGCAGGTGCAACTGTCAGAATCTACATTGAACAGTTTGAACCAGATGTCTCTAAACATGAGATGGATGCTCAAATAGCCCTAAAACCATTAATAGGTCAGTACTATTTTTTCCTTCAAGTAAAATGCTAATTTCTCTGACATTACTAGAATATGTGTTCATGATATGTTTTGGTTTGTTTTAGATCTGGCATTGTCCGTATCAAAGTTGAAAGACTTCACAGGAAGGGACAAGCCTACAGTCATCACTTGAAATTTAACACCAATTGGGAGTCTCAAGAATCAAGTCGTATGCCAAGTTATGCTTAATGGCAGGTCGGGCTTTCCATCCTCTTCTGGCTTTACTTGCCATACGTAATGTTTCTGCTCAATTTCGGTTGTTCTTTAGCTAGTAATGGCATTATGGTTCAATAAATCTCTCCATGTAAAGTATGTAAAAACATATCTATGCAACTAAAATCTCTTGCTTTCGCTACATGCCCTTGTTAACCTTCATATCTCCCTTGTTGATTTGAAGTCATCATGCATTGATAACAGTAGAAATGTAAGACATAAATATCAGCTATATGTAAACAGAAACCTTGTCTGGAATATGGTTCATATAACCTTCTTATCTGATGCCATTAGAACACACCCACTCAAGCTCTATATAAGTTTCCTGTTACTCCTGCCATTCTAAAATCCTCCATATCAATGTCAACTTATTCTCTGTCCTTTTTTTTACCTATATGAAGATCCCACTA
Source organism: Populus deltoides (assembly GCA_015852605.2). NCBI lineage: Eukaryota > Viridiplantae > Streptophyta > Magnoliopsida > Malpighiales > Salicaceae > Populus > Populus deltoides. The sequence continues at coordinate 948,745 of CM027581.2, forward strand.
ATCTACTTTGGAGCTGTCTAGATTTTTCACATTTGATTGATTCTCTCGTTTGCTCGCTGTCTCAGCCTACAGTATTTTGATCTTTACGTTTACTTTAGTTTCACTAATTGTCGCTCGAATGCCACTGGAATTTGGAACCCTTTTAGGTCGGAAATAGGAAAACAAGTAACAGGAAATGGGAGCGAGTGGAAAGTACCAGACTAAAAAGGCTGAATAGAGAGAGTGCGTATATTGTTACATCGCTTGTCATTTCATTTAGTTTCATCCATCTGTTTCATGACAACAAGATTCAACAGTATATCCATGATAAGACAATTACAAGTCACTTGCAGATATTGCCGTGAATTTGCACACACCAATTTGCCTCCATCTGATAAGCAATTCCCCCTCAATGCTATGTCCATGTAATAAATTTGGCCCAATAACTACCAACGATGAAGATCTTTAGTATTATGTATCATCCAGTGACCATTCTTTATGCATTTAGATCGATGATAGAGCTTGTTGCATGGTCATGTCGATCCCTTTAAAAGACATGATCTTGTGGTGTGTTTATGACAATCAAAACAGCTCTTTTTTTTTTAGTTTAACGTGGTTGTCCGTGTCAGTTTGCGCGCACCTCGACTAACCCCATGGGCCCTGAAGTTAACGACCATGTAAGCCTCCAGTGGCCATCATATGAGCAATCACAAGGCTCGAACATGAGACCATGAAAAAAACAAACCTTTTAGTTCCAAACTTTTATCACCGAGCAAAATAGCTCTTTTTAATGTCAAGGTTAATCCTACTGGTCTGCTTTTAGCTTATCAGATCATCATGATGAAACATCCAATGGCAGGCCGCGACCGCCTTTTGTGGGAGCCTAGTGTACAACTAAGACAAGCATGACCACAATATGCCTATAATGGGGAAAATTTGTCTTAAATACTTCCCCTAGTCTTCTTTAAAATGCAAGCTAACACTCCAGCAGCTCCAATTGGTATAATGGCACAGCAAGCACTCAACATGAGAGAACATGCTGGGACACTATTTTTGTCCTTCTAAAGTTCAAATGCAGCGTCATCCACTTCCCTCTCATAAACTTTTACCCCCTTTGTTAGGACGTGACATTATCTAACTGCGTTCTCATCTCCACAGACTAACACTTTAAAGAGGGACCCCAGAAGTGCTTTTTCAGTATGAGAGAAAACTTGAGATGCAGGCTTTTCTTAATTTCTTTATCCCCTCCTACTTTCAAGCCGGAGCAGCAAAATGTTAACCCTAAAATCCCTTGGCTTCTATGATGTTTCCTATTGAGGACCCAATACTGTGAATTTTCTGCTGTGGATCATTTAATTGAGGGAGGATTTGGACTTCTTAATCCCATACTTGTAAGCCTATTTTTTTTTGTTATTTGCTCCTTGGTTGCCCCTTAAATGGACACTTGAGATTCCAAGTGAAGCTGGAGCAGGTTCAATAGGGTTTCCTTTGGCGAAGAGAACATACTTTCAGGATCATTACAATGGAGCCCGCCTTTTTCTTCAAAAATCCAAAACCAAAATCTATCTGGATTGTCTCTGCTCCCCATTTCTAATGTGATTTAAGTCCTCCACCAGACCCACCAACAAATAATTGTACAGACAAGGGAAAAGTAAGCAAAACATGTAGTGCATAATATAAGAGGATAGAACTGTGTTTGTCCTAATTTGATACACACACTTACGCTATAGTTACTGTAATAGATCCAACCTTGTTGGGTCTATCAGTTTCATAGGATTTGCTCTTGAAGAGAGAAAACTCAATTTGCCCCACCTTTTTACCTGCATGACATTGTGACAACTCCACCATCATGCTAGTTGCTTCTAGTGATGGACCTTGATGTCTCCTCTTTCTTTTCCACCTACTGCCCTCTGTCCTGTAGTGAACAATTTCATGTTTGGCGAACTTCTCTCAACTTTTAGAGAGTTTTTTGATCATCAGAAATTATATAAACCATTGTCGAGAACATTACATCTAAACATATCTCTAGAAATGATACAAACTATGCTGCCAACCCTATAATATATTGCAGTTGAAGGTATTTTTGGTTTGCTGATTTGACTTTACCATATCAAAAAGCATCATAAATATGTGTTTGGCATTGTATAGCTTATATTTAAGAAAAAGTTACAAATTATAATATTTTTTTTATCAAAGTTTTAAAAGAGTTTTTTTATAGGATTAAAACTATAATGTGTTGATTAACTAAATATTCTTAATCTGTGATTGAAATAAAATACTTAATCCGTGATTGAAATAAAATACAGACCGTACCACACTACACTATATAAATAAATAGATGTTAAAGCGTTTTAAAATGTATTAATTTAATGATTTTTAATTAAAAAAATAACAATTCATGAAATTACTTTGAATTCTAATAGGGATAAAGCCGCATGCTCTTAAAACTTGACTAAACCATGAAGGGGTTAATAATTTTCTTAATAAGCTTTGTTTTCTTGAGTATTGGGAGTTAATCAACATGCTGATTTGAAGAGTGATTAACTTCTCCACAAGAGCTTGTCAGTGATACGTAAATCCCAAGTGATTAATGGAGATTTATTATTAATTATGAAGAATAATGTCATGATTTTAGGTTTTAAAATAGTTCATATTTTACGATCTATTCCTTGCAAAGAAAGATTTAATTTCTACTACCATTCATTATTGCTCTTATATTTTTTTATTTATTAACATGGGTGTTCGGGCTAACTTACACATACCTCGATTAATTTCACGGGCCCTGAAGTTATCGACTATATAAACCTTCAGTGACCATTATATTAACAACCACATGGCTCGAACCTAAGATCACAAAAAAAAACAAAACCTTTTATTGCTCTCATACTTCTACTTTATTTATGACCCTTAATGGCTTTAACTTCATTTACTAAGAATTAAGAAGAAACAAGAAATTTTTGTTATGTATTTACTTTCCAAACATCTCTTTTCATGGCTTGTCCAAATTGATGGCTACTTTTTTGTATTGTTTTAATGGGGGGATTAATTGCTTTTATACGTTTTTTAGTAGGTAATGGTAGCTACTTTGTTACACCTTAAATAGTAATAATTAAGTCAAGGCAATTATGTACTCCTCCACTATCAAATAGCATTCATCTTGTCATGCATGTCTTTGGCAATCCATTTTTCTATATAATTCTTGATTTCCTTATTTATATTTGACTTTAGGGGACAATTATTTATGCATACAACTTTGACTTTATGAATTTTATTAAATAAAATCATTCTCTCCATGACTAGTGTTAGATTAATTAGATCTTTAAACCTATGAATATCGTTGGATCTTAATAATATATATTATCTTAAAATATCTAATCGAAAAGGTTTGAACTAGTGCAAGTGGAGAAACATAAAGCCAACATATTAAATTATTACTTAGAAAAAAGATAACCCAAAAATAATTGAGAGTTTATTAAGAATTTTACTTATAAAATATACTTAAGAATTTTATTATTCATTTAGCTAATGCACATTAAACTATTGAGTTAAAACTTGAAATTAGTTGTGTAATATATTAATGTGATGTCTCTATACAATTTTTTTGAGTTATTATATCCTTATATAATACTTGTACTATATTATTGTCTTATGCTATGCTTTGGGTTAGATTAAATTTTTTTATGTAAAAAATATATAGATGTTTTTAATGTTTTTTCTAATTACAAAAAATTAAAACAGTGTGAGAAATGATTATATGTAATTTAATCGTCTTGACAAGTCTAAAAACAATTCAAATGACGTATAAAAGTATAAAAATATAATCTGTTAATCCAAAAAATTATAATAAATTGTTAGTGTTGGGTACAATTTCAAGCCTTTAAGTATTACTCTGTATCATGGTAGTGATACTATTGAAACATCATGTAGGTTCATTAAATCTTCCCACTTATTAGATACGTTAATAATGGAGATTTGCTTAGTGCTTTACATGCAACTCTAGTCAACTGAAAAAAATACACCATTATTTTTAAGTTCAAATAGTAGATGTGACTATGCCTTAGTGCTCAACACACACTCTTCCATTCTCTTTCTCACTGAAGAGACTATCTAAAATTGTGTCTCCATTATTTATTTATTTATTTTTGGGGGGAATTTCTCCTCTCTGAACATTAACAAGATATTCTAAAATTTTGTGTTTTTTTTGGATGATTCTTTAAATAAATTTTAAAATATATATTAAGAGAATCTTTTTTTTTTCCATAATTGTTGACGCAAGACTAACATTTCTTCTCTCCTTAATTCTAACACACAAAATTATTGTGTTAATTTCAACACAAATTTGATTGAGTACTTTGTGGATTTCATGTGAAGTCTTCTGAGACAATTTGTTTTTTGGGCTTCCAGGACATTTCCGGGCACAATGTATTTAGCATGTACTTTGATGCCAATGGATTTTTCTTCTTTTCTGCCATGGAAGTGGTGCTAGGAAGTTGTTGGGACTACTTTCTCATGTTGAATAAAACCCTTGTTGATCATGGAATTTCTGACGCGCATATCATATGAAGTGTTGAAACATGGCAATAAAAAGCATATATATCAAATCGGGTTTCAGGAATAAAAATGGGCAAAATCAGCTGCTAAATAAATCATTAAATTTCTTAACATTTTCCTGTTCCTAAAATGCTTGTGGTTATTAAACCACATGCCTTCTTTGTATCAATTCTTACAACTTTCTTTGACAACGTTTTTCATGGTAATTTGATGCCATCACACAAAAATTCACACACACACACACACATATACATTCTAAACTTATAATCAGTTATGAAATATTATTATAAATATAATTTCAATTTCAATTTTGAAATCATGATTAGTGCCGGTTCATCAATGCAGCAGAATATCCATCATAAACAAGAAACTCACGGTTACAAAGTTTGAATCTTCGTAACTGTCACTCTCTTTTGAAACTCTCTTCTTGGTCTTCAATATCCGCTAAGCTCGGAGATGTAACAGTTACAAAGTTTGAATCTTTGTAACTGTAACTCTCTTCTTGGTCTTCAATGTCTGTCAGTTACAAAGTTTGAATATTTGTAACGGTAACTCTCTTCTTGGTCTTTAATGTTTGTTATCTTATGACGCGCATATCATATGAAGTGTTGAAACATGGCAATAAAAAGCATATATATCAAATCGGGTCCCAGGAATAAAAATGGGCAAAATCAGCTGCTAAATAAATCATTAAATTTCTTGACATTTTCCTGTTCCTAAAATGCTTGTGGTTATTAAACCACATGCCTTCTTTGTATCAATTCTTACAACTTTCTTTGACAACGTTTTTCATGGTAATTTGATGCCATCACACAAAAATTCACACACACACACACACATATACATTCTAAACTTATAATCAGTTACGAAATATTATTATAAATATAATTTCAATTTCAATTTTGAAATCATGATTAGTGCCGGTTCATCAATGCAGCAGAATATCCATCATAAACAAGAAACTCACGGTTACAAAGTTTGAATCTTCGTAACTGTCACTCTCTTTTGAAACTCTCTTCTTGGTCTTCAATATCCGCTAGCTAGCTGGAGATGTAACAGTTACAAAGTTTGAATCTTTGTAACTGTAACTCTCTTCTTGGTCTTCAATGTCTGTCAGTTACAAAGTTTGAATATTTGTAACGGTAACTCTCTTCTTGGTCTTTAATGTTTGTTATCTTATGACGCGCATATCATATGAAGTGTTGAAACATGGCAATAAAAAGCATATATATCAAATCGGGTCCCAGGAATAAAAATGGGCAAAATCAGCTGCTAAATAAATCATTAAATTTCTTGACATTTTCCTGTTCCTAAAATGCTTGTGGTTATTAAACCACATGCCTTCTTTGTATCAATTCTTACAACTTTCTTTGACAACGTTTTTCATGGTAATTTGATGCCATAACACAAAAATTCACACACACACACACACACACACATACACATATACATTCTAAACTTATAATCAGTTACGAAATATTATTATAAATATAATTTTAATTTCAATTTTGAAATCATGATTAGTGCAGGTTCATCAATGCAGCAGAATATCCATTATAAACAAGAAACTCACGGTTACAAAGTTTGAATCTTTGTAACTGTAACTCTCTTTTGAAACTCTTTTCTTGGTCTTCAATATCCGTTAGCTAGCTGGAGATGTAACAGTTACAAAGTTTGAATCTTTGTAACTGTAACTCTCTTCTTGGTCTTCAATGTCTGTCAGTTACAAAGTTTGAATCTTTATAACTGTAACTCTCTTCTTGGTCTTCAATGTCTGTCAGTTACAAAGTTTGAATCTTTATAACGGTAACTCTCTTCTTGGTCTTTAATGTTTGTTATCTTCTTATGCTTAAGACCGTGGAGGGAAATATCATCATACCTAGTAATCTCCGCTAAAGTGTCACAATTGTTTTTTTTTTAAATTTATATGGTGAAATTAAAAAAAAATCTCTTACAACTTAATTTACCTTTTGTCCTTTCTTTTGTATGGCATATTGTAGCTTCCTTTGGCAACTAGTACGATGAGTATAGATCTTCTTTAATTTTATAGTTTCTTTTCTTACCATTCTTAACCATAAACAATATATATAGTTTACCAAGTGTCTATTTGTTTTCATTATAAAAATTATATTTAAAAAAAACATCAAAAAATATTTTTAAAAACTTAAAATGTAGCAAACTGTGTAGATAAATGAGAACTAAAATTAAATAACAAATAGCTGAATTAAAGATTTAAGTGACAATTTTTTTTTGTCTCAATATATACCTTTTGAGGGGCACACTTTCTTGAAAAATTAACATTTCTCCTTTTACTTTAAAATCTATAAGCAAAATCAAGAGGGAGTGCTCCTAATTAATGCATGTTCATTTACTCCTGAACTCAAATCTCCGAGAGACCCTGCCAAAAAAGAAATTGATGGTACAAATGGTGCAAAAGGCAAGCAAATATTGGTGGATTATTAAAGGAAATTGAACTATGTTGCCCTTAAAATGACAGATTTCCTTTTTTTTTATGGCTAAAGAATTCATTTAAGGTGTTAAATCAAATTTAGTTGAGGCATGCTTTAGAGAGGAAAATCATAGGCTCCCTTCATGTGAATGGGATTTTTATGTCTAACCCCCCGAGGCACTATCCTACTGGGAACTTTAATCAATTGACCTTAATTGCCACCTATAACCCACCCCACTAGGAACTTTCAAAATTCCTAATGTTTGACAGAATTTGTGGTGTTCCTTGTTTCAAATTCACACTTAGTACATGTTTGGTAGGAGGGATCAAAGGGGTAACAATTTACCCTTATATTTTTTTTATCCTTTTACTTATGTTTGATACAAATTTAGAAGAAGGAGAAGTTTTCAAGAAAGTTAATGATAAGCCATGATGTTTAGCTAGAGGTTTCAAACCAAATCTTAAATATTTAGGAGGAGGTTGATGGGAGACGCAACCAAGACGGAGTGGCATACATATGTGCATGGACTGGGCCTCCAAAAAAATCATTGTCAACATACGCTGAAGAAATGCTTACAATTATAGAGGTTATACGTGTATGGCAACCATATTTATTAGGGAGGAAGTTCTTCATTCAAATCAACCAACGCAAGCTAAAATATTTTTTGGAACAATGTTTGGCAAAACCAAAGCAACAAAAATGGATAGCCAAATTGCTAGGCTACGTTTACGAGATCACTTATCGCTTAGGCTGTGAAAATTAAGCAACAGATGCTTTCTCACGCAAACCCAACAGTTCAATCCTTAATTGCCTCCATGTATCTACCATAACCATATGGGATGAAGTTCAGAAGGCATATAAAGGAGATCCATGCATTCAGACAGTCACTTAATTAGTGAAAACTCAAACCGAAGGGTTATATATACAACGACAAGGGTTATTCTACTTTAGAGGCAAAGTAATCATTCCTTCCCAAGGGGAGTTATGGAAAAAGCTGCTACACAAGGCTTTCAACACAAAAATTAAGGGCATTCAAAAGTGTTGTGGACATTCGAACGGTTGGCTTAACAATTTTATTGGCCTAAAATGTATCAAGAAGTCCAGAAATACATCCAATGCTGTGAAGTATGTCAAAAGATGAAATCCAAGACATTCTCACCTACAAGACTTCTCCGACCATTGCCCATTTCGTGCTAAGTATAGGATGATATCACTTTCGACTTCATTAAATGACTGCCCACTTCCCATAACAAGGACACAGTATTGGTAGTAGTGGACAAGTTAAGTGAAGCTGCATATTTCCTAACCTTAACTCATCCATTTACTGCTAAAGGTGTGGTTGAAAAATTTATGGAAGGGATTATCAAGTTGAATGAGTTGCCAAAATCCATCATCAGTGATCTCGATCTAGCCTTTATTAGAAGGTTTTACAAAAAAAATTTCAAATTTCAGGCACCAAGTTACAATTTAGCTCTGCCTATCATCCGTAAATCGACAACCAAACAGAAATGGTCAACTGCTATGTGAAGCAGTATCTTCGGTGCTTTGTGCATCAATAGTCGTGCAAGTGGAGTGTCTATCTTTCTTAGGCTGAGTCATGGTATAATACAACGTACTATGCCTCAACAGGAATGAATCAATTACAGGCATTATACGGGCATCCGCCCCCTTCATTCCCACTTTATCATAACAATTTCTCTTCTATCAATGAAGTGGATGGGAAACTGATAACTAAAGATGCGATACTACGATAGCTCAAAGCCAATTTGAAAGCCTCCATCAATCGCATGAAAAAAAAAGGCTGATAAAAAAAGAAAGGATGTCACATTCAAAGTAGGTGAAATGGTGTTTCTCAAGTTACATCCCTATCGGCAACAATCAGTTTTTAAATATGCCCACTAGAAGCTTGCCAGTCGATTTTATGGTTCGTATCCTATGATACAATAAATTGGAATGGTTTCTTATAAACTTCAACTGCCAACAGGAGCCCACATTCACTCAATTTTTCACATTTCCCTTTTAAAGAAATTTATTGGCGAGCATACACTACCCTTTACTGAGTTGCCGCCCATAACTAATGAAGGAGCGATCGTACTTAAGCATACACTATCCTAGCACATTCTGGTTGCTCGTTGGATAAAAAAGAGTAAGAAGTTTTAAGAAAAACAATTGGTTCAATGGAAACATTTGCCAGCTGAAAAGGCCATGTGGGAGACGCATTAGTCATTTCTTGAGCAATTTCCAAATGTGAACCTTGCAGACAAAAGTCCACCTGATAGGGAAAGTATTGATAAGCCATGACGTTCAGCTAGAGGTTTCAAATCCTAAATATTTAGGAGGAGGTTGATGGGAGATGCAAACAAGACGTAATGCATGGGAGTGGTGTGCATACGTGCATGGATTGGGTCTTAGCAACGTGCATGGACTGCGTTTTAGCAGTTAGAGAAATTTATGCTTGATGTTATCTTTCTATTGCATTTTATTTCAGTAGTACATAGAGTCCATTTCTATTATTTTATTTGTTAGGCGTTAGTTACTAGTAGTGGCCTTAAAATGTTCCTCTATTTTTAGCTTATTTTGTTAGTCGATTTCATTCATATGGTCTATTATTTAAGCAGTCGTGGATTATCAATAAGAGATAGAAAAATTATTCCAATTAAACTATGATACATCTTCACTTTAAAAGGGTATTTTCATAAGCATTTTTATTTATATTTAAACGGATCCTATCAGTTAATCCCAAAAAAAGGATTAAATGTTAATATTGTCAAAGGAGAAATGATGGAATTAAACTAAGTTTGTATTAAGTTTCTATCCTTATGGTCTAAGGATTTGATCACTTAGTAATTGTTGGTTTTTTACTTGACATAGAACTTATTAATCCTTGTTAAAATTATTTTCTTGATTGATGTAGGATTTTTTATTTGTAACTTAGAGCTTCTATTTCTATAAATATAAGAGCTTAATCTTGTGTCTCTTTGGTTAAAAAAAACACTAATGCTATGTGTGGTTTATAAAAAAAAAAAAATTGTGTTGTGTATGTCAAATAATTATCTCAACCTAATAGCTTAAGTTGTTAGGTGAGGTCCCAGGATATGAATTATATTATTCTCTAACACACCCCTTCAAGTGAAAGTCATTTGAACTTGAAACTTGCACAGGCCCACATTACCCTGTGCTTAATTTTTATCAAATAAATGGGGATGGTTAGATTTCAACTCGTGACCGCCTGGTCATTAAGGCTCTGATACCATGTCAAAAAACCAATTCAACCTAAAAGTTTCAACTATTAGGTGAAACCTCAAGATATGATTTATATTATTCTCTAATACACCCCCTCAAATGAAAACTCTTTGGGTTTGAAACTTGCACAGACTCTAATATTATATCAAAAAACTAATTCAACCCAATAAATTAAGCTGTTAGGTGAGGTTCTAGAATATGATTTATATTATTCTCTAATAGTTTAAAAGGAGGTTAGCATGGTCCAGGTCTTGTAAAAAAAAAACATTTTTAACTTTTCTTTAAACAATTTAAAATTTTAAGATCAAAACAAGTAAAATTTAAGTTTTTTCTTCGTAGAAAATTTTTTCTAATCTTGGCCCCCTTAAAAAAATTTACGGCTTAAGTTGCAACTTAAATTTTAAATAATTAATAATCAATAAAATAAAATAAAGTCTTGTAATTTTTAGATATTTAGTTTTTCAATAATAGAGAAGAAAGTTTTAAAGGAAGAAAAATTGTGGGCCATACCAAACAAGAATTTAGAGAGGTTGGAGAAACGTAAGAAAAATGGCATGACAAAGTTCGGCAAATGAAAATGAAGGCTGTCCTTTAGGTTTTCTACCATGGCTAGAACAACCTTGCACACATTTTAAGCATCTTTTATACAATAATTATCTACATTTTGGTTGGCATCACCCATTGTCGTGGGAAAAAAATAGTTAAAATAAATATTTTAGGGTTCGATAATTTTGTCAATAAGGGACTACTGCTTCTTCTTCTTCTTCTTCTCTTAAAGTTGACTGACTACTGTTTAATTTGTTTTATTAAAATTATTAAGAATTCTATTATAAAGTCATGATCAGTAAACATGTCGGGACACTTTTTTCAATCAATTTTGATAGAGTTGAGGACGCGATTGGTGCGATTTTTAGTATGTGTTTCCAATAATGTTTTCTATTGTATGACAAAATAGTCTTGACATTAATTAGAACCACATGTTCTTGTACAAAATTTCAAAGGTTTAGCCCTAAAATTACTTCGTCTCATTGTCTGTTTTCGACCATCAATTTTATTCATGTGTTTCCAATTCTCAGTTATTCCTAACCTTATGTTATCTAATTTAAATCAATTAATTAAAACCAATTACTAAAACCCTTTTAAATCATTTAAATCTCTCTATATTAACCAATATAGAGAGCTTGTAACGACACACAGAAGAATTGGTATCCAAAATTAACATTCATGAGCTTTGATAATTTGTTTTAATTGATTTAAATTGGATAACACAAAAGTAGAATGATGAATCGAAAACACATGAACGAAATTGACGACTGAAAATGAAAATAAATACAATTAGAGCAAACTATAACGAGCATCATACTATAAAACTAAGTCAAAAATCAAATTTATGTATAAATATAATAAAACTATCAAACACACATTTAATATTTAATGGGAAAAAAAAAGCTCACTTCAAACAAAGTAAAAGAGAGTGTTCGAGAAATAAAGGATACTCTACTCAGAGAAGTTACTCACTTTAATCCTATTGTTGTTATTTCATTTCACGAATGAATAGGAAATATATATATATATTAAAAAAAATGCTATTAATTTATAATTTTTTAAGCTCATTCTCCATAAAAAGTTAGAATAAAGAATCAAACGTCCCTTCTCGAGTAACAGCAAATTTGACCTGATTGGCCTCTGATTATCTCCAAAGAAACTAACAGGAAAAGAAAGATTGCAATTTACAATGTCCCTTCGGAGCTATATATGCTTCACTGAAAAATGTTTACATCCTACAGGCGTTGGCCTCATTTTCAAGAAATATAAAAAAGGAGAAGATCAAACACTATTGCAAACAAGAAAGAATTTTGAGGGTTTTTTTTTTTGAATTACCACACCGGAGATTTTCTTAATGAAGTAATATAAATACATCAATTTAATCACTGATCATTTACCCTTTGTTACTTTCTACCTCTTTAGCCCTAGGACATCCTCCATCGCCCATATCAACACCTTACCAATCTTAGTAGATGCCGACTACTAGGCTAACCATGCACTAGTCCTTGCTCCGAGTAATTATAGCTTGCTATTTCCGTGACAGGAGAACCCCTTTACTCTTTAGTCTGTGTCGCCATAAGACTGGAAGATCTTTCTACTCAAACAGGAACGGTGTTTCTTTAATCTGTCTCTTTCCTTGTACTCCAATGTTGTATTTGCAATGATTCTGGTTAGCCATACATGCTGCAAAAGCTACTCATTACAAAGTACTAGGTTGCATATTCAATGTTTACATCTTCTTTTCTTGCCAACTCCCTTTAATTATCCCCGACATATTTCATTAATGCTATGTAAACTTTTAGTTCTATCAACGATAGTTGTTTGCTTCAACTCTTTACTTTGTTTCATGGTGAATCCATGCCCGATGTTGGATAAGACAGAGATATTTTGATGCCCCAAATATATGTAGTCAGTCACAAAGAAGATTTTAAAAAATTAATTAGTTCGGCATGGGTATGCATGTAAAGCTTCTGCTGTAACTTGAATCACTTATGTTACATGTGTGGTTAGTATTCTAGTACAAAAAGCTAAAAGTATGTTTTGTTAAAAAGTTAGAGATAAAAAAATATAAAATAAATTTGTTTTGAAATCTAAAATATGAGGAACAGTAACCTTGATTAACATACAATAAAAAGATAAAAATGACTTAGAGATGTGATTTAGCTGAGAAATCTGTTTTTACAGGGCAATTATGCCCCTCAAAACAGTGTGCTTTTTCCTTCTGTTTTGGTGTTTTGATGCACTTAGCAGTTACCGAGCTGGTGTTGCTCCCAACTAAGAATGCAGAGTGGTAGCACAGGACCCTTCTCAGGTGGGGCTTTGGCATATTTCAAACAGAACAGGAAATGATGGGTCTAACACAGGTCCAAGCACTCTCTTGATACAAGGCAAGACCCTTCTCAGGTGGGGCTTTGGCAAATTTAAAACAGAACAGGAAGTGATGGGTCTAACACAGGTCCAAGCACTCTCTTGATACAAGGCAAGATAAAGTGCCCTGCTGACACTAGCATAGAGCATCCAAAAAAATAAAAAATAAGAACACCATTGGGAAGAGCTTTCCTGGCAGCTATAAAAAGGACGCAAGTCCAACAAATTGGAATATCACCTAATTTTCTCATTGAGTAACTCCTTAAACTGCAAATCCCCCCCTCCCCTGCAAAAATAAAAATCCACACAAGGCGGCATATAAGAGTGAGGGAAAGACAGGTAGCTACAAGATTCCACCATTTGGGCTCGGCGATTTCCCCAATGAGAGCGGTCTTGGCTTTTCTTTTATCATCATCACACTTCTCTTCCGTTTCTCTTCACTGGCTAGCACAGCTACTCTCCCTGCCACTTACACACACACACACACACACACACACACACACACACATATATATATATAGCTTGCCTTGCCATTTCTTCGAAGCTAGCTATCACACTAGTCACAAATTCGTAATGCAATGGCAATAGATTGCATCAAAACCATGCCTTCAAAAACCACCCATCATCACCATCCCAAAGATCAAGATCAATGCAAAGATGATAACAAGTCTTTAGTGTTTGATGCCCAAGTTCTTAGATACCAATCAAGCATACCTCAACAGTTCATTTGGCCTGACCATGAAAAGCCTAGTGCTAATGCACCTGAACTCCAAGTTCCACTTATAGACTTGGGTGATTTCCTCTCTGGTAACCCTGATGCTGCAATGGAAGCTTCAAGATTTGTTGGTGAAGCATGTCAAAAACATGGTTTCTTTCTTGTTGTTAATCATGGAGTTGATAAAACACTCATTGCTCATGCTCTTAATTACATGGACAACTTCTTTGAATTGCCTCTTTCTGAGAAACAAAAGGCTCAAAGAAAAATTGGCGAGTCTTGTGGATATGCTAGTAGCTTTACTGGCAGGTTTTCCTCCAAACTTCCATGGAAAGAAACACTTTCTTTTAGCTATACAGCTGAGAAGAATTCATCAAAACATATTGAGCAATATTTTCATGACAGAATGGGGGAAGACTTCGCCAAATTCGGGTATGTTGCAAAAGCATTTTCCATTCAATTTGGTTCTGTTCAATGTTGTTTATTAGTATTCACGTTTCTTAAAACTAAAATTCATCTTCCTTGTGTTGTCATCAGAAGGGTGTACCAGGATTACTGCGAGGCCATGAGCACTTTGTCACTAGGGATCATGGAGCTATTAGGAATGAGCCTTGGTGTGAGCAGAGCACATTTCAGAGAATATTTCAAAGAGAATGATTCAATAATGAGGCTTAACTACTACCCTCCATGCCAAAAGCCTGAACTTACTTTAGGAACTGGTCCTCATTGTGATCCAACTTCTTTAACCATCCTTCATCAAGACCAAGTGGGTGGTCTTCAAGTGTATGTAGACAACGAATGGTGTTCCATTAGCCCCAATTTCGACGCTTTTGTCGTTAACATTGGCGACACCTTCATGGTAAGATACTCATCCGCACCGAGCTGTGTTATAAATTATCATCATCTAAGCGAAACGGTGCTGTCTATGTGCTGTGATAATCTCATACATGATAAACAGATAGAATTGTCTCGTAGCTACGTGGACAGTTGTTTAAATTATTTCCAAATTTGCGTTGATGGTTACAAGGAGGACTGATACTTAGTGGGTTTTTGTTGCCTTTCAGGCTCTATCAAATGGTAGATACAAGAGTTGTTTGCACCGAGCAGTGGTGAACAGCCAAACGCCAAGAAAATCTCTTGCTTTCTTCTTGTGTCCAAGGAATGACAAGACAGTAACTCCACCAAAGGAATTAGTGGACACATGCAATCCAAGAATATATCCAGATTTCACATGGCCTATGTTGCTTGAATTCACACAAAAGCATTACAGAGCTGACATGAAGACACTTGAGATGTTCACAAATTGGCTTCATCAAAGAAATGTTAGCTGAACAAGTGGGTCAAGTTACGTGTCGCATAAATAGACCTGGGGGCATGCTAAAGGCCTCTTTATCAAGGACAAAAAAAGGAAAGTGATACTGATGGGGAGGGGAGTGGAAAGGGAAAGAAATGAAGCTTGAAAGAGATGGGGATTTTGATGAGATTTGGAAGGGAACATCACTACATGAAGAGAGGAAAAGAAATTTGAGACTCTCAGAGGACAACTTTCCTTTATGCCCATAGGTCTGGTAATTACTAGCTACCTTACTTATTGGCCATGAACAAAATGTTGGATTGGCTAATTGCTTTTTGCATTTTCTTTGATAATGTAAAAAGGTTATCACTAGCATCTATCAATTATCAAAAAAAAAAAAAAAAACCCTGTTTTAGGGGGCATTTGAATTCACCATTACCTCATGACTTGACTTATTTTTTGTTTTTCTTCATACAGAACTCACATCAGCTAATCAATATTGTTTGCACATGTTAAAAAAATATTATTTATAAAATTATTTGTTTGATAACGTGGTGCTTGATGAAAATATTATTTTGTTAGTATATTAAAATTATTGAAAAATATCTAAATATTTTTTTAATAAAAATAATTCGAAAAGCCAAAATCATCGCTAAAGGTGCTCAAAATAACAAAGCTAACAGTAGTCTTTGTAACGAAATAAATTATTCTTTCTTTAATTTATTCATTTATTTTTCTTTCTTTGTTGATACATCAATTCTTTCAGAGTGATGGCAGAATCAGCCAAAAAAATATTTCCAACGTGCACGCAAAATTACTTTCCCTGCAAGCACCAAAAAGGCCTTTTCATCAAGCATGTGGATGCAAAGGACTCATGAATATGTGGGACAATTTGACAAGTCCCAAAAAAAAAATCAGCACCACAAAGAAATGTAGAGAGGATGTATAGCCTCCCTAATGTCAAGAAGGCAAAACAAACCGAACAAATTATCAATTTGGTTTTTTTTAAAAAAAAAATCTACATTTTTCTTTTTAAATTGACGTTGAAAAGCTAATCCCTGTGCATTAATTAGTAAAATAAATATTGTATAAGAGAGAGCGGGAAATCTTATGGTACTCCAAAAATAACTAAAAATATTCTATTAGTTACTCCCTATAATTTACTTTAAAAAACTAAAAATATATAAACATAGAGTATTCTTATCACTTTTGAGTCATGAATTTTATTACTTTATTCTTTTAGTGTAAGTCTTTTTCTTCAAAGTGAGTATAAAAAGTAACTAATAGGATGTTTTTGGTTTCTCCCTCAGCAACAAGAAATTTTATAATATTCAAGCTATAATTAGTGAGATTATATTAATAGAATCCACTTTATAAAAATAAATAGATACAAGTATGAGAGAAAAATATCATATAAAAATATTCTTATTATTTTTGATATATTCCACTTGTATCTGCTTTTTCACTTGATTTCTTTCTCAGTAGCGAAAATTTTTATGATATTCAAGCTGTAATTAGTGAGATCCTATAAATAGAATCTACTTTAAAAATAAATAGATACAAGTATAAGAAAAAAATATAAAATAAAAATTCTTATCACTTTTTGATGTGTTCCACTTGTGTCCCCCATCCCTAAAATCTTCCAAGAATAGTCAAAATGGACATGAGTACAAATTTTCATAAGTCATCACACATCTTAAAGTTAGTCTCCCAAATATCAAATGATTAACATTGTAGTCCCTACATGAAACCCATCTCAATTGGATCCCATATGTATCATGTAATTCTCAACTGAAACCCATCTGAAATTATCACTCTCTTTAAACAAGAAAGATTAAATGATATTGAAAACGGTGTCATTTCGTTGCGTAAATATGCAGTTTCGATTGCAAAGATTAATGGACATGGATATTGTAGAGTGACACAATTGAAGAATACTTCTGGGTCTTAAATGTAACCTTTTTTTTTAAATTATTTTCGAGGTCTCTTTTCATTTTCTTTTGAATATATTATTACTGCATATGATTACAGCAGTGACCTTCAAGTAACATTCATGTGCTAAATGATTCATTTACTTCATTTAAAGTTTCCAAGGCCCTACATGAGGGGTAGGATCAAGAAGCTCCACATAAATCCAAGCGAAGAAATGGCGCACCAATTGAATGATTCAGAGGAAGAGGTTGCTTGGATTGACAGAGAAATTCCCGGTGGTAAATTAACTCTGAGGTTCTCCTATATATATATATATATATATATATATATATATATATATATATATATATATATATATATATATATCTTTTGTAATTATAAATGTAGAGAGGTGAGATTGCATGTATTTCAATTAATTAATTATTTAAGATTCTGAAAGTAATAAATATATAAGATTTTAGTGGTCCTGAGTTTTATAGCACTCGAACTAAAATTTCTAGAGAACAAAACTAGACCAATTAAATTACATCTTTTAAATTATATTTTATTTTTAATTATTATTGTATTCTCTTGTATCTGGAAATTTGGAAGTTTTGCATCATAGAATCGAAAGGGAATGCTCGCAACATTTGTCGTGGTTTTTGTCTTTAAACGGTGCAACATTCTTTCTGGCTAATATTTTAGGGCACTGCCAACATTTTTCAAAATGAAAAATGTCTACATAATTATATTAGGTTAATATTTCATGATAAAAAAATAGTTATAAAAATATACAAATATAGTTTTTTTACTTTGAATATACAAAATATTATTTATATTATTTACTTTAATACAAATATACAAAATATACAAATCTACATAATTACATATTATTTATTTTGAATTCACTGGAAAGCTTCACAAGAATAACTGGATGAAATAAATTTACTTTGAAATTATCAACAAGGTGTTAAAACATAAATTACAAAACAGTCCTAAACTGGAGTTCCCATAGTACTATCACACAGTTAAAAGGACACTGTCATCATTTTACTAATAATTATATGCGTGGATGTTTGGATTGCCTAGTTATATGTACCCACTAGGTCTAAGGTTTGGAGGCCGTGTCAAATATATTGATACTGGGTTATTAGCAAATTAAATATTTTTTTAAAATATAAAAATATTATTTAGATGTTTTTAATGAATTTTTTTCAAGAGAAATATAAAAAATCGAAGCCAATCTAAGTTAAATGACCAAACTCATAAACTAGGTTAATGAGATTAAGATAATTTCATAGAAAATGGATAAAAAAAATAACAAAACTTAATTTTCAATTAATTCAGTATTGAAAGATGAACTTGAAAAAAAATAAATTAAAAAAAACATGAGTGAACCCGGGATAATCTATTAAATTCGCGATTTGGATTATGAGATCAAGATAACTTCATCAAAAATAAATTAAAAAAATTACATAACCCAATTCAATTGGATCCAATATTAAATGTTAAAATCGAGAAAAAAATAAAATTATAAGACCATTTATAATATAAGGATAAAAATCACAGAATTTTATGTGAAATATTATTTGGAACGACACAACAGCCAAAAATTCTAATTTCACCGTGAAAGAAGCCACAATGATAATTCAGGACACTTCATTATCCAGACTAAGTTCTTGACATAAAAATCAAGGTTTGTTCATCGTAGCAAACCCATCATAGTAAGCCGATAGAAATAGAAACATCATTATATCTTAGCCAACAAAAAAAAAACAATGTTGTTTATCGTAGGTAAGATGTGTTATGAATACTAATATTTTGTTTTTACACAATAAATCATGAACTTTGAATATCTAAAAAACTAATTAATATTTTTAATAATTATAAAACTAGATAGCAACTCATAAATCAACTAAAACCCATTCCAAAATATGTCTGAAAAGGATCTCCACGACATAGAGCCCCATGAGGAGAGTAAGACAAATGTAATCCCATCAAAGTATATTCTCCTCTCATTAATCGACATTTCTCAGGATTTCTTTCATGGATACACCCACTTAGTCTGCCCCTTCTTGTTGATCTGCACTGTTCTTGTTTCTAGCTATCATCCTGCATTATATCATAGTGTACGTATTAATTGTCAGTCTCTTTGCCATTTAATAAAAAAATTCTAATTTTAACTTATTTACACCTTTCTTGATTACACGTTTAATTTACTTATTTACACACTTCTTCCAGCTATCATCATCCATTAGATCATAATATTGTCAGTCTTATAGCCGTCTGATTGGTTGACGACACCTTTCTTGATCGATCACACGTTTAACTTACTTGTTTGTACACTTAATTAATTATCTTGACTTGACAAATATTATCATTAACAAATCCTATGATAAAAGACAAGAGTTTAGAACCACAATTTGACACGTGGATTTCGAATCCCATAGATTAATCTTTTGTCAATTTAACTTTATTGTCTCCCATTTGCAATCGCTGTGTGGTTATTTATTTATTTATTTATTTATAATCTTTTGTCGTTCTAACTTTAAAGAAATTTTGAACTATTCCATGAGTAACCATCAATATATACTTTGATCCCTCTTCTTCTTGAACTTGATCAAATCAAACATTTTACTCTACATTGACGGCGAGCGGCTTACTGATTAATTGATTAGCTGAATGACACTTGTCATGAGGCATATAGTTAATTGGATAGAAGTTTTCGAATATATTGAGAGACGGATGGTTTGATTTGGCGAGATTAATGTCAAAATTAATTGAAGAACCAAGTGCAAATGATTTTAGCCTAATCGATATTCAATAACTTAATTCAATTTAAAGAAATTCATTTGAATTGAAATATTACATTGCAAAAATATATAGAATTATTGGAAAAAATAATTTGAGTTAAGGTGTTATAAATTTGAGTAACGACATGGATGCATATCGACTAATTCAAGATATTTTATGTGTGTTTGGTATTATGATATAGAGTAATTTTTAAAAATATTATTTTTTTATTTAAAAATATATTAAAATATATATTTTTTTAATTTTTTATATTAGTACATTAAAATCATCGAAAAACACTAAAAAATATTAATTTAATATATTTTTAAATTAAATATATTTTTAAAATACACTAAAATAATAAAATGGACAATACTGGGAAACACTCTCTTCTAGTCGAAAAAGACAATCAATTTATTTGCTAATGCACGCACGTATATATCCATGCAATTGCAAACACAACTTTTTAAAATTTATTTGAATTCGGCGAGGACAAACATCAATTGTTTTTATAATAAGACTATGGTTGGGAACGCAGCTGTGGCTGTATTTCTAAAAATTTTAAATTTTTTTTTTATTAAAATTGAATATGATTTATATGTTTTGGATCGTTTTGATGTGTTGATGTCAAAAATAATTTTTAAAAAATAAAAAAATATCATTGGCATGCATTTTAACACGAAAAATTATTTAAAAAACACCCACAACCATACTGTCAAACACGCTGTAAAACTTGTCATTATGAAGCTGAACAAGAATTAAGTGCTGATCAGAAAGGTGATACTTACAACAATGCTCACCCATAAACAACAGGAAAAACAACAAAACAACTGTTCGACGGCTTCCCCACTAATTATTTAATTATAAAAAAAACAATAATCACACCCTTTTAATTAATCCAATCAATGCTTAAAAGTTTATCTTTACGATATCTCTATCAACCACTTAACTATGCCGTGGGCTATGCCTCCATTTAATTTTTCGTGCTTGCTGCTTGATTAAAAATATATTTATATATTTCTCGTGTAGTTTTTTTCACTTAAAGACAAGATTAAATTAATTATTTAAATAACAGTGCAAAATGAAGTTTGATTTTGTTAATCTAATGATAATATATATTTATATATAACCAACATTACTTGCAAGATTAGCTCTCACTTCTTGGCTTGTTCGAGTTGGCTGGCTGATTTAGAGCCATTAGGAGTTGATGATGACGAAATGCATGATCAGATTGAGTTGGGATTCATAGTTTCAGATCTTTGGAAATAATAATTAAGTGATAATTTACTTATGATCCTCCTCCATAATTACGTGCCAGCATGTCCATCACACAAATTAAAAATTATGATTAGTTTTCACACACAGACAATCTTATTTCTTCTATATATTTTCTTGTCGTTTCTTTTGGAATTTTAGTTTGGTAGTGAAATATGTGGAGATATTGTCGAGGGTAAACGACGAAATGAGATGAAAATAACATATGTATACATGCATGTGCTACCAAGTCTAGAAGAAACTAATGTAATTATAGAATTATTGTATTCTAATATTTTTAATACGTGCATGGTAATGGTGAAAATAAAAATAAAAAATCCCCACCGTTTAGGCAAAGTCCAAACAGCTGAAATTTTATCCGTTTGATGCCAAGCTCAAATCGGTAGGAATATCACCATTAAAGATTCATTTTTCATATATGGTTATGGTAAAAAAAAAAAGTTTTTGTACTTGAATCCTACCCATTTGGGCTAAGTTCAAATCAATATATATATATAAACACACACTATGTTAATTTAATCCTGAAGGGTAGTTTAATTGGTCAAATTTTGAGTTTGTTCCCTAATTGTCACTAGTTCTAGTCCCCTCAAGATCACTGGAGGTTTACATGGTCACCAACTTCAAGGCCCATGAAATTAGTCAAGGTGCACACAAGCTAACCTGGACAGCGATGATAATAAAAAATATATATATATAATAAAATAAACTATGTTAATTTTATAGGCACATCGATCTATGATTTATTCATTTTGTCATCCGTTAAAAATTCTGTTAATGGGCCTTCTTCAATGGGTTACAGGGCTTGCATGAAATGGCTAGGCACCAATTGTTTTAGTTGAAGCCTATATATTCAAGGCCCATCCTCATTCTGAATATTGCAGCATACAGATATAAATATATTATCTCCATGTTTTTTTTTTTCGGGAGAGTAATAAAACACCATTTCATATAAATAATATATTGAATGATGTGGTTGTTAAATAACCTTATACCATATATTTAAAAAAAATACACCAACTACCTTATATCATATATATTACTTCGTATTTGATAAATGTATGTATTAAGAGAAATATATAACTTTATATATTCTTAATCAATCATCATTATTATAAATTAAACTTAAATTATAAAATAAAGTTAGAAATTAGATTGGTTTTTACAAGATTTGTAGTATAATATTGTAATAGTAATTATTATATATATTAAAATTCAAATATTTTGTTTTGGTATTTATTAAGTAACATTTAGTTTATATGTGAAGATTGGATAGTTGGGTTAAGAAATTTTTAAAACGTAATAAGAGTATTGGGCCAGTTAAATTCTATATCCAGAATTAACTGAAGGGAAACCAAATCAAGTGTTTATCAAATCGAGTAAAAATCCAATCAAATCGAATTGAGTGATTATAATAATTGGATATTCAATGAGTTTAATGAAATTGTCATTCCTAGATTTGGCTGGAATTTCTCGTTACCAGGCCTTGGAGCTTGTGGGAGAGTTTGATCTACTAACTTTTCTCATGCTTCTTTCATTCTGTTTATGATTCATGCACTCTTTTCTTCTTCTTCTTCTTCTTCTTCTTCTCCTCGATTTTGGCCTTCGCTATTCACTGGTTGCTATTCTCTTATGCAAGCTGGTTAAAGCAATTAATAGTAGCAGACACAGCCCTAGCCCACGATGTTGGCCTATTGGGCTAGCAATTTCTGAAAAGACACGCCTAGCTATTAGACTCCAGGTTGATAATGGAACGGGTATGAAGTAGGTATCCAGTCTATTAAATTTGTAGGTGCTTTAATTGCCCTTTTTATTTTCATGTTCTGAATACCATATAAACTGAAATTAGATTGGTGGTATAGAATTTTATTGGGATATGGTGCTAAGAACTTTGCTATGAAATCAGAGCAGGATTCGATGGACTTGCCATAGCTTGATAGGATTTTCTATGAAGCATCAAGGCTACAGCGAATAGGGTATAAAGTTTTCCACAGTAATCAGTCACAGGCATTACTCAGCTATTGTCTGGTGAAGTAAGGCCCTAGAAAATGAGCAGTGTATACGTCGTGAAAAAGGGAAAACGTTTTGCTCAATCAAGAATATAACTGATACAGTTTCCCTAGGTGTCAGTTTTCTACCATAATTTTACTAGTGAAGATATAAATTTCTGCCTCCTTGTTTTGATCCAACATGACATTTTTTTTCCCCTCAACGAGACATTTTCATTTTGGTACTCAAGATCTCATATGGCCTTATTGACAATTGTTTGCACATTCTAAATTCCAGGATAGGTGTTCGTTCCTTTTGGTAGCAAAATCTCTCATTGCAGCCCAAATTTTGCTTTGCTCCTCGGTGAAGTGTTTCCAGTGGAAATTATGGAACTTTTGCTTGCAGGTTCTCACCCTATCGATCTCCATAAGATCTGAGCTGTGCAAGAGGGTGGAAGGCCTGGAAGACTAGTTGATATATATAATCAGAAAAATTCCTGAGCTTCAAGGAACTGTTTTAAAGTCTTTCAAGGAGGGCTCTCTTTTGGGGAAATTCCTTGTTGGTTACTTTTATGTGGTACAGACAATTTCACTGTCATTTAGAGCTTTAGGAGTAAATTATGTGATTGTTGCTGTGATATGTGTTCTCTCGCAGAGTATTTGACACCGCCGGCCGAAGGTATCCTTCCCCCTTGCTCTTCTCAACAATTTCAAGATGGGTTTCGCTTATGGCCTCTTTATTATTACACTGTTAAGCTTGCAAGTCAATTATGCCCAAGAAACCATTGGAGTTACTACTCTTTTGGTGACATTTTGGTTCTGTAAAGTTCATTTTGAGTCACAATACTAGTTAATTATGCTTTTAAGCTTCACTTGTTCTTTGTTTTCACTATACATAACTTCCCCTTCAGTTTTGTTAGAGTGTAACTAGTTTATACCAGCCTCTATAAAAAAAAAAATATTCAATTCAAAAATTTAAATTATTTAAAATATAATTTAAATTATTTTCTAATATTATCAAAGAATAGGTTGGCAGAACAGACCTGGCGGACGAAACAATATCAAAGAGTAGGTCGGCAGAACAGTTCTGGCGGGAGAAGGGCTTCCAGCAGCTGTAGGTCGGCTAGAAGAGGGCAGAATCCTTGCGGTGAGCAAGAAAGAGGAAGTGTCCTACAAGAGAAAGGAGATAGAAAGTTTGGAAATAAGAAGAGAAATATGCGTCAGAATACAAAAACATAGATGGGCAGAATTCTAAGTTCTGACTTGAGGAGTTCTGAGATTATGCAATGCTACTAAGTTATTTGGTGGCTCAGGCTCTTTTTTTTGATAATCTATTTTTTTTTTTTTTTGATAATCAGGCTCTTAATATACCATGTATCTCAGACATAAGAAACATCATTGTTGAATGCCTGCAACTAAAGATTTAGCATCTCCTCATCTTCAGTGCAAGCTGATCTTCCAGAAATGCTGGAAAACTTGTGTAATATCGGGGGGTGGAGTTTGTGAGGGGGTGTCAATGGGCATTCACCTCAGCCCATGCCTCTGTTTCCTGGGCTCGGGCTTATAGATTTAAGCTTATAGACACGCTTAACCATGCACTTCCCTCTCTCCTTAGGCATGGAGGTACCAAATTTGTTGAGAAAAGGTAATTAAAACTGAGGAAGGATTGTGTATTGTAACGTAGAAGTCCTTTCAGCAATAAGGATTTATAAGTGGATTTGGACTACTTAGAAGTAACGTAGAAGTCCTTTCAGCAATAAGTCCTTTCAGCAAAGTTTTTTATTTGGAGAGAGCGGAGTCCCATAAGACTAATTTACAAAAGAAATTAGAGATGAAGTTCTAACAGAAGATGAGAGGAAAGTTCTTGCAATCCGAATACACATCTTATTTCTGTCTTGCTCTAGGGATGAACTGAGGATTGGAGGCTTGGTAAGCTAAGAAATTTTTTTTAATCTAAATAAAAAAGCAAGATAAACACATCGCAAAAAGTTCTCATTTTAGGAATAAATAACTCGTGGGAGGGGCTTTACAATATTCTGTGTTTCCCAATCAAAAATTTCTCTACCACGATGCATAACCAGCCAAGCAATATGGAAGACCTTTTTTGTGGATTGCAGAACCCTCTCTATCGATTGGCAGCTGACACAGTTGCATAGGGTAAAAAATCATGATGGCACACATTAAAAAGGGTTGACAATACACAAATGTATGGCTTATTTTGGGCAGTGATACCACAATGGAAACACAATGGCCCCACTTGCAGCACGATGGAGTTTCTTCTCATATACGAAGCTACATGAGCGAGTAGAGAATCTCCCACTAAGGAAACTGAGATAATACATTTGTAACATGTATATATTAGATTGATATTTTTCAATTCTCAATTCTTTACATCTTATCGAAGGATTTTTGAAGAAATTGAACTTTTTTCTTTTAACGAACCAACTTGATGCTCTTGTTGATTTTCTTGCGAGATATTCACGTATTCTCACTTATCCCACTTGGTGCTCCCATGATATTCCAAATTAGGTTTTCCTTGTTTGAAGTTGAATTTATTAGGGTTTGTTTGGGATAGAATGTGGTTTCTTTTGTGAAACTCACATTAAAAAAAAAAACAAGAAAAACTTGCTTTTAATGGTAATTTTGTATGCATTAAATGGGTTATATATTAAAAAAATAGCAATCATAATTCACTAAATCTTTATTCCAAACACCCTCTTAAAAAATGATGGAGTTTAAGGTCATATGAAAAGAAATTAATTTTATAATGATCATGTTATAATTACTGAATACTGCATAAGAGAGAAGCAGATAGAAAGAGAAGAACGAAAAATAAGAGAGGAAATCAAAAATAATTTTTTTAATAGGAGAGAGGAATTTTTATAACTAATTGGTGGGATTATATATGATTTTCTCTTCTTCTTTTTTCCTATCTCTATTATGCATTAAATATCTAATAATTATAGCTTACGGAATGGGATGATTCTAAGTAATCTTCCGTATATAATATTCTTTAAGTTTTAATTTATACTAAGTTCTCTTGCCTGCGCACTGCTGTAGATACAAATTTAAGATACAACAGACATACTTTAAAAAAGAAGTCGATGATGGTCAAACTCCATTGAACATGAAAAAATCTAAAAAAAATAGGCTAGCTGTGGGGAAATTCATTTACAGTGTCATTTAACTTAGGCCAATAATCTAATATTGAAAACTCTTGATCTGATTATTTATCTAAATTAAATCATATAGAAGTTGTTATGATGTGAGTCGATTGATTAGGTAAATTTAAAACCAACTCGGACAACAAAAAAAAATATGGGTTGGCCTAAAAACATATGATATTTTTTGTTGTTTTAATATTAAAATGACAACATATAAAATCATATATGTTCAATTCACCTAGGGTAAATGCCAAATGTGTCACTCGAGTCATGAACAAGACTATAATGTGTTAACTTAGTCGACCAACTATCTCTCTTCTTTTTTTATCCCTATTTTATCTTCACTTGGGCCTTCTTCGAGCGTGGATTAAGAAGCTAAATTAAAAAAAAAAAAGACCTTAACTTAGATGGGATGAGATTTGAGCCTTAATTAAAGAGTTATTATCAAATTACAGATTAAATCAAATGAGATTTGAGTCCTAATTAAACAGTTATTAGCAATTTAAAAATTAAAATTGAATGAGTTCAATGTGGTTCGGGGTTTAATTAAAATGTTATTAGTGAATTGAATATCGAAAAAAAAAAAGATTAGTGCATATAAAGCATGTGCCAATGTGCGACTTGGAGAGGCGTGTGTTGTATCATTCTACCTCTAAAAACGGCTTTATTTGGTGTTTCCAGGATCATCTCATCATTTTTATCATTCTGATCGTCTCTAGACAGTGCGTGTAGCCTAAATCACCATGACATGATGCTGGAGATAATGTTCTTCCCTCTTTTTTATTTTCTTTCTCTCCTCTTGGATTCCATGTTTGATTTTTCTTCCTTTACAACCTCTATGTTTCTCTTTTTATCAATTTCAATCCCTATATTTTAGCTTACCGTAATAATAGAACTTTATTTTTGTAAAGATGATGTGTGAATCTGCAGTGCAATCGAGTCTGAAGCTACAAAGAATGCAGTGGTGAGTTGCCTAACTAAAGTTTTTGTTAAAAATAGAACTTTTTGTCAAAAATGATGTATGAAAATGGGGCTGTATAAAATCTGTTGCCATTGAAAAGTAGTCTAACTTTGAGACAGGTTCCTTATTTTCCAAGCTTCACGGCAAGGATCGACTGGGTTTAGCTTTTTATTTCTTTTTGGTCAGTAAATAAAAAAAAAAGAACTTTGAAGAACAGAGAGGATCTTCATGCATGCATGGCAAGAAGAGGGGATAAACAATCTTCAATTAATTCATCTAAAACCAAAACATTTTATATCAGTATCATCTTTAGTTCTTACCCTGTCAAATATTTGGTCCGACGACAAACATTTTCCTTAAAATGATCATGATTTTAAATAAAGTTTTTTATATCATATTAATTTTTTTATAATTAAATGATCATGATTTTAAATACTATCATCCTCATTTTTCTTAATTAATGAAATTAAAGAATTCCAGCACAAAATAATAATATATTTATAAAATTTCAAGCTCAAAAATATTTTCCTTAAAATTATATTAAAGAATTACACCTTGCAGTTTATATTTCAAAATTAAAATAATTCTTTTACACATACTCTTCTAGCCTACTAAAAATAATCATTTGGAGTGGCTTACTGGTCATTCCTAAATTCGTAGCCAAGACTAAAAGATTCAAAGCCGAAGTTAAACTTGCATTAAATGGAGGTTATATCCCTCTTTCCTTCTAATCCTAGCAACTAATTTCATTTCTTTGTCATTACAAGATGTAGCTGTGGGATGGTTTTACCCTGTCAAAATTCTAGGGTTTTGGCCATACTAGTTTCAAAATAAAAAAAAAACTAATTTTATCTGCCAGGCAGAAAATTAAAAACTCTCTTAATCCACATTAGATATGTTTCAGAATGTATTTATAACATCGAATTAATACTTTTTCATTATATTTTCCTGGTGGTGATTTTAATATATATTGATATAAAAAATATATATAAAAAAATCAAAGTGAAAAAACGAGTTGCTTAACAGTAGCCAAAGCTCAATTATATTTCAACCATTGTCATCTTTATCTCAAGAACAGGACCTGACATGGAAGCTGAAAACGACTATTCCATCTTAAACCCTACAAGAAAAGCGTGGGAAGCCGATAACCAGGGGAAGAAATGTTAAAAATAGTAAACAATAATGGTGCTATCAATTGATCAGTTCTGCTTGTCAACATAGTAATCCATCACAAAACAGTCCTGCCATTTCTCAGAGATACCATATCTCGAGATATACCCCAAACTTACTTTCAAAAACTGAAAAACACTGTTACACACATCAGCTCTATCATCCCTATTACCAAATTAAATTAAATTTCCCGAGAAAATAACAAAAAAAAAAAACAAGAACAGAGACCTGATTTGATAGATAAAAGCCTTAGCCAACTGCTGGAAAGCCCCCCCCACCCCCCTCCTGCAGTAGCCGCCATTTCACCCCTTGAAATCTCTGAACCAACTTTAACCTCTCACATTCAATGCCTCAATTTTAAGGTATAAAAGTACATGGAAAAAAAAAATTGTATCGCAAAATGCCCCACCTTTTGAGGATGGGATTCTAACAAAATCCCACATAACATAATACCCATGAATTAAAAGAAAGATCAGGCTTATAAAAAATAATTTCTTTGTTTTTTTTTTTTTTTGGTAACATGAACAAACACATGTGACCCATTACACATCTCAATCAATCAAGGTCAATATGGAACTCCAGATGAAGATGGCTGCTGCAAAGACGACTGCACCTGCAGCAAGTGGTGATAACAATCGGCGGCAGTAGGCCTCTGCTCTGGGTTCTGGTCTAAGCACCTATTTTGCAACTCTCTAAGTATTTTTGGCACCCCATTTGGACCTAACCCACAAGTCCTCACCAAGTGACCAACACCCCACACATCCACTTTCACACCATGCATCCCTCTTCCCATCTCTGGAGCGTGCCTACCACGCGCCTCCCCGATACCATGTACCGGGTTTAGCTGTGGTGCCCCGACAGCATCATCGAAACCAGAAAGGAACCATTCGTTTTCACTGTCGCTTCTTCGCATCACTTTGTCCCAACTCAGGTCTCTATGCATGAAAGATAAGTCGTGTAATGCTACCAAAGCTTGGGTCACGTATTTCAGTGCCTCAACAAGTTGTTCGCAATTGTTTGGCTTGAATTTAACCCCTCTTGGCTTGAAAACCAAAGCCAAATCTTTTTCTGATGATCTGTAGATGAATTCTGCATGTGGGATTCTATGGTCCAAACAGTCGTATATTTCTTTGACCGCTGCCCATTTTCTTCTGCTAGAGAACAATCTTGTCACTGTATTTGGCGTCATTTCCATGATGTTTCCATTACCCATATCTACTCTTTCAAAATCACTGAAAGTTAATTGCTTGTAAGTACCACCATTGTTGAAGTTGTTGAAGCAACGATCAGCTAGTAATGGCAATAATCCAGCAACTCTATAACACGGGACTAGAGCTTTCAGCCTCTCAACTGGTGAAGAAAGGTCTAAAGAGTAGAGATCAGTACGAATAATACGATCCTGTGATCTACATAATGCACAAAATGTCACCAAGTAGCCAACTGCGTAGTAGCCTAGAATGTAGGGGAGGTCCAAGTAAGTCCACAAATGCTTCTCTATTATAGATGATGAGGGATCGACTTGACCTTCCCTTAATTGGTCGGTTTCTTCTCCTCTCCACAAACAAAAGTTTCTAACAAATCCAGTCACATTTGGCCACTCATCTTGCAATGCATCGACCATTGGTGAAGAGGGTTGTTTCCTAACAATAACAACCTCAACAGAACAAAACTTGGACACGATCCTATTGATGCAATCATCCCAAACGCCAATGAAAGAGTCTCTACTCGAGGTAGTAGCTCCACTTATACTAGGGTTAGTTCTGATAATTGAGCTTAAAATATCATAAGTAATACCTCTACAATCTAAGGGATCGTTGGATATTGTGAAGAAGAGTTCTTTGCCTTGTGGTAAGTCCCTGTACACATCTCTTCGAAGTGGGAATCTTAGTTCTTCAGGAGGTGGCTCTTGCAAGTACCATGAAAGCTCAAACAAACTTGGAAGTGTTGTAGGTGGAACTCTAAGACACCCCACGTAGTATTCTGTTGGATCTTGAAATTCCCATGGAGGTACTGTCCAAAGAACAACATAATTGTATCCACCATATAAGGTTGGTTATTACTCCACAAATTATCCATAACAACGCAAATTAAAACTGCCCAAATTAAGGAGCTAGTTAATTTTTCTAATCAGAGACCTTAAAGGCAGTAGTAAGGACATGACATGTAAAAGGAATAGTGTATATTCGTGTACATTGATGAATTTATGAGCCTTAGACCAAAAGAGACTGGACTTACATCTTATTGAGGGTTCAGTTAATGGAAGCTGAACTCTTTCAGTGAAACCTGGCATGTGAAAAATTGAAAACTGTGAGATATAGATTTCTAGACTGCCACTTTAGAAATAATGAACATAATAAAACAAAAAAAAAGGTACCAGAAGGAGTAACAGAAGCTGAAGGAGAAGGCTTCCTTCTGCCAAAGACTTTAATTTGTTGTCCAGAAACAAATTTGTCAACAGAAAAACCTTTAAGAGCACCATCTTCAAATGCTTCCATGGTGCAAGCGACCATCGAATCATCAAAGAAAGTAAGTTCATCTGCGTTCAAAAAGCTTGATCCTTGAAGCCTAACTCTCCCTCTATGATGCTCTCCCTCTTCACCCCACAAACTCACCGATTCTTCCCATGTCATTCTTACTTTACCAATTCTACGTAGCTCCTTCGTAGATGAAGAAGAGCCTGCCGCAGCATCCACGGCAGTATCGAACCCTAGTAAACTCCCTCTTGTACCATGAAAGTAAGCTTCACCTCCACTTGTCAAAACCAGTTGTCTTGTCCTTCCTGCCAAAGATCATGTAAAGTTTCATTCTTTTGGAAAAAACAAGCACAAGTACTGCAAAAGATTGCAACTTTTTCGCTGATGAGTCATTGTTATAGAATGCATTTATACCTGAGAGTGAGAGATCATCCTCTTTGAAAGGAGGGGGTGGAGGGAGAGCTCTTGCAGCGGCAAGAGAAGTTCCCCTACTGCTATCATCACCAGAACCAATGAGTGAAGGTCCTCTGCTTTGAGTTCTCATTTTAGGACCCATAAATTGAGATAACTCTTCAAAAACTTCTTCATCAAACGAAGCAGGTAATCTATGTGCCTTCCTCTCATAAGGTGAAAGTCTAAAATAACTCTTCCCCATCTGTTCTCTCTTATCACCTCTTTCCCATTCATAAACCTTCCTAAACTCCCCAAGCATGTTATCCCATTTTGTACCTGCAGTTTTTGCATCTCTATGAACATCATGTCTATTCAAAAACTCTGCAACTTCTCTATCTTTATCGGCTCTAGTTTTCCCTCTTGTTGACTGGACTGCAATAGCTGTATCACCACTAGTGACTTGACCAGTACTAGTTTCTGGCAGCTGTTCAACTCTTGAAGTCAAATCAGAACCACCTTGGTACTGGAACCTCCAAGCCCTGGCTAGCCATAACATCTCATTGGGTTTCCAAACTGGGCTCACATATTTTCCTTTCCTAAATTGATGTTGATGTGGTTCTCCTTCTGGCTTGCTTGTTTCTTGGGCAGAAGCTGCAGAAAGTGACGGGACAGGTGAGCGTAAAGGAGATGAGTTTGTGTCTGAAGAGGAAGCTTCTGCCGTTGTGCGAGGTTGTTTTTGTTGGGTAGGGTTTGTGGTTAGCGATGGGGTTGCCTCGCTTGAGACAACAGTAGCCATTGGAGCTTGTGTTGGTGGTTGTTGTTGTTGAGATGCTGAAGGCAATAGTTTCCATTGTGCACTACTGTATCTTGCTCTCTTGGGGTTTACTGTCTCAAATTGTTGCTCAAATGGAGAGGAAGTTGCACCAATTGGTACAAAAAGAGGGGCAGGGATGAATGGAGCACCAGTAACTACAGCTGAAGTTGTCTGCTGATGATGTAGAGATCTTAGTTCTGTTGATTCCTCAATTGGGCCTTTCGGAGAAGGAGAAGTAGAAGAAGATAGTTGCTGTTGTTGTTGTTTCTTGGTTGTTTCTCCCTTGTTTTCACCCATTTTAGAATGGGCCCTAGAGACCTTAGCTAACGAGAGAGAAAGGAGGCTTTAGATCAAAACTAAAACAAGAAGAAGAAACACCAATTCCCGTTAAGACTAAACTTAGTTTCTAAATACACACACTTCTTCTCCACCATCTTTGTAACTCTCACAAAAAGGGTTTTTATGGTGCTTTTGGACTCGGATCCCTACCCTACATTTAAAGGGCTAGAGATTTTCCAGAGAAAAAGAGAGAGAGAGAGAGAGAGAGAAGAGAAAAACCAGAAAAGAAGATGAAAATCATACTAAGCCAAAACAAAGTAAAAGTAACAGGAAAGGAAGAGATTGTGGAACTGCAATGAATAAGACCTTTCAGTTTATTAAACCATACATTTCAAAATTTGATGTTTTGATTTTGACAAGTAATCAAAGTATTTGGTTGGATGATTAGAGAGGGTGATGATTATATTATTTTTATTTTTTTTGTTTTAAAAGTATTTTAAAAAAAATTAAAATTTTTTTATTTTTTTAAATTAATATTTTTTTTATATTTTCAATAATATTCTAATATTAAAAATAACTTTTTAAAAAATAAAAAAATTACCATGATACTAAATACATACTTCACCTGAAATGAAGATATATACTCCACCTGAAATGACCAAGGTTAAGTTGTTTTAACTTGTTATAAAAATTAAAATAAAATTTTTTTAATTTTTTTTATTTTAAACCACATTTTAATTGAATAGTGGGCTGATCTATTTAGCCGTGTGTTTGGGGGGGGGGGGGGGGGTAAAAGTTTAATAGGTCTAATGATGTTTTTATTTTTAAAAGTCAAGACAAGCTGTTTAAAAATAAAAAAATTTAGATAAAGAAGGCGGGTCAAGCTGTTTTAAGTTTTTTTTCCAACCCAATTCAAACAAGAGATGGGTCAATCAAGTCTCAACTCTTAGTGAACATAAACCGACCAAGTTTAGTAGCTGTGTTATTTAATGGTTTAGTGGAAAAATAATAATTTAATTTAGTAGAAAATAAATATATCTAACTATTTATTAAAAAAAACCCTATTTTTAATTTTTGTGTTTTCCATTGGTTTTTTTTTTTTTTTGTGGGGGAAAAACAGTAAGAAAGAGAGAGTTCCCGCGACGAGTAAGGGATTGATGAGAGAGTAGAGATTTGAGACTTACAGTGTGTGTGTGTGTGTGTGTGTGTGTGTGTGTGTGTGTGTGAGTGTTTTTGTATGGCAGTGTAAGATGTGGACACATCGAATCGATGACACTGTGCTCCAATGACTATCTGCCCTTGTCGTCTTTTCCTTATTTTATTTTATTTTTGTTATTTGCTTTTTCTTTTTTAATTTTTCATTTTTCAAGACCTAATTACTAACTCTTGTTTTTATTGAACTCGAGATAAAAAATAATAATAATAATCGTCATGGTAAATGATATATGACGTCATTCAACAAGGTTCCTGCCACCCATGAAAAATGGAATCCTTGCTGACATGGTGACGAGAGAAATCAATCCATTTGTTCCGTACCTCTTTTTTTTTTTTTATATCAAATCATGTTCTTAGATTGTTCTCTGCTGTTCAAATTAAGAGAAATACCTTTTTTTTTTAATCTAAAAATAGTTTGGGATACTTGAATAAAAATAAATTAATTTATACAGTGTAATTTTGAGTGATTTAGCACCAAAAAAAGGAGTAAATGATAAAACAAAACCTCGTTAGAACCTTTTTTTTTTACCAAAAAATAGTTTATGGTATTAAAAAAATTAATAATTAAGAACAAATGTTTATCCAATATTCAAAATAATTGCGATTTTTTTTCAAGATAATCGTAATATTATTGATAAAAGCTAGCGGTGACCAGGAAAGAAAAACAAGAGGAGTTCAAAGTAAAATAGTAGTTTTGGAGAAGGAAAGGTAGAAAATTAGAGTAGTGATTCATTTGTCTAGGTACCATTTGTGAATTACATCTCTATTTACTTAGGTATTTTTTAGAATATACTAACAATAGTGATTTAAAATATTTTTTTATTTAAAAATATATTAAAATAATATATTTTTAATCCGATTGTATCCGGTTAAAGATTAGTTGATTCTTGCTTAACCAAATACTCTAAGCAACACAAATGAAAGGAAGGAGGCTCCATGCTTTTTCTGGCCATTAATGGACCCGTAACTGATCCATAGTTTTTGGAACGCTCCAAAAGACTCCTAAAAATACCTTGGCTTATATTAAAAATATTTTATCAGACTAATTAGAATTAACAGGCAAAAGCAATTAATAAATTATATTATAAGATAGTGTTTGGTTATTGTTTTAAGATAAAAATAAAAATAACAAGGATAGAAAACAAGAGAATAAGATAAGATTATACTGGATAGTAATGTATAAAATATAGTAATTGTCTTTGTATGTTGCTTGGTCAATGATGAGCAAGGCATGATAAAATATCAAAAAATCTATTTTACCTTTAATATGTATTATTGTCAAACTTATATATCAAAAAACATAATTAGATATTTGTTTAACTTTAATTTATATGAAGTGTTGAGATTAACAATAGTATAATAACTTTAGTTTTAAATTTTAAACCTAGGACCTACTCGGGGTCTAGATTAATTCGGATTTAAAAAAGAATAGAGGAGGGAATGACTTGGCTTAACCCAATAAAAAACTAGGTCAAAAATTTGGGTAAAAAACCGTTAAAGTTTTTTTAAGAAAATCTTTTTGGCCAAAACAATATCGTTTTGATATTTAAAAATAAATTACATTCAACCCAAGTTGACACTCCTAACATGTGACCTAGGTCTTGCTCCGAGTCAATTTTTAGGTTAGATTTTAAAATTATGATAATAATCATTTTTATCCTTATATGTCTTAATTGAGCAGTCTTGAATTTAAGAGTTTTTTACAATATATTTTAGAGATAAAAAAATTAAAAAAATTGTATTCAGAGACATATTTTTCATGTGTTTGCTTGTTTGGAAGTGTGATTGTAGTTGTTTTTTAAAGTGTTTTCTATTCAAAAATGTATCAAAATAATTTTTTTTTTATTTTTTAAAAATTATTTTTGATATCAGCACATCAAAATAATCTAAAAAAATTTTAAAAAAAATATTAATTTGAAGCAAAGAAAAATTAAAAAAAATTAATTTTTTTTAAAAATATTTTTGAAACAACAAAAAAACAGTATCTTTAAACCGTGCACCTTAGCTCATCAATGTTCCACTTCTCCCTTTATATATAAACATATTTTAATATTAACATTCTAGTTTTTGAAAGTCTTCATTACTAACCCTAGCTATTAAATAGCCTTTTTATCGATCCAAGTTTTTGGACCTATTTAGTTTCTAAGTGTTCTTGTGAGATGTTATAATATACGAAGGGGATTGAGAGGAAAAAAATGAGAGAAGTATGAAAAAAAATAGAATGAAAATATGCAAAAAAGAAAAGAAAAGAAAAGGTGAGTATTTTCTAATTGTTTAGTAGTAAAGGGCAGAATCGAAAGTTCTTAACAATCGTAGGGGTAACATTAGAAGTTTATAGAAGGAGAGGGAGAACATTGAATGTGTAAATGCAAAAATATAGTTTACCCAACGTTTTTTTTTTTTATATATTCTTTTTTTAACTTTTCCTGCTAAAACACCATCTAATATGTTTAAGCGGGGTTTTCACCATTTTGCTATTTTTAATTTGTGTTTTCCATTTAGGTCCTGTCTTTAATTTTATTTTAGTCCTTCATTTCAAAAGAAAAAATAGATTGATTATTTTTTTTATTAACATGGATATCCGGACTGGTTTGTATATACCTTTACTAATTTTACAGGCCCTGTAATTAACAACCATGTAAACCTTCAATGATTATTATATTAGTAACTACAAGACTCGTACTTGAAATTAAATAAAGCAAATAAAAATAGATTAATTCTTGATTGCACACTTTGTTACTTTTCTTTTAAATCACTCTAATTTTTTTTAATAAATTCATTAAAGTCCTTGCTTTAAAAAATATACAAATCAGTCTTCGATTTTGATTTCTTCCATATTCGTTTTTTATCCCAGCATCCTTGCAAATTCTTTGCACCTCCTTCGTTCCTATTTTCACTTCAAAATTAGTTTTAATTCTTCTAATGGTTAGAATGCATAATTTCTAAATTCTTCTAAATGTCTTAAAGTTTTCAAATTCTTTAAGGAGATACCCCCTGCGGTGTTCTTCATAGGAGTTGAGAAAAAAAATAAAAACAAAACAAGAAAGGTTCTTCCCAACTTACCAGAATTCCTTATCTTCTCCTTTTTTTTAATAAAAAGAATCAACAAGATTGGGATCTAATTAAGCTCGGGTCCTTTATCTATTTAAAAGGCTGTTTGAAAATGTAGTTATAGGTGAATTTCACCCACAACCACATATATTACTATTTGGTTAAAAAAAAAACACAAATTGATGCTGATAGGACCCACCAAAATTAGTTTCGTAAGAATTGATGCCAATGAGCCGTGAATGCATGTTCTTAGAAGTAAATAGATGACTGTTCACATTATGCTGGGGTCATAGTAAAATTTTCTTGAATGTTAAAAAATATATATATTAAAGTGATGGAAATATTTTTGGTATTATCATTAAACCTACTTTACTAGTGGATCAAATTTGAAAACTCTTAACTCGACTCTTTATTTAGTTCGAGTTTCAAATTAAATCATGTGAGAATTGCCTTGAAATGATCTCATTGACTAGGCAAGCTTAAAGACAAAAAATAAAAATAAAAAAACCAATGGACAAAATAGAAGCTATGAAAAAAAAACCAAAGACCAGGCGCGTGGGTCTAAAGGCAACTTGTGCGACCATTAAAAAGCGGTTTGGATTTTAAAAACAATTACAAAAAGACATCTTTTTAAAAAAAATATTAAGATATAAACATATCAGATCTACTCAAGTTGATTTGGGTTAATTTGTCAAACTTATGACCTCAATTATGGACTCCAATGAGTTCAATAATATTTTTTATATTTAATTATATGATAAAAAAATAAAAACCAATTCAGAATCAACCTTATAGTAAAGGATAAAAATGAAAAAAACCAATACATATTTTTTTTTCAAAATCTTAATGTTGAAGGTTAAAAGAAAGGGTTAGACTATGTATACAAGCTTGAGTGGCCCAACATGACAATGTTTAAAAAAGCTCAGGCGCGTGGGCCTGTGTCAATCTCGTGTGCCTATGCTATATTTATTTTTTTTCTTTTATAAGAGGCGAAAGACATGTCATCTATCTTTTATTAAAAAAAAAAATAGGTGACGCATCGCGTGTTATGGTAGACAACATGTTACTTGCAACTACCCAACTTAGAATCCAACTATCACCGTGGTGGCTAAAAAATCATGGGTGAAGTTTTTTGAGTTAAAAAATCATTTTTCAACCCATTTTTACAAAAAAAATACCTAATAAATACCATAAAAACCTCTCTATACCCGCCACTAACCTCAAAACTCTAAAAATCACCCAAGAAAACTAAAATCAACCAAACAAAAAAAAAATAATCAAAAGGAAGCTTGATATTCTTTTCAAGCATGTTTAGATGGAAAACTCGCCACTATAAAATTTTCATTGTCGAATGGGAACCGTTGACACTGAACTTATCCATTTTTCTCTATTTCTCTCTTTCATCTTTTTCCAATTATTTTCTCTTCGTCCTCCCTAACTTAGGGATTGTAAAATGAAAAAAAATAAATTTTTAGACTAAAATAAATTTTTTCATAAATTTGGGGTTGGCTATATATTTTCTTTATGTTTTGCAATTTATTATTTCTATTTCTTTTAATTTGATAATTTTACAATAATTGCAATACTAATTCCATATAATTAGACAATTGAAGGATGTAATTAAAAACAAATTTGAAACTACAAAAAAATATATAAAAAAAATCAGGAGCTTCACTATTCATATTTTCAAGCTCTATTTTGTTTTAACAATCACCATATTTTCAAGACAGCGTTTGACCACTTTTTTATGATTTTTTTAGTACTTAGAGTAAGTAACTTCTCGATTTAGTTTTAATTCAGTAGGTTATCACATTTGATTATATATATATATATATATATATATATATATATATTCACGAGGAGACTTTTCTTATAGAGGATCTTCAAGTAGTCTAGAACTCTAAATATCAAATTCTGCCTGAAATTAACAATTTAGATGGATACCATCACTACCATGGTATTTGTATTTATTGAAAGAATTTTTTGTTGGTATTTGTTTTATTATTTTATTAGTAATTAATTTATCGATGAAATTACAAACAAAAATGCTATGTCGGTGAATCTTTCGTTGATAATTTTTTATTTGTCGGTAAGTCTATTGGTAATAAAAAAAATATTATTAATATAAATTACCCGCTTCATTGTGTCACTATTTCCCTCGAAAACATACTGTATGTAATTCCATTGGTGATTATTTAAAAATATTTTAAAAAACTCTATTTTACAAAACTATAAAATACTTAAATTAATATAAATCAACACTCTATAATACTCAAAATTGAGTTGCTTGGAAAAAATAGAAGAAAATCAACTCAAACAAATTTATAACAAATAAATAACACAAAAAAATAAATTCAACTAAAAAAATTCATATGAAAAAAATGAAGTCGCGATTGCTAAAAATTTAAAAACCCTATAAATAAATCAACTAAAAATTGATCTCATATGAAAAAAAAAAAAAATAACAAATATAGTGAAAAAACACAAAAAAAAAAGAAAAAAGAAAAATCTTATCTTAATGTAGTTGCAATTGAAGCTGAGAAGAGAAAAAAAAATCGTAAAGTATATTAATTAAAAAAAATTGAGAAGAAAGGAGAAGAAGACATACCTGAGCATGGAGAAGAAGAGAAGGAGTTGAGGAGAGAAGGGAAGAGAAAGAAAGGATGTTGATTTTTTTACATATGGGGAAGAAGAAGAAGAAGAAGAAAGGGGGTCTGTCTGTTATGAAATTAGAGATTCTAGACTTTTTATTGGGGCGTTTTACCGACGGTTTTATCGGTGGATAATTAAATATTAATATTTTTAATCATTTTATCGGTGATTCCGTCTATAATATTTAATTTAAATTTTGAATTTAATTAAAAAATTTTAGAAACCGCTAAATATTACCGACGACTTTTCAATCCGTTGGTGATTTCGTCTGTAATATTTAATCTAAATTTTCAATTTAATCAAAATTTTTTAGAAACCCGCCAAATAACACTGACAACTTTTCAATCCGTCGATGATTTTGTCTGTAAAGACCAGTAACTAACAATGCAATTAGGAAGTGAACAATTTCAGAGCTCTCTGAAAAATACAAACGGAATTTTCCGTTGGTGATTCCCTTTGTAACTGACATGATGAACAATGTTAACAGTTTACCAACGATTTTGTTGGTTTAAATGACACATCATTGTATTTTTTAGCTTTGTTTTAATTATTTTTTTCAAAACATTGCTATTTGTATTTATTAATTTTCTGATAGTGCATTTTTTCTATCTTAAAGGATTTTTTTCTTTTCTTTATGGCTTGACACTCTGCTACTTACCTAAATAAGGCAGGCAATGCTTTCAAGTTGTCATCCTTATATTCTGCTGCCTCCCTCCCTCCCTCCCTCCCTCCCTCCCAAACAATAACACTCGAGAGTGGGTTTTTTTTTTTTAGCAGGAAGAGAAAGAGAGAAGGATCTTCATTAATTTACTTTCAACAGATTTGTGACTGACTATACACGCACGATAAAGAAAGGAAAGAGAGCATGCTGGCAAAGGCATGCAAGCCGGCGTTGAGAGCTGGCATGCAGTCGTACTCGATCAATCAAGTGCTGACACATACTTGACGACTAAGAACAGTGTCAGCTTGCCCAAACTTTTCTCATCTTTTAGCCCCTTCCCCACATCCCTTCCTCACTAGTCCTCTTTGTCTGCGAAATTTATTGAATTTGATTTCTTGCATGTTTTATTGAAAATTCATTTGTTTCCTCATACGCCACTCCCATGTGGAATTATTGCTCGTGGAATTGAAGATCCTATTTATTGCAATGTCGTGCGAAATCTGGTAAAATTATCACCAGTAGTTGTTCTACTAGTAGGTAACCTGTGCGTAGCCCTGCGGGTGGTAAAAATTATATTATATTTTAATGTGAGTATATAAAATAATGCCATTAGAGTTTTTATTTGTTTTAATTAAGAAAAATAAAGAGAGATAGTCTTATTCTTATCCAAAAGCTAAGATTATTGCATGCAAAAATGTTTTATGTCATCATAACATAACTGGTAATTCTGCTGGAGATCAATATATAGTTTTTTTTTATGGTAACCGAGATGATTTATTGAATGGATCTAGAGTACCAATTGATCAATAATTTGATTCAACACCCCTACATATCACATATAGATTATGTGAACATGATGGGAATGCAAAATGTGAATTTTTTCTCTTGTATTTTATACTTATTTGATATTTAAATATACTTGTTATTTTTATATTTCGATTTAAGATGCAAATAGAGATATTAATGAAAAAATAAAGTTAATTGGACGATTCTGAATAATTTCGACATAGTTTTGTAATCTAGGCGTAATTCTTTCATTTGAACTCCGTTTGTGATGATTCAAAATGCTACGGAACTCTAAGAAACACCTCTACAACTTTTATGTTTCGAGATAATGACTGCATAAAGGTCGAAATTAGATATAAAGTCGTTGCGCCTGTACTACTAACATGCTGAAACATTCTTTGGCATACAAATTTAGTATGATGTAATTTATTCGAAAGCTTCCAGACTTGATACATGAGTTTCAGCTTAAGACATCACTTTCCTTGTTATATTAGAACTCTATTTTATTATTTAATAATTTCATTAAATATTTAAATTTAGTGGTTATTATTGGAGATAATGTTGAGAGTATTTTTAGGAGATTTTGTAGGTTTCTAAAAATAAAAAAAGGTGTAAAAAAAGAAAAGAGAGATCAGACCTCTCTCGTCTCCTCTCCTTTTTTTCTTTCTCTTCTCTTCCTTACTTTCTTTCTCTCCTTCATTATTTTCATGATGGTACTGTGTTACTAGATTTGATTTAGACGTCGAAAGAAACAAAAGCATGAGAATTAATAAAACTGTAATCGAAATCTAATTTGTTTTCATTGTTAAATTCATATTTTGAGTATTGAATGTTATTTAATGCCTATTTTCCATGATTATCTCATTTAATTACTAGGAGACCTGCTAGTTTATTATTCGTTCCAATCTATACTACTAGGTCGGATATTTGTTTAATCTCTCTAATCTATAAAGCAACTAAAGTTTAATAATTTGCTTTATTAGAAATTAGTAAATATTACAAAGAATATTTGACTGAATTAAATGAAACTACTTGTGCTTATGAACGATCCTTACTCGTCCCACTATATATATTTTTAAAAGTTTATATTATATTTTTAGTTTCATGTGATAACACACCAGAACAACTAAGAATTTTTATTCATATATGGGATAATTATCCATATAAATTCAACTTACAATTCTCTTAATTCTAACACTTCAAGTATTGCTAAGTTCATATAATATTTTGTTTCCAAGCAGCCACAATATGAAAACATTCCTTCAACACAATTTAAAAAAAATTCAAGTAAAAAACAGGTTATATAACGTGCTTTGAATTTTCATTTCTTATTATTGTTATGATTTACCTTTGTATTTTCTGACCATTAGGGACGATAATTAATACTATAATATATAACTTTTATGTTGCTGTAATAAAATTATATCCTCGTTCAATTTTACCGCACATCATTCAGTGATGTTACTAAAATTTCATTAAAAACAAATTTCATTTACACCTGAATAAATATTGTATTTAATATATATTTACAATCTGTATATATTTTTTATTTCTTAAATTCATTATAACTATAAAATGATATTTATTACACAAGTCTTGAGTACTTGTGTCTGCTGTACAAACATGGGAAAGAAACAAAATAGAATAACACATGCTAGGCCTTTCAAAACCCAAAAAGCAACCATCATGATTCAATTGCTGGCACAACACTGTCATATCTAATCAAACGTGGACAAATAAAAAGAAGACACGTGTCCTGCATCTCAACAGTTGCCAAGAGGTTCTGGCTATTATGATATTAGAATTTAAGGTTTTGTATGCTTATAGTGGTGTCAAAGAAATGGTGGTCGAGTGCCGAAATAGTCACATGCTTCAATAGTAGGGTTCTGGACCTTCTGTGTC
The DNA here is from genome assembly GCA_015852605.2 of Populus deltoides. Taxonomy (NCBI): domain Eukaryota; kingdom Viridiplantae; phylum Streptophyta; class Magnoliopsida; order Malpighiales; family Salicaceae; genus Populus; species Populus deltoides. The sequence goes on from CM027581.2 coordinate 991,376, forward strand.
ACTAGTAATTAAAAAAAAAAAAAAAAACTTGTTCAGAGTTTCACGATGGAGGTCAGTTTTAGACAGTTACTTGGTATTTTATTAAATTTGTTCTAGTGGTTTATATTTAATTTTTTTTTATTTTAAATTTAAAATCAACTTATATAAAAATTATTATGATGTGACCTAGTTATATTGATTAGTCTAAAAATAATAAATATAAAATATTTATACATATATTATTCCAAAGTTTGTAATATACTAGTATAAATGAAAGAGCGAATTACCCTAAAAGAAACTAAGAGGTTAGGATTTATTTCTATCAAAACTTTCTTCACCTTGGAAATTAATAAAAGAAAATAAATATATATCAAAAAATTATCGGGTAACCTAGTTCGATTGGAATGATAGTACAAGGCTTAACCTCGTGAGAAACCTTAAAATTTTTTTTTGGTAATAATCAAAATTTAATAAAAAAAACTATATTACTACCAAGACAATGATAATCAAGTTAAAAAATAATATAAACATAGTGAGTAGTGGAAAAACACATATACAAAATGATTAAATAAAAAAATACTCAGCAGTTTTTTGTCCAACATAAGATTACATCCGGACTCGTGTAAAGACCCATTCTTGTATATGAGAAAATATTGTCCATGCTGTGGAGCCATATTGCTCTGTGGTGAAGGATTACTGAAAACACTACATCCCAATCGGGTTTTTTGTTTTCAAAAATTAGTTTATTCGTTGATGTCCGGATGCCCCATAACGTGAAAGCAAAATAATTGCTTTTCGTTGGAATTTCCCGGTGACCAATGCACTCCATCTTTGCAGTAACAAGTCAATAGACTGAGGCATGCTCCACCTGCAATCTAACCATGTTGTGAACTTCATCCACAATTTCCACACATCAGTACAGTGCTAGAAAAGATGAGCTGCATCTTCGGTACTGCTATGACAAAATGAACAATTTCTTTGACCAATGCCTATCATGTGCATGCGGAGAAGAAACTTCTGAGTGCATACTCTATTCTGTAGCAGGGATCCAAATGAAACATCTGCCATAAACAGAGAGGAGAACGGGACAGAACCTGGGTAAACAAACCTGTCAAATATCAATTTGTTGCAAGTGTTAACAGTTAACCCTCGTGTGAGCATGCTTCCCGTACTCTAGTGTCCTTTTTATTCAAAATAAATTGAACCCCACATGACATTTGTTTTAGCTGGTCTAGTTGGCGCAATTCGGGTTCCTGTAATTTCCTTCTTCAATAAACCTTCCACTGCCACACACCATCACATAAATCTCCCATCAATACGTGAACTGACTCCTCTTTTGTTTCAGACAACCTTTTGTTGAGCAACCTTTTATTGTCCTTATTTTGGATTACTGAGTGTTAAGGTCGTTGCTAGATCTTACAATTTGGATGCTCATTTCCAAGGAAAAACTGCAATTGGATTTGGGGATAACTTTGCAACCAGGAACAGCGAGTTAAGATATATCTTCTTGTTAGCAATGATCATAGTTCTACGCAAAACGAAGGGATCGTGCAACAATAGATGAAGAGAATAAAACCAGGCATAAGCATAAGACATCCATGGCAACACGCCGAAGGGATTGCTTTATTGTTCTCCTATCCTTTCCTCGTATTGACATTGATGTAATCCATAGTATTAAGGTGACATATAATCTAATTTGTTAATTTTCAAGGAATTTTTGGTGCATTCAAGCTATATTCAAACCTAATATTATGTAGATTGTTGAAGTGAATGATTTGACTTCTCATACATGGAAACCTTGAATCTCTCTCAAAAGATTGAGATATAGGAAAGGATTTGCTAGGACTTGACAGTGTCCTCTCCCTTAAAAAAACAAATCGTGAGAGGTTTGTTTTTCAGAATTTATTTTTTAGAAAATCAATTTAAACTTTTCTATATTTATTTACCACTAAAAAAGTTGATCAACAAACACTTTCCAGTTAAAAAAAAATTTAACTTGGTTTCCAGAAAAGTGTTTTCCTGAAAAATTTGGACGAAAAACACTTTTCAAAAGTTGTGAAAAATTTAAAAATATCATATTATTTGCTGATTATATCAAATTTGATTCTCAAACTTTTGATTGCTATATATATTTTGTTTTAAATATTTATTTTTTAATTTCATCTCTTAAAATTTAATTTTTATATTAACTTTCGTCCTCATTTTTATAATTGTTATTTGTTTTTTCCTTTTCATTTTTTATTGAAATTTTTTATGTATCAAATTTGGTACTCATTCTTTTAATTGTTACTTATTTTATTTGAAATAATTTATGAAATGTTAATTATTATTATTTTAATTTCTTCATCTTTCAATTCTTTTTAGTTTTTAGACTTGATCTCTATTATTTTGATTATTATTTATTTTATTTGAGATAATTCATGAAATTATATATTTTTTTCAATTTCATTCTCATTCAACATTTTAATTTGTAAGATTTGTTCCTCATTATTTTAATACACTTGAGAAAAATAAAACATTAATAAGTTATTTTCCAGCTCATTTTCCATGACATAACCAAATACTGGAAAATGTTTTCCAACTTATTTTTCATTACACTACCAAACATTAGAAAATAATTCACTTTCCCGGAATTCACTTTCCAAAAGGAAACTACTTTCCAGCAAACAAACGGGGCCTTAGGTCCTATCTTCAACTATCTGACCTTGCATGTCTAAATTTAGAATCCACTTGATTGCTCATATGCTACATATCAGATTAATTTTTTTAATATAAAAAAATTGATTTTAGTAATTTTAAATAAGTAAGAAAAATTTAAAATTTATTTGGATTCAATAAACTTAATTAATTTGATAATTTGATAAAAAAATAAGCAACGACAATAAATAAATTAAACAAAGAGAATTGACATTAATTAACTATAAAAAATTACTTGCCAATATCATATTCGATGTTGTAACCTAATTTTGGGGTCCCCCCCCCCAAAGAATTATCTTCTTCTTTCAAAATAATCAAATCAAAAAATCAAAAAATAAAAAGCAACAAAAAAATAGAAAGATAAGGATGAAAAATAATGACAATTTGGCAAGAGCAGGCCGAGAAGGTATGTAGATACATAGAGGAACTAAACTGAGATTTTGAATAGAATTAAAAGCCTAATTATACCTCATTGTACCCAAGATCAAAATAAAATGTAGGTTCAAGGTCAAATTAAAAGACTATTGGACGAATATGCATAAAAATTAAGTTTGAGGACTTAATTAGATATTTAATAAACCAATTTGATATAATCATGACCCCAATTAAATGTTGAATTAAGTTTAAGAATTAATTTGGGTCAAATTAAAAGATTTAATTAGGCACAAAGATTTAACTATACTTTTAATGAGTCAAATTTAATGATTCAATTAGATGCAAAGACTTAATTATACTTTTAATGAGTCAAATTAATTCTATTAGGGACTTAATTGGTAAAAAAATTAAGTTTAGAAACTTAATTTGGGCTTAATTGAGAAAATTAAAATTTTAGAAGGCTGAATTTTTTTCAGGCTCAATTGTGTGAAATTAAGAACAAAATTGCAAGAAAATCAAAGTTTAAGGTTCAATTAAGGGCTAAATTGAAGAATTTCAATACCAAGGACCTTTTTGCAAAATGTGCATGAATTCAGGGGCCAAATTTAATTGAAAATATGAGTGAAATTGAAGAAATTAGAAGTTTAAAAATTAATTGAGGATAAAATTTATAATATTCAAGACTAAGGACCGAGATGACAAACACGTTGGAATCATGAGGTGCTTTTGAAACTTGACAGGGGTGAAATTGGATTGATTCTTAGTATCAAAATTCAATTAAAGATCTAATTGAATAAATAAAAAAGTTTAAGGGCTGAAATAGAAAGAGAAGTTTTAAATCTAATTTAAACCTAAAGAGCCAAAATGACATCATTTTATTTAAATGAAACAACGTGTTTCGTTATTTAAAAAAAAATGATGTCCTTTTAAATGGTACTATTCATTGTCTCCCACCCAAAACAAGCAGAGACAACCTGTTTGGGGAGGGGATTTGGGCGCCATTTTTTCTTTTCAGTGTAATTCCAATGACTAAAAAAGCTTGCTTTCCCTAATCTTCTATTGAAGGAGGATCCTGCTAGCCTTGTTTCAGTCCTACTCATACTCTAATATATTTGCAAAGTTGATCCAAATAGGTTGACCCGACCAGCCATGACAATCCATGATAGTGATTTTTGGCCAATGGTTGAGATCCTTCCCATTTGAATTAAGAGCCAAGATTCATGTCCAAAAAAGACCAAATATCCCTCTTCATCCCTTACAAATAGGGGTGGATTTCATGTAAGAAAAAAAAAACAAAATTAAGGGAGAAGAGAGGTAAAAAAATAAGCCAAAAAAGTTTTTTTTTGTTGCCAAACCATCTAACTTTCTCCTTTTCTAGTGACCACCATGAGCCACCAACAGCCTCGAAGGCGCCACCACTGACGAGTATGACCATAACCTCGAACTATATACCCTCTCTTCTCCTTCTTTCACTCTGTAACCTGTATGACATGAAAGTGAAACTTGCAGAACGTGAATATTAATTCATGTTCTGTAGGTTACAAAACTTACATGGTCACTGGGCTAGACCAACCACCATATAAGTTAGGTTAGATCCAAGCCCAGCCCGTATGGTAGGCTTAGTCCAGCCCATATCATAATATTTTTTTTTTAAAAAAAAGAAGCTTGTTAGGCTGTTTGTCAACCCAACAAATCAAGGATTGGGCCTGAGCCTGACCCATACATATGGGATGGAGCCTCAAACCCAATAGGCCCAGCCCATGTAGCTGGGTTGTGTTTGGCCCCACCTCATTTTTTCTTAAGAAAGACGTGTTTGCCAAACACACATTTAAGACATTTTTAATGACTCTAATTTATGCTAAGGGCGTGTTTGGCAAACACATCTTAAGCCTTTTTCCTTTCCTTTTAATTTGTCTATATTTTTGTGTCTAGCTAAACAAACCTTTAAAAAATTCAAGGATCATTTTGAAATTATTTATGGGTCCATCGCGTGTTTTTTCAATAATTTTTGCCTAATTTTTCTTAAAATATAAAAAAGATTTCAAAAAATTAAAAGAATTCTTTTATTTTAAAAATACAAAAAATATTTTTTTTCAAGAATTTCATCTAATATTGGACTGTAAACTTATACTATATGATACGGACTTGGTGTTAAAAATATATAGTTTTCTGTAAAATTTCAAAAAATCTAAAAAATTCAGAAAAACTTTCTCATTTCAAAAACACAAGAAATATGTTTTGTTTTCGTGCATACAACAAGATTCTAAAGGTTTTTAATGTATATTTTTTTAAAAAAACAAAATCACATTTTATCATGCAAAATGGATAATTTAATAAATTTATGATTATCCATTAGGGTTTGGCCAACATATCAAAAGTCCCCAAAAAAACAAATCAATTTTTTTTCTTTCTGATGAGAAAGATCTAGAAAGAGATACCAATTGTGAACTGAACTGAAAGGGCATTGCATCAATCTACTTCACGGAACTCAACACCTAAAACTTAGTACTTTCTTCGCACGAGTTAGAAGAATTGTTCTTTTTTTTAAAAAAACTATGAGTTCTTTTAGAAACTATAAATATAAATAAATAGTTATGTTAATCTTCACATGAAGTAAAAATGAAAACAAGAAAAATGATGGTACATATAGTAATTAGTGTAGTTGGATTCACAATGATAAGGCTGGAAAAAAATATCAAGAGAAAAATTATTAGTGTTTTTCATGGGTTGATAAAACTGGACTTGGAGGACTTGATGAGCCCACTAACACCTATAAGAAAAACACTTCAATGCTTAAGTTGGTATAGTATTTATATAGGTAACGAAGAGAGTAAGTTGTATTTCTGTGTAGAGAGAGAATAAATAATATTCTCTAGACTTAAATGTTCTTTAAATTTTGTTCAAGTCTTGTATTAGATTTGTATTGTGTTAGACTTGCGTTGAGTCTTGTGTTGTCTAGAATCATGAAGTCTAAAGAGATGAGCTCTGGCGTTGGCCTACTTTTATATGTTCCTAGAGAGATGAACTTATATCGACTTTCTTAAGATAAATATTTTAAGAAATATCTAAGATATTAATGGAGATATGCACATTATATAAAACATAATGTAGGCCAAATTGGACTCGCCCCAGTAATTAATATTATTGTGTAGTTTTTTCATGTATCATCAAAGCCTCTCAATTCTTGCAAACAAATGTATTTGGAAGACTTGACTTAGTAAGAATGGGGGAGTAAATGCTTCTAATGGGTAATGTTATCTTTAGTGTATCATCAGAGTACTCCAAGTCCCGATGACACTTGTTATGTGTACAATTTGCCATAAAAACTGTTTGCGGGTGTCGCCATGGTGTTACTATGTATAGTCGCTAGCGTAGCCTTGGCATGACCACTGGCATGTCGTTGGCGCAACTGTAGACAAAGTTGCTGGCATATCGTTGTCGTTTCGTGAACCATGAAAAGAGCTTTTGAGAAACATAAGTGAACTGATTTTTTGTTCATTTTCCACAAATAGCGACAATGATGAGGCTGAAAAAATTCTTGGGAGAAAGATTGGGGATACTTTTCATGGGCTGATAAAATTAGACCTGAAAAACTTGACGGACCTGCCAATGTCTACAAGAAAAAACTTTGATGCTTAAATCAGTATAGTGTTTGCACATGTGATGAGAATAGTGAATTGTATTTGTGTGTAGAGAGAATAAATGATATTCTCTAGACTTAAATATTTGTTTTTCTTATGTAAGTCTTTTATTAGACTTATATTGTATTACTTGTGTTGTCTAATGACATGAGTCGTGGAAAGATGAGTTTTGACCTTAGTTTTATTTATTTATTTATGTTTTTAGAGAGATGAACTTATATAGATTTTTACAAGATAAATATCTGAAAAAATTTCTAAAATATTTATAAATATCTTATAAATATCTAAGTTACAAAATATATAATATAAATATTTAAAATATTTATAAAAATATATATGGTATAAAACACAATCTAGACTTGATTGTACCCACCCCGTAGGCAGGTTTTTCATCTATCATCACACACCTTGAAGATAGATTGGTTATTTCTTGGTAAAAATCAATGGAATCAATCTCATCATTAAAGAAAGAAAAATAAAAGAAGGAATCAATTAATAGAATGCAATTGGAGTCCTTACAAATGTTCTTATGAATATTATTATAACCACTGACAAGTAACATCATTTTCAGCTTAGCACAGAGTCTGGTCTTATGGTAATCACTGAATCAACATGAATTTGGGGTTTTGAAGTCCTATTAATTTTGCTTCTCGTGATTGTGATTTATTCATCATCATCACCTCCTCTCTCTCTCTCTCTCTCTCTCTCTCTCACACACACACACACACTCACTCTTTTGTGTGCATACAGCTAGCTAGCTATGTGTGTTATAAGGCTGCAACAATGAAATGGACCATACCATCATACCTACAATACAAGTCCTAACTAGCTTAGCTAGCCCTCCTTTTTTATATTTTGGCGAGAAAACAAACAAAAAGAACCATGCCCCAAGCTGATACATCCTTTAAATCTTCACAAACCGTTAGCCATATGAAACACAGAATGACAAGTAAATGGCATCTGAGAAACCTCTCTATACCTAGCTAGCTACAACTCCACCTTTTTTTTAAAAACCCTAACCCATTATAGGCCGGCTCATGACTTCCTTTTTCACGCACCTCTAGTTAGCTTTCCTAGCTAATTAGCCTACTTTTGTTACTAGTAATCTCTTTTATCTGCTATGTTAAATGTTCCCATCCAAGGGTACACACGCAAATCCTTTCACGGGCATTGCCATTACTAACTTTAAACACTTAAAGAGCACTACCAGCTACATGAGTAGAGCCAGCCATGTAAGATATATTCAGAGAAGGGAGTACTACTACTAGTACTACATCATATTGTATTGTAGATGTTGCATGCACTAAAGATCTCCTCATTACCAACCACCAAAGATGCTATGCCTTTATTCTTGGAGAAGAATTAAGATAAACGTTGTGCCTTCCATGCATCAATTATTGTAGGGGACGAGGCCCTTGGTAAAGATTATTGGCAACATAGCATAACTAGGTTTGGTCTCTTTTTTGCTAAAAAAACAAAACACCCATTGGGATTTGAGTAAGGTAAAGGCTGTTGCTAGAGTTATTACAGAATTATTTCAAGCCTATTCATCCAAGAAAAAAAAAATATTATTCATGCCTACATATTTCTTATGAATTTGCACTTCAATGAGCTGTCCAAGTACTGTAGCACTAGTATAAATTACGAAGAACCACTATTATTGTTCTACCTTTTTTGAACGAGCAAATCCATGACAGAAACTTAGATCCACTTCTTCCAAAAAAAATTAAGAAAATGAACAGAAGAAACTTGAATCCACTGAATGCTACGTACTGGGCCTACAGAAATTGACTGATACTCTTTGTTAAAGCCTATATATTGACAGCCATGATTTCGATTTTTGGACTTATTAGTGTTTGTCTTGTTGGTATATTTATTCCTTTTTCTTTGTGATTAAAAGAAATAATGATTAAATTTTTTGTTTATTTCTTGATTTGGTATCATGCTTTTCAAGAAATGTTCTTTTACTAGTATTTTTAATAAATACTAGTCTTTTGCACGAAAATATTGGTATACTATTTTGTAATATTTTAATAATTATTTTTTATTGAATGTTTATAAATGAGCAAATTTGAATATATATTAAATTAAATTAAATTATTTGATTTTAAAATCAATACAATCATATATAAAATCTCAGTATGCATACATGGTTTGTTTGATTGTATAACATATAAAATTAATTTTAACTATACTAAAATAAAAATTAGGAACATAAAATAAAATTACGTTTTGATATTATATAGTTAGTAGTTATTATGTATGTCTGATAATAATTCTTAGAAATAATAATTACTGAATTACTTCTGAGTATAGTCAGAAATTGAAACGATAATATATATATAAAAGTTCCACCTCTTTCTTTCGAAAAGAAGAAAAAAGGTTCTTTAAATTTTCTTTATCTTTTTTTTCACAATAAATAATGTTTGACCTCTCATTAACTCACCGGAATGGGAGCTTGAAGGAGATCATGCATACTAGAGCAGAGCACCTTTTTTCTTAATTTCCTACCGGATACGAGAGAGTCAGCTTGTCCAACATAAATACGGAACTCTCTCTCTACACGAAAACTAATGGAAGATTGGCTTGTCTCTAGAATTGCGAACATAAATGAACATCTACCGGTCAAATAGAAGAGGCTAGGCCACTAGCTAGTTGGATCCAAAAAGTCAGAACCCTCAGTAAACTCCATGGCTCCATGTTGATGCAAAAAGATGGTAATCAAATATCATGGATAGAAAATCAGAAATCGTGAATCATGGCATTACTTTTTGTCACAATATTATAATTATTAACAACCCTAAGGTAAGGTTGATTGAAAGTGCTACTATGATTGTTTTTTAAAGTGTTTTTTTATTTTAAAATATATTAAAATAATATTTTTTAAAATTATTTTTAATATTAGCACATCAAAATGATCTGAAAACATCAAAAATATATTAACTTAAAATAAATAAAAAATTTTCAAAAACGCTTTCTGACAGCAATGTCAAACACCACCTTAGGACAGCACTCCTTGATAATGTTAACAATATTAATTTGAAGTATATATTGCATTTAGTTAGTGTTAACCATAGAATAAACATATATAAAAATAACATATTTTGAGAAATGAAGATAAAAATATAAAATAAATATGTGTTAAAAAATAATATATATAAATTATATATTGGGATCTCATATAACAATTTAAACTATTAGGTTGAATCGATTATTTGACATGATATCAGAGCCTTGATGACTAGGTAGTCGCGGGTTTGAATCTCATCATTCTCATTTTATTTGATAAAAATTAAGTACAAGGTAATGTGAACCTGTACAAGTTTCAAGCCCAATGAACTTTCACTTGAGAAGAGTGTTAGAAAATAATACAAATTATATCTTGAGGCCTTATCTAACAGTTTAAACTGTTGAGTTGAATTGATTTTTTAACAATATGTTTACAAGATAATTTTAAAATTAATTTATGTTAATTTATATTAATCTTGGGTCCTACCTTTAAAATTAATTTTACAAGATAGTGTAAACTTGTACAAGTTTCAAGCCTAAAGGACTTTCACTTAAGAGCGGTGTTAGAAAATAATATAAATTATATCTTGAGGCATCACCTAACAATTTAAATTATTGGGTTGAATTGATTTTTTAATAATATATTTACAAGATAATTTTAAAATTAATTTATGTTATTTTAAAATAAAAGTATAGAAAAAATATCTCTTTTGTATCTACTATTTCTATACAATAATGAAATATTATCTTAATGTTTTTTTGTATGTTTTTTTAGGCCACGATGATCATATTATTTTCTATTCCAATGGTCAAAAAGTCCAACGCAACGGCCATTGATTTTGTGCAGGCTATCATTATCATATTATTTTCTAATCCAATGGTCAAAAAATCCAATGCAACGACGGTTGATTTACCTGGCAAACTTTGTTATAGGACTTATCTCTCTCTCTCTCTCTATAGTTTAGATGGTGTGTTTTATTATTATTATTGTGAATTTTTTTATTATTAATGTGGATATTCAGATCAGTTTATGAGTACCGCAACTAATTTTACAAGATATATTCTACTTTTTTTTTCTGACATTTTTAATATCAAGTGTGATGTGAGGTGAACAATACTTTTAATATCGGTGATGGATGGTGAACAATACATATATATATATATATATATATATATATATATATATATATATATATATATGAATTAGGCTTGTATAATTCTAGAAGACACTCATGTATTTTGGCAACCCTCTCACAACAGGAGCATGCAGTTGTCAAAATCATGGAGCGTGTCATGTAGAATGCACTCACAAAAATTCCTTGGATTGCCTAGAAACCTTGGTTTCTAAGCATCAGCATAAATGTCAAAAATGGCCGACTTTCAGGCTTTGATTATTTTTGTCAAAACCATCCATTCTCTAAGATAATCATGTCAATTATCAATTAATACATAATAATAAGCATAGTTCAAAAGTCAACACATGATTAATAAGTGTTGGATATTGGGTACATTTTAACCATTATTAAGCTTGCCTAACACAACTGATTTTCATTGAAAATGATATCTTTCTAATCCAAAGAAAAAGAATTACAGAAATTAATTAAGCCTCGAGAAAGAAAAGAATTCACTTGGAGGATTGGAGGACAAGGACTTGTAATTTATTTATAAGTGCGTGTTTAGTATAAAGTATTTTTTATTTGAGAATATATTAAAATAATTTTTATTTTTATTTTAGATATCGTACACATTAAAACTATAAAAAATATTATTAATTTAATATATTTTTAAGCTAAACATATTTTAAAACGCACCCAGGTCCATTTCAAAACACAAAAATAAACTGTTAAGATCCATAGCTCAGCTAGCAATAAATTTGCTCATCTCCATCAATAAATTGACCTTCACTGTCTTTTGGATGATAAAAGAAAACGTGCATGGAGAACCTAGGCCCATTTTACTAGATATATGTAGCTTCAAATGGACATACATCAGGGCTACAAGGCTTGGGCCTCGATGCGTAATAATCGATTGGGCCTCTTGAGCATTATAATTCTCATTGATTTTTTTATTTATTTCAGTCGTCATGGAATCAAAGCAATTTTTTATTCATATTTGTTTTCAAGGAACAATCTTTAGATGAAAAAAAATTATTAGTGAGCAGTGCAGTTGTATAACATGAATTATTCAGGAAGTCTTTTATTTTCAGATATTATATATATATAGTGTTGAATTATATCCTTTTTTTTTTCTTTCAGGGAGAGTATTCATTTCAAATAATTTTTATTTGAGGAAATATATTAATTTCAAGCCTGCAAGTTTCAAATTCAATGAATTTTTACTTGGAGGAGTGTATTAATTTTAAATTAAAAAAACTTGAAAGTATATTTTATAAAATAATATAAATTATATTATTAAAAACTTAAATTTTTGATTTACATTGTTCATCGACACTGCAAACATCAACAATTTACTGATACTGACCGTCCATCTCTTTGGAGTTTTCTGGGATTGATCCAGATGCTAGCGGCAGGAAGACGAAAGATTCACCCAGACACAAATTGTTCCCAACAAAATATATACTGTAAATAACTAAATAAATTGGAAAAAGAAATGTATATATAAGGCAAAAGGAATTGGATGATCCTGTATTGTGATTCAAACGTTTTATTTACATGACTTGAAAAATAACGAAAACATGAATACTTAAAATTCCGAAATAAAATTAACATTAATTCACGTCATTTCCTATGTTGCCATGTCCTTCTCTCTATGAATTTTTCCATGCCATTAATTATACCCATCGTAATCAGTTTCATCATCATCCATGGCATCAGAGTTTTTCTTCTCCATATTCATCTTCATCAACCATGTCTTCCACATCCGACACCTCTTTTGTCCTCCCTAGACCACCAGTGAGCCATTCCACCACCTTCATCATGCTAGGCCGATTCTCCGCATTGGTATCGGAGCATCGCATCGCGATCATGATTGCTAGGTTAAGCTGTGCTCGGTCATATCTTCCCTTCAACCTTGGGTCGGCAATATGATCGAAGGCACCCTTTTGAACATATGGTGTTGCCCATTGAACAATGTCACGCTTAACCCCTCCCGGGAGCTTCTCTAATGGTTTTTTAGCACTAATGATCTCTAAGAGTAAAATTCCAAAGCTATAAACATCACAACTCTCCGAAACCTTCCCCCACATCGCATATTCAGGAGCCAAATATCCTAGAGTTCCCTTTACCCTGGTGGTCAAGTGACTAACCCCTTCTGGTATCAGCTTTGCAAAACCAAAATCTGCTACTTTTGCTTGAAATTCAACATCTAGAAGAACATTACTTGCCTTTATATCCCTATGTATTATATGAGGATTGGCCTCATGGTGCAAGTACCTAATTTTCAAAGAGTAACAGCATAATTTCATAGACAATTAATTTCACGACAGCACCTTATGATTAGATAAAACACACACACAGACACACATGTACACACAGCTCAGTAGATTAAAACTATATGTAGATTAATTTACTTACGCTATTCCCTCGGCTGATCCTATTATTATGTTCATCCTCCTGTTCCAATCTAGTAAGCAATCCTCAGCGACTTGGCCATGCAGATGGGCTATCAAGCTATGATTAGGCATGTAATCATAGACTATTAATCTTTCGTTTCCTCCTGCATAAAATCCCCTCAAACCTAACAAGTTCTTGTGCCTCACCCTACCAAGCATCTCAACTTCCACCGCGAATTCCATCTCTGCCTTTGAGCTCATAGCCTTCAGTCGTTTAACTGCTATCTGAAAGAGTAAATTGAAGAGACTAGATTATATAGTTTGTTGTGCCTATATATCGAAAATCAAAGTAAAAAAAAGACGGACAAGATTATTGCCTCAGTTCCAGTACTTGTTTGACCCCAGTATACGCTTCCAAAACCACCTTCTCCAATCTTGTTATCATCATGAAAGTTGTTTGTGGCATGAAGAATCTCCTTGAGAGTGTAGATTTGCCATGCATATTCCCTGCTACTATTTTTTTTACTATGTGCAATGAAAACGAGGGAAAAATTAGTGCTAATCAATCATTTAATCTCTACAACCTTAAATTATGAGAGTATAGAACGTTTTCTGCGTAGCATACCTGATCTTTGGTTCTTCTTCGACTTCTCGGTAGACACAACAAAAACATTTCAAGATCATTTTAGAGCTAATTATTGGAATAAAATAAAAGGTGATCGAGCAAGAACAAGCATAAATAATAATGAGGGGCTCAAAGCACTAGAGGAGGTGTCTAGGGGTGAAGACAAAACGCAGCCTTGGAAGACAAGTATACTTGCTGGTGATTACTGGTATAATGGTGTGGAAACAAGATAGAGTTTGTCCTGAAGAAGCTTACAAGCTGCTTGTATTATATTGCTTGTTAGTTTCTATATACATCTACCTGTCCCTCTGGAAATGTAACATTATTATTAATTAATTAATATTTAAAGCATTAATTTATATCTTAATATAGTTTACAATTATACAACTTGTGTACGAGTGACAATATTATTTAATTTGTGCTATTGAAAGTGACATGATGATCATTTTTTATGGACCTTCCAAATGATTGACCATCCTTTTGTAATTGCTTAATGAAGCTATTTTACAGTAATTTAACCATACAAAAGAAAGAATTGAAAATTCTTGTTTGAAAATCAAAGGGTTAAGTTAAGAGGTCATACATCAGAGATAATTACTAGCAGCCTGTTTCCAACTCTTTCAGACTGGAATAATTCCTGAACATGTCATTGAAGTGATAATTGGGGTATGAAAAGGCATCAACCAATTTCGGTTTGACTTTTATATACTGTCCATATTAAAAAATGAGATAGAAAACTTAGTGTTCTAAAGATCTCAAATTTTTAGATCCAAAAGAAAGAAAGAATCCATGAAAATCTTATTTTGGGAATCAGACATTTTTAACTCTATAGGTGTATTCTAAATTTACTTTTTTTTTAATTCTTCCATTGATGTTAGATATTCTTGGTGGCCTTACATTGTCATATTCTGGCAACATTCCTATGAAAAACGTTCAAGCAGTCCATTTCAAATTATTTCTAGGCTTTGCATATATGAGCTGAATAGGTACGCATTGATAGTGTTTACGATGTCCTAATTTTGCCCATAATCAATGATTTCTAGGCTTTGCATACAAACCCTTTAACCGATCTCCAGGCCCGAAGCCCGTAATATTGACAAACTTTCAAGCAGTCCATTTCAAATTATAAATTCCCTTGCCTTTGTAAGCATTACGGAATGCCAATGTACTATTTTAGAAACTACAATTTGCATTCATACATGTATATGTGTATACATTTTGATTGATTGGTTTATACAATCTCTTTCTTTAATTCCTTTATTTAAATAAAAAAAGATATTTATACGATAAGATACATAAGATAATAAATAAAATAATAGTAACTAGGAATGGACCATTGTAGATGCTATAATACTATAATACGAATTATATGAATATAATTCGTGTAACAATGTTTAAATTGAGAACTTAATAAATGAATTTGGTGCGAAGACCTTCTCAAGGATGATTATTTGGGCTAGAACTTCAATGAAATATTCATATTCCTTGGGGAAAAAAAATGTGACCATACTTTTCTATACTGTCACTTGCCGTACGTCTCCTTCTTCCAAATATATATAATTATTTGAATGCAAGTGGGAATATGAAATGAATTCCCGATGATTTAACTAACTGAAAATGTTTACATCACTTGATTAATAAAGGATGCCCTGCACCTTTTCTTAATTCATCTACAAATAGATTAAGCATATATATATAAGTGTGCAAAGATATACACCAAGAGACATAGATAACAATATTGGAGGGAATTAAAAAAGGATTGATATATATGACTTATGACCAATTCAAAGTATGCCAAAATCAATCTAATTTCGAAAGCATCTACAAGATGTAGCAATAAAACAAAACGTACCCAACAGCATAGCATACATCAAATATAGTATGTCATGCTCAAATTACAATTCCATCATAGCTCCCACACGGTAGCTTTGATTTCATTAATTCCTTACTTTGTCGAGGCTTACCTCATCTCCAAGCTTAATGTAATTACTTTTGAATAGTAATTAAAGAATATCAATATAGATGTTTACATAATGCATAGGCCGCGAGGCTGAACAATTCCTTTTTTTTTAAATATATTTAGTTGTCACAGGGGTGTTTTAAAAAAGAAAAAAAATATGATTCAGGTTATAGATCTGTCTAGTTGAATAAGCTGATTTTATTTTAATTAAACAAAAAAAATGACAGTAGATATTGTTTTTCAAAACGAGATAAATAATGTATCTCAATTTACAATTCATTAAATACGAAAGAATAAAATGGGGTAAAAAAATAACATAAAAATTTGATCCTGTTTAACTCCAATTAGCATTAAAAACTTGTAATCCTAGAAATCATGGTCAAGCCAACCTCAAATATCCTACTAAACCCGCAAAGCAAATCATGAGATTGTAATAACCCAATAAAAAAAATATAGAGAATTGTAAAGCTTTTTTTCTTAAAAAAAACTATTATAACTTTTCAAACTCATGACTAAAGTCATTATACCTGAAATATCCTATTTGAAAAAAACTATTAAGTTCAATTTCTAATCAATCAAATATTAAAGAATAAAATTGAAATAAAAAATTTTAATTATGAAAAAGGATTATAAAAAATAGCAATTGATAGAATGAGGATCAAAATTAAAATATAAAATAAATTTATATTTGATTGAAGGGTGAAACTGAAAAGAAAAATTAATTTAGCAAAAGAATAAAAAATAAATAATAAGAATGAGAATCAAAATTGACATAAAAAATAAAAACAAAATTTTGGTTGAATGGTGAAATTCAATCCAATAATAACTTAAAAAAAAAGCTAAGAAAAAAATAAAAATCAAAATGATGAGTACCAAATTAAAAAATATGATACCATCAATTTGGATTGAAGGATAAAATCAAAACCTAATAAAACTGTTATAAAAGGATGAAGAAAAAAAAGAACTAAATTGAAAAATATAATATATGATAAATTAGGATTGAAGGGTAAAATTAAAAACAAATAAACTTTTACAAAAAAAAACCAAGAACAAAAATTAGATATTAAAAGAATAAGGATTGAAATTGAAATACTGGCAATAAAAATAGCCAAACTATAATTTTCAATGTAGAAGAGAGAGAAAAAAAAGGTTCACCAGTGACAAATTAAACCACTAACACTAGCATTACTCTACAGGAAAGAGAATATGATGACACTTCTAATAACAAACATTAGGAGGCGGCGCCCAAAGTGCGCGAGCACCTCTTGGTGTTGTAGATGTGCTTGTACTCTCTCTTTATAAAGAGAGAGAGAGAGGACATTGAAAAAATGTTTGAAACATTGAGTCTGTATTATTTTTTTCTAAGGTAAATTAGAAATATGTTTGAAATAAAAAATTACTAATTTAATATTTTTTATATGTTTATGATATATTTATATTAAAATCATTGGAAATCATTTATAAAAATTAATTTTATATTTTTTTTCTAGTTTTTATCCAAATGCATTTTGAAAAATACTTCCAAACAAAATCTTATTAAAGGAATGATATAGTTACTATTTTTATATAATTATTATCATTTTCATTATAATACTATCATTGAATTATCAAAAGAAAGTCAATCAACTTCTCATCATGAAGGTAAAAAGCTAATAAAATGTTTATATGTATGCGTTTGAAATCCAAAACATGAACAAATCCAATCACATCTCTGGATCAGGCTTGCACTACTCTAGCAACACACATATATAACTTTCCATGACAATCAACAACAATTATTTGGTCAATCACACCTACGAAATGACTCATGAATCATGAAAATTTCTTCCAAAGCTTCTGATAGCGTAGTGGTAATCAATGTTTCTCAAAAAGAATTATAAAAAGCATCGATTTGATATTTTTTTTATACACGATATCCAAACCAAGCAATGTATACTTCATTATAAACAATAGAAGTAAATTTGCATATAATCAGTAGCTTCTGCTAGGTGAACCCTAGTACCTTGATATTTCTACATCAGTGAGGTGTCAAGAAGACTGAAGCTTACTCCTGTATGGTTGCAGCAACAAACCTGGTCCTTATCATATATGTGAAATTTAAGCATCTCTCAGAAAGAGAAAAATCATGAAACCCTATGAAGAGAATGAATCACGGGAGACCTAATTAAGTTCAGTAAATTCGGGTTTACTATCATTGAATTGCAAGATTAGCCACTAGATGTTATATGATGCTTATTGATATTGACATAACTGAGCAAGAACGCAAGTTAGGAAGCGGCTATCTACTACAGAGGGGAAGAAGTAGCTAAGTAATTTAACAGAACACTTCATGCTGGACAAGCTAGTAATTATCACCATGGTATTGTGACTTCTGGATAATAGTAAAGTACTTTGCATCTCATTCTAAAGACGTACCAAAACAGGTGAAGGCGCATGGAAAAAAAAGATGATAGTAAAAGCTCTTAATTCAAAAGGTTGAAATGCACACACAGGCATGCATGAGACTATAAAGGCAACCATTATTCCCATATCTACGAACAATAAATAGCCACATTAATATAAATCCAATTTTATTCCATACCAAACAAGAAGGTGATTTGATTTCAAATCATATATATATTGTCAAGATTTCAAGTTGTGTGTGCACATATACATTAAGGAGACGGAGATTAACATGTAAAGAGATCTGCCTTTTGTTTTGGATAATATTGAATGAACACTATGAAGGCAAAAAAACAAACAAGGTGGAAGGAAAACATGCACAGATTTTGCACAGACTGCAAAGCTGGGCCAGAAACTAAACAAACACCATCTGAAAAAACTACTAATCAGGGAAGAAAAACAAGCAGCTTCCTATATGTAAATACAAAGGGAACACTCTAGATGTCATCTAAATTTTGTCAAGGAATTCATCTTGTTGAGGAAAAATATGTATTCCTAAAGACCAAACTTAACCTTTTTATTTCCATGCTCAGTAATTTATACGAGTGTACTTCGCTTGTCATTAAGATCAGCTCTTGATGTTTTATGTTAGTGATCTTACCAATTCCACTTGAAATCTCTTACACACATATTTTGCGAAGAGTTCATGTAATTGTAACAATAGATTACACACTTCGTACCCATAAAAATTAAACCTGCAGAAAGTTGAACCAAATAGTTGCAGGCTTGCAGCAAGCCAACATATGTAAGCACAACAAATTTAAATCTAGGGTTATGAGGCCATTAAGGAACAAAGCAATAAACCGTTTCAAGACACGCATGCAGTGCAATTAATGGTGTCAATCACTCAGAAATCAACATATCTTGACAATGAGATCACATCATTAGTTTTCTTTGCAGCCCATCTGAATCAATGCAATTCCGATTGGTAGCCTGCAAAAGAAATTCACAAATATGAAGGCCAAATGGTGTTGGATTATCAGTGAAGTTGAAGCAAATTTCACTCAACTAAACTTAGAAAGAAATGAACTTTGGCAATGGCAATACCTGACACTGGATAGTGGTATAATGCCTTTCATCTTTTTGTGTAGAAACATAGCTAACAGCATCAAATCCCTCTTCAAGCAACGCTTCTAGCACTCTTGATAGAAGAAACCCTTCCTCTCCACAGCCTCCACTCACAACAATCTCCACTCCACCCAAATAAGGGCGAACCTTAACAAAGTCCAGCAAATTATGGCCTGAAATTTCAGTCCCTTGTTCAAAAGTACTTGAGTTGGAGAGTTTCTTGAATTTATCTCTCTTGGCACTTAATTCTCGGATGTTACTACTTAGATGCTTTATATACTTCGCAGCCTCATTCATGTGATCAGAGATTGAGCGCTTTCCCTGCAAGATTTCCCAATATATATCAACAGAAAACCTAAAATCATGTGTAGATCAAGAGCATCAACCTCAAGGAAAAGAATATGACGTAGCCATTAACACAGCATGTAAAAGTATGGTAATTAGGGTAGCCATTTCTCACAAATATTTGTTTTCATTTTTTTTTTATTTCCCTGCCATAATTGTGTAAACCGAGTGAAGTTATACGCTACTGTATAATGAAGGAAGAAATTAAGTAAAGCAAAAAAAGTTTCTTGACCTTGATTGATTCAAGAGGGAGTAGGTTCCGAAGTGAAGCATGAAGAGTGGATATATGTTGCCTCCTTTGCCGTTCGATTTCCTTCCGAGCAATCTTCTTCTCATCACGAATAATTTTTCCACTATGATCATTAGCATTTGAAGTTGCTAATATTTTATGTTTCTGAATTTCATCCACTGAGATGGTTTGGTTACTAATTCCATGAAGTGAATCTTGGCCATAGATGAGATCCTGAAAATCTTTATCAGTATCTTCTTGGTAGGGATTAGAGAAGATTTGGGGCCAAAATTCATCACTATTTTGTTGGAATGGAAACATTGAACACAGGCTTTTAAGCTGTATATATCTTGCAGCAATAATTAATAGACTTAAAGAAATGGATACGGTTGTTGCTAGAACTGGTTCGTGATCATTAGTCTAGCTAATATAACAAGATTTCCCTCAAAAAACCAACTTACAGTCAAGATGCTGAGAAAACGTGGCCAAATTAAAGCTTGGTATGTGGGGCGCTTTCACTTTGGTGCTGAAGAGATGGCAACCACACATGACATTCACATTTTGGGGGGCCGTCATGTCGGTTTTATAATTTGGCTTAATCCATAAAGATTGAGAAATGAAGTGAAAATTAAAAGGGAATGGTAAAATATCAAGGAAGTTTGGTAAAAAAAATAGTGATTATTCCTCTTTATGTTTGTGTAGACAGAATCTCCCTTTATCCAGAGAAGAAGAAAAGTTATGATCTTAATTATTGCATTAGAGACAAGTCCTTGTTAATATATAATTTACCAAGACTTTGAACATTTTGGTGAGTTGGATTGAAAATGACTCCATGGAGTGTTAAATCAGGGTACAAATATAAATTTTGAACTCAATCTATTCCTTTTTTTTTTTTTTGCACTAAAAGTAAATTATGTGACATTAATAGCGCTATAAGCACATTGGTACTCCACATATAATAAAAGAGAAATCTTCGTCAAAACCATAATTTTAGATGCAAAACATAATTTTGAAAACACAATCCCAAACAAAGTCTAGTGCCCTTTATATCTTTGTCTACAACACTTTGAGGACTAATCAATTTGGTCTTTGAAGTAATTTTAAAATCCCATAATGCCTTGATTTGTATTTGCTAAGAACTAAGTGTTGACATATCAATTTCAAAGAAAGAATGATAAGTTTATTTTATTTTTTTCTCTTATAATGAATACTTAATAATCCGCTAGTTATATTAATAAAATTGTTATTTGTCAATTTTGAATTTGTTTATTTCATATATATTGATTTGAGAATAGATGGCAAGCAATGTTTTCTTGGTCCTAAATTTAATAATAGTTACATGATTGTATAACTCAATTTTGAATTTCTAAAATAATAATAATATAATAAATAATAAAATAATTTGAGAATTTGATCAAGACAACACAAATTAAAAGTTTGGGGGAACTAATAAAGATGAAATTATAAAGTTGGAAGTCAATTTGGCTAAAAATTGAAAGAATTGATAAATTTAGGGACTTAATTAAACTTTAAAATTAGTTTAATTAATGCAATTAGAGGCTTAATTGGAGAAATATCAAAGTTCAGAGTCAATTTAGGTCAAAATTGCAAGAAATAAAAATCCAAAAATCAAAGTGAATAGGAGTTGGTGTTTTGTTTTCCTTAAACATAGACAAACGAGCCGTGCTTATCCTCTCTGTTTGACTCCTTCATTGCTGATGCATCTTCATCACACCATCGAGTTTTTTCTCTCTTTTCAATACCTTTGCTCAATCCACGCTAGATCTAGATCTCTTTGTTAATCTCTCCTGTTACTCTTTTTTACAATAATACACCTCTTAATTGTTTATTGTACCTTCAGCACCCTGCCAGCACCATATGGATATGCGTCCACGGCAGAACAGGTATGCTCACTTAAGTTTGATTTCTACCACTCCGTTGTCTTCAGCATCATGGGTAACATCTTCTCCTAATCTTGAACCTCTTAGTTTTAAGGAAGCTTATCAACTTATGTGTTGGTATAATGCAATGCAATTTGAAATTGCTTATTTACATGCAAATGGTACTTGATCATTGGTAACTTTTTATCCTGCTATGAATGTGGTTGGTTGTCAGTGAATGTATAAAATAAAGTGATGAGCTGATGATAATATTGACCATCAAAAGACTCGCTTGGTTGTGTGAGGGTTCACTCGGCAAGAAGGGATTGATTGCTTAGAAACATTCAGTCATGTGTTTAAATGGATTATTGTTCGATTAGCATTCACTATTGTCATATCTAAAGGTTGGTAGATTCAACAACTTGATGTTCATAATGCATTTCTTAATGGGTCACTTAGGGAGGTGGTTTATATGGAACAACCCATGGGTTTTATACACCCTACTATGCCTACTCATGTATGTCGCCTTCACAAATCTCTTTATGGCTTGAAACAAGCCTCATGGGCTTGGTACACACGACTAAGAGACTTTCTTCTTTCTATTGGCTTTAAGGATTTCAAGGTTGATACCTTCTTGTTTATTTTTTTATGGGTTGTGATATTTGTTATCTTCCTGTCTATGTTGATGAAATTTTACTCACTGGTAGTAACTCTACTTTGGTTCAACGTTTCGTTACTTTACTAAGCTCGGAATTTAAACTTCGTGATTTGGTTAGTACTTATTATTTTTTGGGAATTAAAATAACTCCTACTGGTATAGGTCTCAAGCCTAGTCAATATAAATATGTCCTGGATATCCTTTACCATGTTGGTATGCCATCGTGCAAACTTGTTGATACTACAACCTTTGCTTCTAAGCTTGGATTGCAGTCTAATGAGTTGTTTTCGAATCCCAGTCGCTCTCACCAAATTGTTAGTGTTATCTAATATCTTATATTTACTATGCCAGATATATGTTATACTGTGAACAAGGTCTGTCAATTTATGTATGCTCCTATTAAAGGTCACTGGGTTGCTGTTAAACGTATATTACGATATCTAAAAGGCACAACTTCTTTTGGCTTGCACATTACCCATGCTTCTTCGTTATCTCTTCATGTTTTTACTGATGCTTATTGGGTTGGTAGTATTGATGATCATAAGTCTACCGAGGCTTACATTGTCTTTTTTTGACATCACTATTATTTCATAGAAATCTAGCAAGTAACGAACTGTTGCTTGCTCCTACATTGAAGTTAAGTATAAGGCTTTAGTTGATAGCATTACTGAAGTTCTTTGGTTTACTATTTTTTGTCAGATTTATGTATCTCCTAGTTTTGTCATTACTACTTTGTGTAACAATTTGGGTGTTACTTATTTGTCTATTAATCTGATTTTTTATGCTCATACCAATCTTACTGAGGTTAATAATCATTTTGTTTGGGATAGAGTAGCAAAAAAAAATAAAATAAATTTACTCCATATTCTGTAAGGATCACCTTCAGCTTAAGAAGGTGTATTATATAATATGTTATTTTATACAAAATATTATAGTTACCTTATATAAGGTTGACTTTTGTTACTTTTGTTTCTTTCCCTTAGCCATATTTTTATTAGCTAAATCAATTGATTTATAAAATTCCAGTGTTTTAAAAAAAAAACTTCATGATTTATGTATTTTTGCAGCTGGTTTCTACGAGGAATCCATTTAAAAGCGGGAACATCACATGATTTTTCTAAAGTTTTCGATCGGGTCCATGTATATTGTCTTAGAAAAGAAGGGCCAGATATCTAGGGCATATATATCACAAAGACTATATATAGTACGAAAGCATTTCCTTGCTGATGCTTCAGTTTTGGTGTGTAAGATTTGGGTACATTTCCACCATACCAACAGCATCAAGATTGAGATCTCGGGAGTGATATAAATCTTATATTTTATGGCAGGTCCATGGCTCTGGACAAGGTTATCTATAAAGATCAAGATTAGCCTAGCTGTTAGGTATCTTTGCTCTTCCCTCGAATGCATTAATTTATGTCTGGTGGTAGAACCAGCGATGGAAACGATTTCACATCAATACAATTGGACCCACTTTTTTTTTTTTCCTTTTTTGAAAAACCAATGAGATGCGTTGTATTCTAATTTTCTTTTATTCAATTATTGTACGGTTCGCTATAGCTAGCACACTCCTCAAGCCAAGTTCTTATTCCTTTCTTCCCAGGAGTCCTTCTCAAATAAGTTTGCAGTGTGTGCTTGTATCCGCAACATATTTTATGCTTAATTTTCAACTGGTAATTAAGACGAGGGATTTTTATTTTAAGGTTCCTAAATTCAAGTTCCAAAATAAGCGATGTGGATATTTAGGGATGAGGGAGATTATCTTGGAAAGATTACTCCCATTATACAGACTAAAATCTGTCGGACGTCTTCGTGATCTATAAAGAAAATTCAATATTCTTCTCAATTAATCATGATGTTATTAAAAAAATAAAAATAAAATAAAAGTAATACCTAACTAATCAAACAAGATCACGTAACAAAAGGCATCATGTATATTATAACTCTTTTGATGCACCAACATTCTACCATAAATTATAATAGTGAGTGGCTTATGTAGTATTTGATTATTATTTGGAGATAGTAAAGATTTAAGTGACATGTTATCCCATATATCTTGTTTTTTAAAAATAAAAATTCATTCTAAAATTATTTTGAAAATATATTAATTTATTTTATAATTTTTTTTTCGATGCCTATCTCATCTAACATGCAATATATATATATATATATATATATATGCAATTGTTACCTTTGGAACTTGGAATCTTGCAACAAGAGTATACATATAGTTTATCATAGAAAAGAAAAAAGAGTATACGTATAGTCGGTACAAATTAGGTGATAAGCAAGTTCATGCACTGCTTTTAGGAGCTCTTTTGTTTAATTTTGTTTTGCAAGTTCATGCGCTGCTTTTAGAAGCTCTTTTCCTTAGTTTAGTTTTATTAAAATTGCTTTTAGGAGCTATTGATGTACTGAAGCTTTCTCTTCCAAACAGCATTCTCCACTTAATTTCCCATCTTCGGAGAAGGTGAGATATCATATAGTTTTTATTTATTTATTTTGATAAGGCAGATTAAAAAAGAAAAGAAAAGCACCAAGCAGCCAAAAGTGGCAACAAGAATCATATAGCTAAGCAGAAAGAATTTTAAGAAATTAAACCTTGTTAGTAATTAATAATTTACTTGATTGAGGGAAGGTCACAAACTTACATACATTACTCCCTCCTTGACATGAAAGGAGAAAGTAAACCCAAAGTCGGGTTTGAGAGATATAGAAGATTCCAAGTGAAACAGTAGGAATATTACAAAAAAGAATTTAATGAAATCTGAGTAGTTTCTATGTGTTTGCTTGTTATCTCAAGTTGAATTAGCTTTCCTAATAAAATGTAAGGAATTAATAAATTATCATCTGTACACGAACAACAAACATTGTGCATTGCATTCAATCACCCCTTCGATCGCTAGCCAAGATCACTAAAAAATGTCACGAAATTGACTATCATATTGCCATATATATGATAATCTATTACACAAATTATTATTATTATGTTCCACTTATATTTTTCTTATAATATTCCTTAGACTAACTAACCTAAGATATGCTAGATGTGGGTATGACAAGGTATATGATTGGTTGTCTTAATCCAGCAGCAACAGCTAGCAACCCCAGATATGAACAAAACAAATAGTAGAAATGTAAATAGACCTTATCCATAGGAACTTTAATATGTCAGCTCCTCACTAAATTAATAGAAGCCTTCTTCCATATATGGACACAAATACCTTTTTGTAATGGAAGCACCATGTAATTAGAAAATGTATACACGAACATTTATATATACCCCCATTAAGTGAAGCATATATCTAAGAAATACTTATTCAAAATTCTGTAGCAATTTCCGAAAGAGAAAAGAAAATCCATTCTCATAGCTGAGAGACAACGGACTTTATAGTTTTAGTAATTTAACATGAGCAATCTTCATTTACATGATCAATCCTCACATCATTCCTCTATATATATGCCTGAAGGGATGAAATCACGTACGAGGCTGCTAGTTTTGTATGCTTTTCTTTGCTTCAAGGTATCATAAATTGGATTGATGATCTTGAACAATCAGTCCTATGTGGATTTTGCTACAACTGAGAAAGTAAAGTCACTAATGACTCAATTTTTGAGAATTTATATTGTATCAGTAGACACCAGTGTCAAGTAGAGGAAGTTACTATGATGCTAGCATCGGTATAATGTCGATGCCAATTACACTATTGGGCTTGGATAAATTCAACAGTGGAACTAGCCCAATAGTGTCATTTTACCGTATTCTAGACTCACCCGAGTGGAATGGGAGCCCCCTTTTTTTACAGAATAAAAGGCAGAATTGCTGAAAGGGCCTGGATAATTTTGTCCCACATAACCCCAACGTCACGTGACTTCTACAATAGCAACTCATTCTTATCCGTCATTAAACATTTAGTTATTATTTCAGAATAAAAAATATAAAAATAATAAAGCCCGAAATTAGTTCAAGAGAAAAAGACTAAAAAATAAAAATAAATGAACTGTGATACCAAGACCCACAAGAAGATAGATTAAAAGTGGCCTGAGAAAGAGGACTAATAAACTAGAGCGTGAACATGGGACACATGTGGGAACTTAATTCATTATAGTCAATGAAGAATGAACCTTCGAAGGCAAAGATACAGGAATGCAATGAGACGTAATGTGAACCGTACATGAGAAAGAAAGTGCAAGCATGCTCATGTCCACAAGATATTCTGCACCGTACATGAGAAAGAAAGTGCAAGCATGCTCATGTCCACAAGATATTCTGCAGTTGATTCAGAACATAAAGGAGTTACCAAATGATGATATTTACAGATCAAGCCATTTAATTTGGAGAGCATAAGACTCCTATTGGCTATGTCAATAATGCAAAATGGTGCTTACATGCAGCACGTGGTTACACATCATCATCACCATCTCAAATGTATATAGGTGGAGCAGCTCCATGCATAGAGACTGTATGTTAGGTACTAACCATAGAACCTCAGCAATGGGGTCTTCTAAGAATACAATATGTAGATTTTAACAGGTACGTAGATCTTTTTGAGCTGGCGCCATCAAATCCTAGCAGATTTAGATCTTTTGAGCGGGCATTTTAGAACTCAGAGACATAGCTGGAAGACCCTGTGCAACATATAAACCTTGGTCCATGCCTCAGGCTGCGGTTGGTGGCACCCCAAATTAATTTGCCATTATTCATCTTTACAACTAACGCAGCAACAATTATTACAATTGAAGAGATACCATTCCTATTTCAAGGCAGTAAGTAGCCTTGGATGCTATATATATGTGTTATCTAAACAACAACAAAGTATGTCCTGTTCAATGAAGTTTGGATTCCTGAAACCAAGAATTTTGAGACTATTCCAGCCTCTAGCCAATTTGCTTGAATACAGTTAATTTAGAATTCAATAGAACTTGCAAGACTCTTAATCGCTACTGCAAGAACGAGTACATGGTCATATATATAGTAGAACACAAAGCAAAATATATAGGAAAGAAGACACAAATGTTATCGTACAATTTAACTAAGCGAAAGGAATCCACATGTAATGATTCCATGAAAGCAAATCAAGTCTATGACCCAAAAATAAATTTGTTCTGGTTAAGCAACAAAATAAGCAATTCCCATATTGTAGAAGCTGCTCTAGAAATTTACTTACAACTTGAATATGGTTACATCTAAAAAGAAACAAATCTTCTCAGTTTTTCCTAAATTCCTTTCGCCAATAATCTAGTCCTACGCATTACAAGATTTTCACAGTCAATATAATAATAATAATACAATTCATATAAATGCAATGATCAGCCCTTACAAGTGGAATCAATCCTTCAATTTTCTTGCCAAATAAAACCTCAGCTTAAGAAAATAGCAAAACATCCATGTTTAAATGTATGATTCTAAAAAGAGTTCCTAGTCTAAAAGAATTTGTATTTAGAATCCTTATTGAACTAGTATTTTAAATCATTATTAGAATACAATAGTTGGAGCTTATCTTTATCGTATAATCTCTCTACAAATATAAAAGTATTCAGAATTATGAGTGTTTAGAATTATGAGTGTTGAATATCAATAAAAAAAAAGTTTAGGAGGTAAAGTACTTGGTGTTTTCAACAGAATTTATTGTGCACTCCTGCATGTAGGAAATAGCAAGCACAGCATAGCAACCCAGTAGTGAATTTAGCTCCTGTGCATATATAAGCATGTACAGGTATAATGCCTCCCAAAAAGTCTTCAAGAGCAATTATTTACAAAATACCTCTAATATTTCTCAAAATTGCTCGCAAGCATTTTCATCAAATTAAGTTTCTCAAAAACGAAGCCAAGTTGAGAGTGTTTCAATCGGAAGTCAGATTGTTACAGTGCAAGATGTCAATGATCCAAGAAGCATAAAACAGTTTTACTTGGACAAATCACTTGTTCAAGAAACAACTCGTAGGGTTAATTTCTGCCGCAGCTCGGATAGATTTAAGCATGCAGGATCATTGACCTGTGGAAAAGAAAACATTATAAATATTGAAGCCAAGTTGTTCCTGGATTTAGAGCATAAACATAAAACCCTAAACCTGGCAATTGACAACAATTGATTTTACCTCAGTTTGGACGGTGTGAAATAATCTTTCATTTACTTTGGTGGAAACACAGTTAACAACAGAGATTCCTTCTTCAAGCAACACTTGCAACACTCTTGATAGTGGGGAATCTTGCCCCCTAAAATCACTATCAAACACAACCTCAATACCACCTGGATATGGCTGGAGGGTTACTGGACTAATTGGAGAGTATTTGTTAGAACTTCCACTTGGGGAATCAAAGCTTAAATTGGGGGATTTCTTTAACCCATCTCTCTTGGCACTAAGTTCTTTGATCTTCTTTTGGAGATACTTTATATAATTCACAGACTCGTTCATGTGATCCGATATTGAACGCTTTCCCTGAAATCCAAACAATCCCTAGTAATTATAGAACTCCAAGAACATTAAAAAAAAAAAAAAAAAACCCGATAGGCAAGGCCAAGGCCTATCAAAGAAAAGAATAGAAGAAACTTTTCTCACCTTGATAAACTCAAGAGGGAGTAGAGCTCGAAGGGATGCATAAAGGGTTGTCATTTCTTGCCTTCTTTGTCTTTCAATATTTCTATGCATCATCTTCTTATTATTATTTTTACTATGATCTCTAGCAACCTCATGATTACTGTCCATGGAAATTAACAATCGCCGCCGATCATTTTCCATTTTGTTGGTTGTATCACTTCCTTGGAGTGCAGCATATCGAGCAAGAATCAGATCTTGTGGGATGTTGTGTTGTTGGTGGGGATCGGAGGAAATATCGAAGCACAGCTCATCACCTTGGTGTAAAGGGAACATTGAGCAAAAATTCTATTAAGACTTGAAGCTTTCTTTATGTAAGGTGAGAATGGAAGTTAAAGAAGAAGATACGCTTGTTAGGGTATGTGATCTTCTATGGCCCTGGTAAGCTAAAGATTCCCTGAAAAAAAAATTGATTTTTTCAACAAGAAGAGATATGGTTGGTGACCGCACTCTCTCAGTGTTTAAGCTTTCCTTGCTTGTGGAACTGTAGCAATGTCCACTCCTTTGCATTCACACTTGTGAACTAAATTAATCATGATTATTAAATGACTCGAATATAAGGCTAGAGTCGTGGTCAGGTATTTAACTTGGATTCATCATAGTTAAAAAAATAAAAATAAAATACTATTATTTAAAAAATAAAATTAAAAAAAAACTCAATAAAATTTAACTAAATCTCAAATTGATTAGCTAAGAAATGACTCTTTTACATCCAATATAACTTAGGAGATGAGTTGATAATATTTCAAGTCAATTTATCAAATCAGGTTAGATTTAATAGCACTGAAAATAACTGGAATATTATTCAATATCGATCTTCAATATTTTATTTTTAAGAAATTATTAATTGAATTTAGTTTATTATGTAAAATCATGTGCTAAATCAATAATATTTTTATAAATGGCTATCTCCATATACATTACTTAAATTAAGAAGTAAAGAAATTAGGGTTATTAATTAATAGTTTTCTCAAACTTTTATCATCTAAATAAAGGAAAAATCATTCTACCACTTATATTGTTAGATAAAGATTCAATAACTTTTAATTTCTTGAAAGAAGTTTTCATGCAACTTAATATCCATGCATAAATATTCAAGTTGACCCAAATAAAGTGGTCCCTGACATACCACCTAGATGAAAAAAAAAAAAGAGGCAAGCAAAGTAAGTACTTAAATTTGCTTCTCAGAACTTGTATATCTTTCTAAGAAAGACGAAGCATTGCTTGCTCTGGTCATCCCACTAATGCATATACCTTAGAGAAAACGAAAGTAGCATTGGTGGATCCAGCAGTAGCATTTCGTATGAATAAAGTTAAAAAAGAAAAGGAAAAAAAATTGAATAAAAGACAAATTATGTGATAAAAATAATAATTACAAACGATTACTTTAAATTTTCATATAATACATCCAAATGGGTTTATTTGGGTGTATTTTATAAGGTACGAGGTTTTAAGTGTGATTTATTAAATTGTAATATAAATTATAAGTATAAGATATGGTTAGGTTTGGTGAGTTAATTTGATGACTTGTCGAGTTGAAATATAATTTGGGTTGATGAGTAAAATAATCTAAGTTTATTTTCAAAACAATATCATTTCAAGAGTTTATTTAAAAAAACCCGGGGGGGCAGAAATATGGTATTGATAATTTTTGATTGTCTTATGGTAAAATGATGAAATGTTCCTCAAACATGGTCTATTTTTCTAATCAAGTCAACTTAAAATAAATTATTTAAATCAAGCAAAGGGCGTTCATGAGAAAATAAATTTAATTTCCTTAAAATAAATCATATATCCATTAATAAAATAACATATTGGGAAGCAACCAACCTTGGAGTTAGCAACCCCCTAGTTTAAACTTCAACTTGCAAAAACAAAATTTGAAGCTCACTCCATCACAATAAATTATGTGTCCTTAATTCCTCTGATAAACCACTGCATTCCATTAGCCACATTTTTAAAATGCTTGGCACTTAAGCAAAGTGCAAAAGGCAATAATGTTCCTCAAGGTATTAGCACTAAATAATTTGAGCACTAAGATCGCAAGCCTCTGCAGTTCATGCACCAGTCCATAAGTCGGGAAACGGCCGGAGAAAAGTGGCAGAAACATATGTGACAGTATCAAGGGGGAAGATCTCCAGGACATATATATATAGAATAACCCTTCTTCGATCTTATCGCTAGCAGCTGTGCGTTGGAGAAGGAGCTTCTCTTTTCTTTTCTTTTTTTCCCTTCCTTAGAGTTAATTGAGGACTTGTTACATGTGCGTTTTAATACAGTATTATATGGACAGAAAAAAATTAGAATACATTATTATATATATCCCTTGTAGCTAGTGACCATTGTTAATGTGAATTATTATGGAAATGTTGTGTGTAAAGTCCTAGGATTTTGAAGCTTTTTGGGACCGTTGAGATCCCTGACCTTTCTCTTAAATAATCCTGCAATATGCTCCGAGCCTAGTTAAATACTCTCTCAGTTGATGAGCTGCTGCTGCTGCCGCCGCCGCCGCCTATACACATGCTTTTTATCAAGAAAAAAGAAAACTTGCTATTTCTAGTAGATAATCAATCCTCCATTTATCATATTAAATTAATGGGCAAACCTTGATTTAGTCCCCAAATACGTACTCATTCTCAATTGAGTACTGAGCTTGTAATTAAACTTCATCAATGTGGTCCCAAATGTTTTAGACAATTCTCAATCAAGTCCTTCTACTTATGTTAATTAGCTTTTCTGTTTAATCTTCTTCACACATTATATGAGAAATATTAACACAAACCCGTGCAAGGCTCATATATATCGAGAAACGCAGGAAGCAGGAAACATCTGGGACCTAGCTGATAAAATCTATAGATGGGGATTTAATTGAAAATGTGTATACAAGTTAGGGTTTAAATTAAGATTCGCTTAAAATAATTACTAACATGATAAATTATCATTTAATAATTACTCATCGGAAACTTGAATAAAGTTTACTAGTACCAACAAAACAAATGAATAAAGTTGAGTGTTTATCAAATCACACATGGGTTTAGTTTCTTAACAAAACCAAATCACATTAGAAGATGCAGATAAAAACAAAATCCAAGTAAAAAAAATAATAAAGCAACGGTGATTAGTCAATAAAAAAAATGGAAGAGCCCGTTATTCATCAATAGGGTTCACGTTATCTTTGATTAATTTAGTTTTGATTAGGTCATATTGTGCCCTAGATTAAGGACCATGCATGGTGCAGGTGGGTCAAATTACAATGCCTAGATCTCCATTCTCCATGATGACTTGTACTCAGCCTCTACTACACCCAACTACAATAATTTTGGGTCTGGATAAAGCTGCCTCCACAAGTTCCCATGGAGTTCATAACCTATTCATATACCTGAATAGGTTATGAACTCAATATATTTTATTTCTGGTCCTTTAGCACATATGCTTTGTTAGTAGAAGAAAATGAAACAATCAGCTAATCATAATTTAAGTGTTATTCACGCATTCCCCATTATTATTATCTTAGGTTCGATCGGATCAACCAATTAATTGTGAGAAAAAAATTTATAGATGCTTTTTTATTTATCAGTTGTTATTGAAACTCAAATGAATAAAATTATCTTATATAGAGTCATTAAATTATGTTTAATAGCATCATTAAATTATCATCATTATCTTATATAATGATGATAAATATAAAAAATATACTAATAGAGTATAAGAATTATATACATGTTTATTTTTCAGCTGTAATGCAATGTGTTTTTTAAAAGTATTTTTCAAATTAAAAATATTTTAAAATGATATTTTTTTTATATTAGCATATCAATCAAAAAAACACATAAAAATATTAATTTGGTTGTAATATTTATATTTCTATTTTTAATTTTATTCTTAACCCAAATTTTTATATATAATTAATCTATAATATTTATATTTCTAGATGTACGTTTAAAATAATTTGTGTAGGTTTTTTCTATATATATATATATATATATATATATATATATATATATATATATATATATGTTAAACGAAGATCTACCTCTAATAAAAACGAATGCAAAAGATTGAAATTTGCCTCAGACTTCCATGAAAACGGAGATGGACTCCATACCTCAATTTTAATTCATAATCAAGAGACATCTATATGCTAGAAACTATTATGTATAACAAAATAAAAACAATTGATATATAAAATTAATGCGTTGTCGCTACGAAGCACTGGCCAAATTCTAGCCCGTCCGATTCTCTCTGATGCATCGTGTAAAAAGTATGGTTGAGGTGCAGGCCACGTTTCAAAGGAATCTAGAAGACCTATATGCATGGAAACAAAGCCATAAAAAAAGAAGAATATTTTTTTAATTAGTTTTTAATGTTTTGTTGTATGATAGAAACTACTTGTATAATAAGATTAAATCAACTAATACGTAAAATAAAAAATAAAAAAACAATACTATTTTTAACTATCTAATGGGCTCTCTAGGCCTTTTTGTTCGGCCTGGTTTCTCTTTGATCACAGGTTGATTCCAGTAAGCCCATCTCAATTGGCAGACCTCATGTTCTTACGCTATTGACATGGCCACAGAGGACAAGTGCAGCCCACTAACACAACTAGATTGGAACTGAAAGCATAAAATCTAGCTAGCTGAACCATGCTCAAGACAAATGCTAATGAACGAGGTTAACAAAGATAATATTACATTACAAACTGCCTGTCTTTGTCAGAACTTGTCACGGTCAAGTCTTTCAGTATCTGCTCTAATGGCAGATATTACGGCAAACATGAACTGAGTGATCCAAGGATCAACTTTGCTTCTTTCCATGGCAACGATTGCGTGAGTTTCGGTTGCCCGGAATAAGCATTGAAAAGAGTAAACAAATGTATACTGCTAACCTTGATGATTGTAGCCAAAAACAAGGAAATGAGGATGAACCAAACAGAGTTGAAAACCACAGCATCAACTAGAAGAAGCAATGGTGTGCAGAAAAAGAAAGTAGAGAAATTCTTATGTTAAAAAAAAAAAACAACATTCAATCAACGAAAAAGGAATGGTCCCAAGTACTTCTTCATCCTGTACATGTTCCAGGTAGACTTGTAGCTGCAATTAAGGCAGCATTTCGGCACAGTTAAAACTGTTTTCTCCAGATTTATGCAGGATTTCAATATTACACTCATCCAACAATGAAATAGATTACATTTAGTACAGTTGACAATGTCTTAGAGATGAGTTCACTAAACATCGATTAGTCTTACAAACACCAGTCGATGATGGGGATCTATAGTGTGTGCATGTGAAGTGATTAAAATTAGCAAATATAATATTGCAGGAAGTAAGAATACCTAAATTACCTGCTCCATGGATGCAACAGTCAGGAATCTCAACAACGGCATCCTTTAACCTGGAGATTCTTGTCGGAAAGTACCACAACAACGTCGTGACATCCTCGTTGAATTGTAGCAACCCTTGTGAGTCCTTCCCATTTATGTATACATAGGAAGCTTGTGTGTGCAGTTTTGAAAAGCTCATCATTGTCTCAATTCTCCATTCCAGAAGAGAAGCATTGATTGCATTTCCAATGGACTATTTTATGGCCACAAATTTTGCAGAAGCTTTGCAGAGGATCAAGTTCATGTTTCATACAGGGATCGGATAAGAGCAGCATCTGCCTTACCTGCCACTCCTAATAAAATACAAAAAAACTAGAACCTTCTCTCAAAACTGCAAAGCATCATTCAGAAGGACAGTCGACACCATATCAACAAATTCAATTTCTGATTGTTGATGGAAAAAGGTAAGAAATACCCTCAATGTGAAGACAGGGAGAAACCATACAAGTTTCTCCACCCATGATATCTGCTGGATTAACTATCTGCTAAGCTCTCACATTTTTCACATTCACTTAGTGGTTAAAATCTGCATCTTTTGGAGTAAGGTATATCGAAATGCAATTGTTGACCAATAACCCAATAAAACAAACATATCAACTTCCATGGCTGAAAATTCAAGCCTGCCTTAATAATTTGGAGACAAAAATCCATATTGACAGCACAAATAAAAGAATCCACAATAAATGATGATTGAATGTTCTCATCAGCATCATAAGGAGCCATAAGCCATCAAATTAAACACCAGCAAGCAGAGCTCCTATGTAAAAAGGTAAATCTCACATCTTAAAAGTTTGGCATGCATGTGTATTAGCCTATCAGGTTTCCTTTTCCCTATCCCTTTTTTCTTTGCAAGTGCCTAGGTTCAATCATAGGGTGTTCCGTATCTGGAACAACCAGTACACTGGCACCATTGCCAACCCCAAACAATGCATATCAGTATTGTTAGCACCTCTAATTTTTAAATACATACAGGTTTCCAGCAACGATAGCTTAAACTACAAATTATACAGATTCCTCTGGATATAATTGCTTGGCCATCTTATGAAAAGTGGCGGACAAGAGGGGACAACTACTGGTGCTTAAATTCACCGAAGAGAATAAGCAAGTTGCTTACATGAATTGAAAAAAACCTGACAAAAGTTACTAGGATAGCCTTATTGTTGAAAACATGGGCCGTGTTCAAAAAGCCTAATCAAGTGCTTATGGCATTTCCAATACTCATTGTTGAAGCAAACATGAAGTGGGGTCGCCATCTTGTTGTTGCAAATCTATAGTGACCATAGAACATTATGATATTAGCAATGGATTCGTAGGCCATACCAGTATAAACAGGAGCAGGTGAAACAAAATTCAACTCATTTCATTTAATGAAGACATTTTGCTTTACAACTATAACGATATCATCCATAAACAATTATCTAAGAAATACACTGTTGCTCAGTTTCGGACATTAAAGCTTACCGAACCTTCTGATGTGACTTGGACTTGAAAGGGAACCGTGTGGGAGGTGAGGGAGAAAATTCAGATGGTAATTGAGGCACTTGTGACTCTCCGGTGAGCATCCCCACAACCTCCTTCATTGAAGGACGATGAGCAGGTGACTTTTGTAAACAAAGAAGAGCAATAGTGATGCATAATGTAGCTTGTTCCCGATCCAAAGACTGTACAGACTTATCAACCAAATCAAGAAGTTTGCCAGAACGGGCAAGATTACGAGCCCAATGCATTAGGTTAGCACGCTGAAACTCAGACACTGGTAAGGTAGTAACCTGAAGTGGACGCCTCCCGGCAATAAGAACTAACAATAACACCCCAAAGCTATACACATCAGATTTCTCTGATAAATTCCCCCCACCACCATACTCAGGGGCGGCATAACAAACGGTTCCTCTCATACTTGGTGTGCTACTGATTCCACCACTCTCCGGTATCTCTCCACTCAAAGAATCATGGCTATTCCGGTTACCTCTAAATAGCTCACCACTAAACCATTCAACACTGCCTAAGCTGCCTCTGCTCTTACTTCTCTTCTTCTTTCTCTCAACATACAATTCCTCATCTCTTGGCCACCAATCTTCTCCACCATTATTATCATCACTAGTCATCTCCATTTCTCTCTTCTTCTTCTTTTTCTTATTTTTTTTCTCCAACTCTTCGCAATACTCCTCCTTCCACCATTCCCTTGCCGGCCTTCTCTTCTCCTTCTTCAAAACCTTCTCATCCTTATCATCATCTAACGAAACCCACCAATCCAATCTCTTCCGATTCTTCTTCTTAACTATCTTCCCAACAGATTGACTATTCGATGACGATGAAGCTCCAATCCAATCACTTTTCGGTCTCCCCTTATTTATCTCAGTTCCAAGCCAATCCATCACATAATCCTTCACTCCCCCATTCTCCGTGGTGCCACCTTTTTCTTGCTTCAACCACCAATCCTTTCGAGACTCGCTCTGTATCCCTCCCCCGTTATTTTTCTCCCCATTAACCAATTCTTTCACACCCTCTATACTAACCCCATCCAAATTCCCCTCGAGCAAAACCCCCACAGCACCAGTCTCTGGAGAAGCACTTACAGCCTCCAAAGTTTCGGGCGATGTCATACAAACCGGCAACTGATCCACCACCAAATTAAACTCATCAAACCCGGTAGTCACACTGTCAGTCTCATCCACCACAGATCCATAATCCTCACCCCCGTTATTACTCTCCAATTCAACCTTTTTCAACTCCACCCCACCATTTATTTTATCACTCTCTTCCACCTTAACCTCACACTGACCCTGATTGCACTGATTCTGGTCATTCTGATTGCTATTATCAATTTTTAACCAAGCTAATCCAAAATCAGCAACTTTCGCATTAAAACACTGATCAAGCAAAATATTACTAGGCTTAATATCTCCATGAATAACAGGAGGATCCAAACTATGAAGATACTCGATCCCTTTAGCAATATCAACGGCAATGCTAAATCTTTTCTTCCAATCAACCAACTCCACACATTTTCTATGAAGCAGTGCATCCTGCAAGTTCCCATTTTGCATAAGCTCATACACTATCAACAAACTACGATGCTTCCTATCATAGGAAAAACCAAGGGCTGTAACAATATAACAAGAATCAAGCTTTGAAGCAAAAAGCAACTCATTTTGGAACTCTCTTTCCCCTTGGAGAGAGCCCGAGTCCATAACTTTAACAGCAACGTTGAGCTCATTAGGAAGAGTCCCATGATAAACTGAGCCAAACCCGCCTTGGCCTAAGCGAAGAGAAGGGGAGAACTTGTTGGTGGCGCGGCGGAGAGTGGTGTAGGAGAAACGGTGAGGGGGTTTGGAGAAGTCAGTGGGGACAGTGCGCTTACGAGTGAGTTTGCGGAAGCAGATGACGAA
Organism: Populus deltoides; assembly: GCA_015852605.2. Taxonomy (NCBI): domain Eukaryota; kingdom Viridiplantae; phylum Streptophyta; class Magnoliopsida; order Malpighiales; family Salicaceae; genus Populus; species Populus deltoides. Next base: position 1,029,161 of record CM027581.2, read on the forward strand.
GAGGAGGAGGAAAGAGAAGGCAGCAGTGGAGGCGGAGGCTAGGGGAGGGATGAGGCTGGAAGAGCGTTGGTGGTAGGGGAGAGGAGAAGGTTGGGGTGGAAGGAAAGGAGGGGCTGGGCGTGATGGCATGGTTGCGGTGATCAGAAAAGGACTAGAAAGATTTGGTGACGAAGAAGAAGGAAAGTTTTGTCATTGGAAGATAATGGGAAGCCTTTCCTGGCTCCTGGTTTCTTTCTATCTGCTCCATAGATTTTGTTTTCGTTTCTTTGATCTTCTCTGTTCACTTTGGAGATTGGGTGCACGAGCGTGTGGGCGCTCGAAGACTTTAATTTGGGAGGAAGGAACTCAAATTTGACTTGTAACGTTCAGTACATGACTGTTCGAAGGTTCTAACGTTGGAGAAATCAAACTATTTTTAATTTTAATAAAAATGAGTATAATTTTTAATTTGATTATTGAATTTTATTGGAATTTTACAAGAATGTTTTATAAACTTAGTTCCCTGTGAGATCAATAGCGCAAGCCAAGGTCCTTTATATGCCAAAATTCATCATAAAAGTTCTTGTTTAGGATTTCTTTTTCTTGTTATTTTTAGATTTTGTTTTTTAATTAGAATCAATTAAGCTTACTATTTAAGTGATTTTACATATGTTTTGCATTAGAATTTATTAAAATTAATTAAATTTGAGTTTTTTCTACGTTTCAACTATAATTTTAAGGTTTGTAAAATAATAATTTCTTCTTTCCGCTACGCGCAGCATTAAAATTTTATTTTATAAAAAATGATAAATCTTATTTGTTTTTGTAGCATAAACATTGTTTTTAAAAAATTAATTTTTTTTGTTTAAAATTATTTTTGAGTATTTTTGAATTAATACATTAATGTCAATATATATATTTAATATATATATATATATATATTATTTTAAAAATTTGCCTCTTGGTGTCATGGTATAGAATATAAATGGACAATTTCCTTTTCAATGCATAATAATATGAAACTAATGACAAATTCTTGTAGCTTGGTCTGCTCACTAGCTAGGGCATGTAAGAATGAATACGAGAGAGAGGGATTAACACATAATGGAGTAGATAATCTCTAAGCTTAGAATCCAACCCTAGTTAAGGGTGGCAGTGATGTATGAATTGAGCTCTAGTTCTTGAGTTTGATCTCTTTGCTGTGGTTAGCTGTTACATCAATGTGTATGAGTGTTCATCTGTACCTTTTGATTATAAGAGCTTTTGTTGGGTTTGCTATCATTTTCTACCCTTTTCTTTTTGGTAGATAAAGTTTCACTTTATCGTGTTTTCTGATATTATATTATCATGGTATAAAGTATTTTTCAAAATATTTTTTAATAAAAAATATATTAAAATAATTTTTTTAATTTTTTTATTTCTTAAATAAAAAATTTAAAAATTATAAAAAAATATTAATTTAATATTTATTTTCAAGCTAAAGGCATCAAAATACAATTCAAAATACAAAAATAAAAGGTATTACAGTGTTTATATATAGGGGGTGTTTGGAAGTATGATAATTATTATTTTTTAAAATATTTTTTATTTAAAAATATATTAAAATAATATTTTTTTATTTTTAATATTAGTATATCAAAATGATTTAAAAATACCTAAAAACAAAATATCAATTTGAAGTGAAAATAATAATAATAAATTTTAATTTTTTAAAAAATTGTTTTTAAAATAAAAAATAAACGGACAAAAGATAGACGAGATTTGGGGTTTGTGAGTGTCGTCCTGTTGTGTGCCCCCCCCCCTTTTTTTTATTCTTTTTTTCCCCTTCCCTTTCTTATTTTTGGGGGGTTTTTGGGGGGGGGGGGGGGGGGGGGTGGGGGTTTTTCACTTTTGTGTTAAAATCCAGCCAATGATTTTTTTATTTAATTCTTAAATTTTTGCCGTCTCAACAATCAAAATATACAAATCATATTAAATTTTTAAAAAAACTTTCCAAATTTTTAGATGGCTGTTAGGTTCCTAAATGGAAATGTGAACTATGAAGCTGAAGGTCTGATATGAATCGGTAGTGGGAGTGCTTCTATTTATAATAGTTTTTATGTGATAATATTAAAAATTAAAAAAAAAATCAAACAAAATATATTTTAATATATTTTTAAATAAAAATTTATTTTAAAATCACAATAATTTTAAGTACAGATAAACTTTTAGAATCGCGTTTCATAAAAATTTAATTATTTTTGTTAAAAAATAATTTTTTTATATTTTGGATTATTTTGATGTGCTGATCTCAAAAATAATTTTTTAAAAATAAAAAAATATTATTTTGATGCATTTCAGCATAAAAGTACTCTAAATAACAATCACAACCACACTTTCAACCAATCACTTAAACTTAAACCTAACCTTAACGTGGATGCCTCTTTGCTTTGTGCTTGTTTTGTCAAGTTTGATTATGGATTAGGGATTGAAATCCACTCAATACTAGATGGTGGAAAAAGATGGGAGAATTAAAAAAATGGGGGAATTGCTTAAATTGTGTAATTAGTCGTTGAACTATATATGTATATAAAAAAAACGTTGTTTAATTAAATGGAGGGTGGTTTGGTTGTAATTTCAATATCATATTTAGAAAATCCATGTTTTTGTATACGACATCCTTTTTTTAAAATAAAAACCTAGAAAATAATATCATTTTAAAATTAAAAAAAAAAGAACTTGAGATCTGGGTGAAGCTGAATCGAGCTTCAAATCATATATGTAACTACCATAGAAATAATTATATTTAAAAGGCTGAAAGAGGAGAGTAATAATAAGACATGGAGGCTATTTTGCAGAACAAAACTAAGGGGGGAATGAAAAAACTAAACAATTAAAGGTAATTTTGGTGCAAGAAGCCATGTTTAGGTCATCCATTCGAGAAACTAAAAGGCAATAATGAAAGTGGAGTAGGTGATTTTTGTTGTTTTTTCTTTGTTTTGCCTGTTCCATTTTCAAACACTTGTGCTTCTTTCTTCCACACGGTTTAGCCCCACACGAGAGTAGAATTCCTAGAGCCATTCCCCTTTTGTTTTCTCCTGTTAGGATTGTTATGTGATCGGACTTTCAATTTGGTGTGATTATTTTTGAATTTGATTTTTATTAAAAAATACAAGTAAATAAATTTTATTTTTAAAAAAAACCAAAACCGAACTAAAAACAGTTCAAACTGACACGTTTTGAACCGAGCCTTGTTAGAAGGAGCCCAGCCTTGCACGTTTTGAAATCTTTCATTGTTAGCAGCTTTTTGGTGCAACAATCTATATCTAAATTGTTTTTCAAAGGAAGAAAATATTATCGTTCTCTACAGTTTGTTTGTTTTTTTTTAATCTAGACAGCACCTGACCCACAATGAGTGGAAAATTAGGGTTCATGGTGAGGCAATCAATTCGGGTGAGCATTGAATAAAAAAAACAGCCAGCAAATTTGAAGATGGGAAAACGGAAGTGGATTGTTTTGACTAATTTGTTTTGATTTTTCAACATTCAATTTATTCTTTCTTTATGGTCAAAAAAACCGAAACTGAAAAGGAATTGGTCATTTGCGCAATGATACCAGCTAAAAAACGGAGGGCAGCCATCCCTTTGGGAATTAGAGAGAAGGAGATGGAGAATACAATTTAATTTCACTTTGAAATTTAAAAAAAAAACATTTTTATCCTTTTTATAGCTATAATTTTATCCTTGCAAATTTGGAAAACTTTCACTTTGCTCCTATAGTTTTAGATTTCTTAATGTCACCCTATACTTTCCAAAAGTTTCAGTATCACCCCCCATCTACTAACAAGCTAACAAATTCCAGTGATGATCTCACGTTTTGGATTTTTTTTTTCTGCTTTTGTTTCTATATATTTTTCGAAGTATTTCATAAGATATTGATTGGTCGTATATATGAGAATTTAAGAAAAACTACAAAAAAAATGTAAGAGAAAAGGGTGAAAGCATGATTCCTTTAATAGCTAAACGTTTTCGGAACCAATAGGAGAATATTGAATATTTTTAAAGTATAAGTATAGGATTGGAACATTAGTAAGACTACAGTGGCAATTTTATACTTTACCCAAAAGGACGAAAATGAAAAAAAAAGAAGAAAAAAGGGTTGACTTTTCAATTCGATTAAAGTATAAATCACGTGGAGACCATTGGGATTATTACTCCTTGCAAAATGCAAAGTACTTTGCTCACGTGATAAACCACATCGCAATTTTGGCCGACTCTCAAAAGGATAATGATGATTAATCACAACATTCATTTCACACTAAAATATTATAATGAATATAATCTTCTTCCTTGTTTTTTTAATTCCTTTTATTAAAACCATGAACGGCATGCATAATTAAAAATTAATGGAAAAAAAACTAAAACAATTGATATGGTTGTTAAAAAGATAAGATTTGATTTCTTTATTTTAATTTTGAAGTCATTATCACATAAAAGGTACGTATAGGATAAGTAAAATTCTCTGAAAATATTCTTTATTGAAAAATTAAAAAATAATACTAATCCAGCCTCAAATAGACTTGTAGATATAAGAAACTATATCATAAAATAAAATATAAGATATTATTTTTCATTTTAAGCCAGGTGGCACATTATATTGTGTAAAAACCAGTAGAGGGGGTAAGACTTGAACAGGTTCTTATCTTACCCTCTTATTCTACAGAATATCAAATACCAATGAATTAGAAATATATTGATACAATAAGCTTGAGCCATAAGCTTGAGCCACTCATTATCTTGTCATCAAATCCTCCATCCCCACACGTTTTGATTGTGTTTCAGGTTACGCATAAAAATTATTTTTTAAAAGTATTTTTTATTTGAAAATATTTGAAAATAATTTTTTTATTTTTAAAATTTATTTTTAATATTAAAAGATCAAAGCAATTCAAAAACATAAAAAACCAAATTTCAAGAAAAAAAATTCAAGATTTTTAAAATAACATGAATATCCGGCTCAGCTTGCACGCACCTCGACTAATCTCATGGACCCTGAAATTAACGACTATGTAAGCTTCAAGTAGCCCTGGAGTTTGTGGGACTCAAACTGGTGATTTCTGAAAACAAACTCAGAATCTAATCAGTTCAGTTACACCCCTCATAATTCTAAAAATAATTATTATCCATTCAAGAAAAAGTATCGGCATAATTGAGGTTGAGTTTAGTATTATCTCCAAACATAGATTGAAATAATTGAAATAAAGAATGCATGTCCCTTTTGTTTTCATATTTCGAAAGAACGAAAATTAACACTAAAACTATATTCAGAACACAATTATTTTCTATCTTTATCGGTGTCTTTAAAACTTTTTAACCAAAAACTCTCGCTCCCAGACAAACAATAAATATTCTCTGTCCTGCATCCATGATCTCAATGCCAGCAATTTAATTACTTTCTTTAATGGGAAAATCTGTGTCCACAATCATCTTTTGTCAGCAAGGAAAAAATAAAAGAGAAAGAGTCCCCACTCCAAAGAGAAAAGAAATGGTATAAATTCTATTTTATAGATACACCTATCAGTTTTCAAATTTGTTTTATTTGAGCTCTTTAAAATATTATTTCTTGTGGTTCAAGAGGATTTCCAGAATTTTATGACACTGATGAGTTTTTATGTTTTTTAAAATAAGTTGGCGGACAGTGGACAGTGGACAGTGGACAGTGGACTCCGTTGTCTAATCAGTGGCCTTCTGCTATCCAAAAAACCATACAAACTTTGGCTGGAATATTCTGTACTGCCAGAAGGTTTCTACTTTCCTGTTTTTTATTTTTGTTTTTTGTTTCGCTGCGATTTCTAGGATTTCTAACATGGAACACATCTCTGAGGTACAATGGCTGCCTACCTCATTTTAGGGAAACTGCAATGACTACTTATTGGTTCTTGTAACGGATCCTATTACCTATAAGGTATCCTGTACCACAGCTCCTACCAGGAATTGAAGATGACAGTGATGAGACTTTTGAATTTTGATCCTCCTGTCCTCTATTGATTAATAACGTCTGTGCAGGAATTTTTAATTTGCGAACATAAATTTTCAGGCATGGAAAAGGAGAGCTTCCAAGTCTGTAACATGGTTTGTAAGACTTAGCCGGGGGTCTCACTTGGTAAATTTTCAGGCATGGAATCACCAGGTTGGGTTTGGTAAATATGGTTTGAAAGATTTGAAATGGTGCTGAATCAAGGCAATCAAGGAGAGAGCACGAACAAGGTTCTCACGGAGCAAAAGGAAAATAGAGAAGAACGACGGACATGGACAACTCTGCTACCTTGAAACTAATATGATTTTCCCTTTCTAGCCCATCCTGAGAAACTACATGCATCTGTAACCTTTTCCCTATACTTTAATTCAACATGACCGAAACCCATGTTTGTTTGCATGGCAGATCATTAAGAAAGCAAAAATATCTTACTCATAGACACTGACCAATGTTATCCTGTCATTTGTGCAGATGGGCACCCTGCATAGGCGCACTCTGTGGAAGAACAAAGCAGCAAAAATAGTTTAGGCAACAGTAAATCTCCTTCCATGAAGTAACTAAAACCATAATCCATTTGATGCTCTCTGTATTTATATAAAGATGTTATTCTCCAATAGAACCTTGTCTGTGCATGTTGATTTCTAGGAGATGTACAGAGTTCAGTTCAAAACTGGATGATTCCCCTATCTTACCCTCAGCTCCTCTTGAGATCAACAACAATGACACTGATGTTATCAGCGCTTCTCCGTCCTAGGGCAAGGCGAGTAAGAAGTGCAGCAGCCAACATGCTTCGAGATGGGTACAATGCTCCAGCACCTTCTTCTTCAATCTGAGGCCTGGCCTTGGCAGGAGGATTTTTTTCTCGGAGGCATTCGCGAGCTACCTGACAAGCCAAGTCACTTGACAAGACATCCCATAAGCCATCACTAGCAAGAATTAAGCACTCATCTTCTGGTTCTCTTTTTGTAAAAGTAATCTCAGGCTCTGCTATTACAACTGGCTTTAAATATTTGTCCCCTGCTCAAAAAAACATAACAGAAGAAAAAGAATTGAGCAAGCATTTTAAGAACCCTTGTATACAGAGATGAATAATTGATCATCCGGTGCTAGATACGAACATAATACCACCACATCCAAAACAAAAGTTATGAGCTAACTGATATGGGTTGAGAAACCATAGTCAGGCAATTAACCTACAAATAAATGATTGATAATTGAACATCAAAATTTAGCGCACTCCTGAAGCAAACATGCAATTCTACAGAGACTAGATAAAAATTATAATACTGTTAAACAAGCGTTACGGCAAACGGTCATGCGATATCACATAAATGCTTCTCAGATATTTAAACATCATAGTTTAACATGCTGCTACCGAAAAACAAGAAATGCATCACCTTGAAACAAATTTCCACCGAAGGATTGGAAGAACATTTTTCTTTTCTTTCCTGACAGGCTAAAGAAGATTTATTTCAATTGAAAATGGAGAAAAAATAAACAAGTCCATGGCTGAATGTTAAGAATAGAATGTAATCAATTCAACTGTTTTGCCAAACTGATGATAAGATTTGATTTCCACCTATAGTCTTCCGAAACAGAAACCTAATAATTATTTCACTAATGAAGTCAGACGTGCAATTGTGTGCGCACATGCCTTCACAACCAAAAGCATGTTTTGGTTTATGTCAAGAATTTAATCCTAATCCTACCACCTGGAAGCCATGCAGGCACCGGTTACTATTTTCAGCAAAGCAACGTTGTCTTGCCTGAGATGCATTATGGAAAATTCTGAAACCATTAGGAGGTGGGGGGAAAAAACCCATCTTTATTGTCATGGTTATGTAACCACATCTTCTAATGTTTAAGATCCAATATTAAACATTGGATCCTCCTATGGTAATGCACTGCCAACAGTGTAGATCTTCACCAGACTTTAGCACTCAGCTTGACAGCTCCATAGTTTGACCTGATTGATACAGAAACAGCCAAATTCCTAATGAAAAACAACACGCAACCCATTTCCATGTTGGGTGTCTCATAATTAGGTTGGAGTACCCAAGATGAATAATCATTGAAACTTTGGTGTTTATCACAGGAGCAACGGATTCTCACTGTGAGAACAACATTTATAGCCTGTCATTAAGTGACAAGATTCATAATCAGTAGATCAACCGCAGCAGCAGAATCAAACTTCATATTGAATAATAATAAAGTATGCAGTTGCGTCATGCATAGCGACAGAATCTAACGTCAACCAGGAAAAAGAAAAGGAACTACAGAAATTATGGCAAAGAAATTAAAAAGATCAAATGCAGTGCACAAGAATTCAGATGGAAAGTGACCAGGATAAATATTTAGCTACACATTGAATAATAATAAAGTATGCAGTTGCGTCAGGCATAGCGAAAGAATCTAACGTCACCAGGAAAAAGAAAAGGAACTACAGAAATTATGGCAAAGAAAATAAAAGATCAAATGCAGTACACAAGAATTCAGATGGAAAGTGACCAGGATAAATATTATCTAGTTTTTTAGCTACTTTGCTAATGCTGACATTTACAAATTGAAGCATATAGAAATAGAATACCTACAGTACATTCTGTCACTTGCGGCTTTCAATTTAGGATTAAATGCCTTATATGTATCATGGCTTTCATTATATATAGCTTAGATACAACAGCCGAGAATCTCTCTCAACAACATGCAAAAATGCAAAGGAGTACAACGAACTTAAATTTGCATCTTTAGTATATTATTCTAGCAAGTGTAATGTAAAAATCATACCACTAATTTCAGAATCCCTCCAGCAATGAGGCATTGATAACAAAAATTCACAAACCTCCATATATACATGTAATCACCTTAAATCTCATTGAATGGAGTCAACCCACATGCTGTGGTAATCATTCTTATCCTATTACTCATATAAACCATGTGATTTCTCTATTACATTTTCCATGTTTTTAGTTGAGTATTCACCTTACCTAAATGACATCCCGAAAAATATTTTTACCAAATATAAGTCAGACAATATCTTTAGTCATTTAATCAACTCTTACATCCATCATCTTTCCATTGCTCATGTGCTTAGGTGAAGCACCCTTGACACTTGATTGCAGGTTAAGCGTGCACTAGCTTATACTACATAACTATAGTAAAGCAGACTTATTCCTAGCCATTTTTCCCTCTCATTTTCCTTTCTTTTGAAAAAAGAACAAATTAAAAAGAAAGAAGAATGGCCTAGCATTTATAGTGGCTCCTTAATATCCATTTCTGATGGGGGGAGGGAATCACAAAATTATAGCCCATCCAATTGCCCTTTCTAGACTTTCCAACATTATTACATGCTTATGTTGAACCTCAGGTTGGCAAGCAATCCGTACTTGAATGGCATATGCTAAATTCGATAACCATGGGACATTGATGGATTTTTTTCTTTTTAATGCTGTTACACACCAACATCTGTCCAATGGTACTGGAAGTCAAGCCTCCAATATGCAACAAGTGCACTGCCATTTCATGAATATTAATTTATTCTAGATGTTCAACAACAACTACTGAAAGAATGAAAGTCCCTGTGCTTCTAGGGATGGCAATGGTATCGGAATCCGATGTGTATTCCATCCAATCCGAATGGATAGGTTTTCTTGACAAAAAAATGATTTTGGTTAGTATTTGGATAAAATCTGAAAAACAAAATCACGGTTATGGTTAGGTTATGATTTTTGTGGTATTTGAACTAATCCGATCCAAAACACACACACATATTATATTTATATTCTATATGTAATGGCCAAATTATAATTATAATAATGTTTTTGTCTACATATAGTTGGCTATATTTATTAAAATTATTGATTCTAAAAAAAAATTAAAAGCTATCTATTCAATTAAGTTTTTTTAAAAAGAGAGAGAGAGAGAGAGAGAGAGAGAGAGAGAGAATGGATGATGAATATTTGAATGAATTTCCAAAATCTGATGGTTTAGATTTTTTTATTCAAAATCCAAATCAGACAATAAAGGATGGATTATGGTTATTGTTTTTTCCATTTGGATATGGTTATATTTATACTTCCATCCAAATAAGTCTATGTGCTTCCTTTACTAATTATATGAATGAACCTATTTGGAAAAAAAAAAGAAGATAATTACTTCACAAACTTTTGCTTGTTTTTTCAAAACAAATGTTTTCGATACAATAAGAGGCAACAGATGTATTAGAGGAGTATTGTGGTTTCCAGCAAATATAGAACTAGTTTAATGATTTCAGTCTCTAGTCAGTAATTAACCCATTCATCCAAACAAAGGAAAAGGAAACCTAGAGCCCATAAACAAGGATATAACAAGCATAGACTACCCATTTCACCAAATCAATTCATCAAAAATTCATAGGCTGGCGAATTATTAATGTAAGCATGCATCTATATCAGGTGAATAAATTTAAAAAACTATCAACAAGTTTAGAAAATCTATAGATACCAAAACCTCCTACAATAATGCTTCTCGCCCTTCTACTCTTCAGGGTATCAATGACTCTCCAAAGGTTAAAGCAGAGCACTGCTTACTTACCCTTGAGCAAACTTATAAATGGAAAACTAGATAACATTAGAGCAAATAAAGGGCACTAATTTGCTCAAAGAAATGTACTGAATTTTCAAAATGAACTCGAACTTTGTTCGACGGTGATTTTCATTGGTGAAATTGAAAATTATCAATACAAGGCCGTTCAACGCCATAAAGTGAGACATTCAACATGGATGCACATCCAAATCTGTAAGCAAAAGGACTAAGAGTAGTTTGTGTAAAAATGAAAACTAATCTGCTAACGTGAAAGATGTTTTTTCTGTGTTCCTTGTCATGTAATAAAATTAAAGCATCTAATCCCAATAGCGAGTTCTTTATATGCGCAAGTGGAAAAAATATAAACAACTTAACTTTAGGTGTATACATCGCAAGAGTTTGATGAGTTGTAACTCCAGAAAAAGAACGATGATTCAGTTAAACCTAAAATAGATTACCTATTGCTCGAGACATAGCAAGAATGCCTTCCACTCGAGCTCCATTCAGGAAGATCACTCGGCCTCCAGCAGCTTCAATTCTTGCAAGTTCATCCGACCTATCCGGCTGCAACAAATGTTGGGAAATTTTTTTATTAATTAATCAAGTAAAAAAAAGTAACAAAAAGATAAAAGGGTGAGCAAGTCAAATCATACCCTAAAAAAGAGAGATAGCTCCTCAAATTTTCAATCCTTTTAAATCTGAGGAAGAAACAAGAATTTTTTCTATCTATTGGAAAATTTGATAAAAAGTGCAAACAAATTTGGTAGTGGACTTATCGATGAAATGGAATCACTTCTCATTTTCTTGTTTAGTATGATTTAATTTCAGATAATAAGATTATAGTTAACAAAAAATTAGGATATCCTATATAAAGTGGAATAAATTTGAACTATTACAAGTAAATCCTACTTCAGATAAAATTAAGATGTAAATCCCATATGTTAGATTGGAATCTTTATTTTCATTTCCAATCCTCCGATAAACAAATCCTGAATCCTGCATCAGAGGAAAAAAAACTCATACTGTGATGAAAATACGAGGTTGCCTTGCTAAACTATTGAAAACTTCCATTGCGTGACAGATGGAAAGTAACCATCTGGACACTGTTTATTCATGAACACATGCATGTGCTGGTGTAGGTCCAAACATTACAAACCACAAACCATTTCTCAAATCATTAGAACAGTTCTGAAACCTTAGTCAAAAGGATTCTTCAATGAAGAATGGACATCATAACTAGTTGATTCATGCATGCCAAATGTCAAGACCACAAACATGGTAGTACAAGAGCACAACTTTCCACAAGAAAAAAGGACAGACTCCTGGTTTCAAGGATGTCCAGAGTCCCCACCCTGTCAAACAAAATGCCACCTGTTCTCTAAAACATGTTCTCTTTGGCAAGGTGACAAATCCATGTGTTTCACATCATCATATACATGTGATCCCATGCAAAAAACGTAAAAATCTAGAGTCACCATGATTAAAATCATGACTAGCAATGGACGGACTGCGTTACCTAACACGTGTATTGATAGTACCATCAGCGTTTTCCGATTGCAAAACTAACCTTATGATCAACACTAAGGGGAATGGCCCTCCCGCCTCGCGATAGGACGGCGCGTGAGTCGCCACAATTAGCGACGATTATATGCTCTGGGGATAAAACAGCCACGACCGCTGTAGACCCACCGAGTGCCATCTGCATGGGGTGGCACCCGCATTTGAACCACTCACTCCCACATGCGCACGTGCCCATTGCCACCTCATCCATTCTCTCATAGCTCCTCTTCATCACTCCCCTCCACATTTCCTCCCATTCAGCCCCACCACCCCCACTCTCACTACTCACGCGTGTTGAGTCCACGCGTGCCAGTTCTTCCTCTATCAACACGTGCATCCTTTCCCTGCATAATGCTGCCACCTGCGCAAAAAAGAGAAAAAATATATAAATACATCTATTAAATGACCATAATGCCCTTTCAAAAACAGAGATGGACAGTTTTCAGCAATTACGTGAGCGCCGCCATGACCGTCAAAAACACCAAACAAATGCACCGGTCTCCGGCGGTTAACCTCCGGCTGGAAAAAGTTAATCCGTACAGAAATCGCGTCCTCCATCTCACGTGACCTTCCTGACACAGACATGCTCCCAAAAACCGGCTCCGCCACCGGAATTTCACAAACCGTCTCCACAACCCGTTTTCCTTCCGTGGAAGTTGAACCCGAGCTCTCCCCCGCCGCCGCCTGTTTCTTCTCTTTTGAAGTCAGAGGATCAATCGGCTGAGAAGAACCACCAGAGGCGAGACGCCTCATCTCGATTCTCCTTCTTCTGCGCTCCCTGCATTTCTCCGGTGAATCATCTCCATCGTCGTTTAACATTCTTCGGTAAAATTCCGTCATTAAAATCCGTTACCGTTAACAGTCATCTCCGTTTGACATTCGCGAACAGAGAGGGAGATAGTGTTTGTGAGAGAGATTTAAAAGAGAGAGTTTATATTTTATTTCATTTTTACTAATTTTATTAATTTAATTTTGAAGAAGTGGGGACTGTGGAGGAGAAGAAGGAAAGGGCGGTGTGTTGTGTTTCCTCTATTTATCAAATGGGAGGCCAGCTCCAAATTGCCCTTTCACTTACCATTATTTGCTCTCCTTCTTCCACGTGTCCACCCTGACGCTCCATCTTCTGATTCTTTCCTTCTTTGTATTTAATTATTTCTTTATATATAATTTATGATAAAATATGAGTCAGCAGTGAACGATGTTGACTGAAAACTATTTCAAATTGAGTATTCTTGAAGAAGTTAGATGGTATAAATTATAATTAATGAGCTAGTTAAAGGCTTAAATGTATTTTAAACTTTTAATTAAAATAATATGTAATTTAATTTTATAATAATTTTTTTCTTCAAGTAAAAAAATATTCTTAATTTTTTAAATTTCAAGTTTGATGATAATAATAATAATTAGGTGTAAATTCTTAATTCCATCTCTTCTCTTTGTTAAATCGGCTATATATCACGATATTCTGAAATCTTTTGCGGGGCACAGACAGGACGACACGAATCTGACAAATGGAATCCCCTAACTGAACTGCTTACAAGTGGACCAATAATTGGCTTCCACGTATAGATAGAAAGAGGATGGCCCACAAAAGGTGTTTGTCTTTTTTCAAGTGTTTTTCTGTCCATCTATCCTTAAATTACGAAGCCGCAACACACGTGTCAGGCTCTGGACTAACCACCACTCGAAAGTGACGTGTCTGGCCCATCGATGACACGTAGGAATGTGCTGTCGGAGAAAAAAGATGAGAGGCGGCAGAGAGTCTTTGTTTGTGGGTGGTTGTAATGGACTTGGTTCATAACTGTGGAGAAGCTTTCCTCATGTTTGACTGTGGAAACTTGTTTGGACTCGAAACCTTAACTTTGGGTTAACTACAAATTAGTCCTTCATATATGCTCTACGTTTCAAATAAGTCCCTTAAGTGTACAACCTTTTGCCAATGGCTTGCTGTCCAAGTTCACCTGATACCCATGCTCTCAATCGACCCAGAAAAAAGAATGGGTTAAATTATATTTATTAATGATTATTTATATTAAACATTTTCAGCTTGGATTGGATTTAATTATATCAACTAGGTCATTAAAACCGAATCAATTAAGTTTTATTAGGCTTGCTCGATTTAATTAGAAACTCAACTCAAGTCATGTTTTAAATTTTTAATTTTTCAGATAAACTTGTTAAACTAGCTTAGGTTTAATAACTATAATTTTAAGAGGCTTCACATTCAAATCTTTGAATCTTCATGATTTAATGTTTTCAATACATTAAATGTGTGTGTATAAAATATATTAACATATACTAGAAGGAATTTGCTTTTCAATGTAGTAATAAATAGTGAAAAGTTAAGGTTTTTTTTTTATTTTGGTCTTTAAGATTTTTTAGGATTTTTTTTTTAATTTCAATCTTTAAAAAAAATCATATTCCAACATCGGGTTTACTAGGTATAGGACTTCATGATTTGTTTTGATTTATTTTTCATGAAATAATCATGGTCTAATAACCTAGATCACGAGTTTTACGAGCTAGCTGTGTGATTAATTATTTTTTTATGAATTTTTTTCTCAACTTCATTCTTTAACATTGAATTGATTATAAATTGAGTTTCATAATTTTTTTTATTTATTTTCTATGAGGTATCATGATCTCATGACCTTAGATCGCGAGTTTTTTAGGTTAACTATGTTGATTCGAGTTATTTTTTTGTCATTTTTTATTTTTTTTCAGCTTCATCATTCAACATTGAGTTGATTAGGAATTGAGTTTTATAATTATTTTTTAATTTTTTCTCTATGGGTTATCATGATCTCATGACCCAAGTCGCGAGTTTTGCATGTTAGCCAAATTTACTTGAGTTTTTTGTCCTTTTTTAACTGAATATTTTTTTTTTTCAAATTGAGTTAATTGAGATTTGGAATTTATAACCTTTTCAATTTGTTTTCTATAGAGTTATTCTAGTATTCTAACCTGGGTTTAACAGGAAGTGAAATTTATAATTTTTTTATTTGTTTTCTATAAGGTTATCATGGTCTCATGACTTGGGTCATAAATTGGGGAGGATGACTTGAGGTTTTTTTTGTCCTTTTTTGTCAATTTTTTTTCATTTTTATCTTTTAATATTGGATTTATTAGGAATTAGATTTTATAATTCATTTCAGTTTGTATTTTATGAGATTATCTTAGTCTTATGACCCGGGTCAAGAGTTTGATCGGTTGATTGAGGTGGTTTTTTATGTTGTTTTTTAAAAACTTTTTCTTTAACACTGAGTTGATTGAGAATTGGTTTTTATAATTTATTTTGATTTGCTTTCTATTAGGTTATTTCAAGATCATGAGTCGAGTTTAACAAGTTAATTTGAGTTTACTCGACTTGTTTATTTAGTTAAGTTTTGTTTTAATTTTATCCTTCAAAATTAGATTGATTGAGAATTGAGTTTAATAAAAAAAAAAACTAATTGCTTTTTATAGGGATATTAGGGTCTTGTGACCTGGGTAGTGATTTAGCAAGTTAACTTAAGTTGATCCGAATCAATCTAATATGTTGTCTTTTTAATATCTAAAAAAAATATTATTTTGATTTTTTTAATATAAACTATATTTTCATCGATCATAGTTATCTTTAAATATGTCAATTCAATCAAGTAACATTAAGTCAATCCTCATATAATTTATTTATTTATTTATTTTGTAAAAAACACATTAATAACATCTGAATATTTTATTTATGTAAAAAACATTAATTTAACCCGCAACATAATACATATAATGATATAGTAAAGAAAATAATTAGTAAAGGGTTAAAGGAAAAATGGGGAATTATGCTTTAGTTAGTGTATTGTAACTATAAATAAAACTAAAAATGTTAAGGTCGGTTTAAATGTTGATTTATTTTTTTAATTATATCATAACAAATTCATGTTACAACTCAGTTGGTTGAAGCATGCGAGACGAGCTTAAAATCGTGTATTCAAGTGGTGAGGGTGCATATATTTTTTACATTGTAGCAGATAACGTGTCATTCGTCACATTTTCTTGCCAAAATTGGGTCAGGCGTCCGGGCCTCCGTTAAACCCACGCTCTTGGTTGGGATTTTTTTTTGTTTTTTTTTAATTTTATTATTTGATATTGAATTGATTATAAATTAATTTTATATTTTTTATCATATAATAAATTTAAAAAATTAATTCAACTTAGTAAAGTTCATAAACACGGTCACGGTTGTGACAGCTTAGCTGGGATCAGCCTCACATTTTTATTTTTTTTCCTTTAATTTTTGTTTTCTTTCAACCTCTTTAGCTTTCAAGGTCACATTAAATAATTCGTGCTTAAATTTAATTTAAAATTCAGTTGAAGTAGAGAATCGAGGATAAATTGTACAAGTTTTAACATATATATCAATTATTCTGTTTTGAAACACAGTATGATGATATGAAACAACGTTCTTGCTGGCTTTAATCAACGGCCTGTGAAGTTAGCATCTTTTTTCATAATCAAGGATTTTGAGAGAAAACTTTGGGCCAACACGTGGAGGATTGACATGTGAAGTTTCGTCAAGAAAATAATTGCATCTGCCTCGCAGTAGTGGAATTGTGGATGATAACGATGATGGAGCCAATTTGGTCAAAAATCAATGATATTTTTTTTATTTTTTTTTGTATTTTAGTAGTATCCGTGCGATGCCTTCCTTTTACTTTGATGAACAAGTGTATTAAAATTTGACTAGACAAATATAAATCAGATTAAAACAATAATGCAGATTAGTCATGCGACAATAATTTTTTTAGATATTGTTTTGAAAACATAGTCGAGATTATGTTTTTTTTTAATTATTTTTTATTTAAAATTTATTTTTTTATATTTTTTAATTATTTTGATGTGTGGGTGTTAAAACTAATTTTTATAAAAATATTTTTTAATATATTTTCGAGTAAAAAAACTTTAAACCGTAACATATTTTCTAATATTAAAAATATTATTTTAATTTGGTAAAGACTTTTAATCTTGTTCAGAGAGACTCTAATGAATATCAGTGGATAGATCGAAGACTGAGGTTTTAAAAAATGAGGTTTCTCTCACAAGAAAAATAAAAAATGAACAATTAATTGCTGTACCAAATAAATTTAATAATTCCTATTTAAAATCAAATTAAGGGCTAGATGATAAATATTTAATATAGCCGCCCAAGGACTTTGCCACGATATTATAGTATTTTAGCACGATTACAAGCTCGAGTGATGGCTAAGATCCACGTATTTTATAGTATTATGTGCGCATTGCATATATTCTTTTTATCACAAAAAAATAAAATATACGCAAAATCAAGCTTACTGACCGACGCAGATGCAAGAGAAGATACTAATAGTTAATGATCTTGATGGTCAAAACACTCTCTCCCCTTTCTTTTGTTATAAAAAAATATTATCTCCTCGAAGACTCCATCTTTTCTGAGTAAACAAATTAGTGAAATAATATATTTTAAGTGATTATTATGATAATTAATAATATATTTTAAGTGATTATGATGATAATTTTATTAGTTCAAACTGCAACATGACCACTTAAAATTATTTTTTTATAAAAATTTTAATCTTGAAATGTATAAAATAAAATGTTTTCAATCCATTGTTGTAACTGTTAATGTAAGCCCACAAACTTATGTTGTAATCCCATAAAAAAAATTACTTTCTAGTGTTAAAATTATAAGAAATCCATCTCTTATTATGGAGCTTCAATTCAATAAACATAAGTTTTTTTTTTCAGAAAAAAAAAGAAATTACTGTACTATAAGCAATAAGTAAACACCGTTCAGCTAATAAAAAAGATGTGAAAAAACTTTAATCCAATAATATTTAAAAAAAATATATTTTGATTTTGTTTTATGCATGTGACAAATTACGAGACATCTAATGCAGAGAGTAACAACATTATTGTCAAAACCTTCATGTTTCACGTGAAAATAAGTATAGGTGATCTAGTGATTCATGAAGAAGAAGGTGGTATTTAAAAATATAGCAGTGATTTATTTTTAAAGTATTTTTTTATTTACAAATAAATTAAAATAATATTTTTTTATTTTTAAAAATTTATTTTTGATATCAACATGTTAAAACAATATATATATATATATATATATATATATATATATATATAATTAATTAATTTTAAAAAATTTAATTTTCAGAACTTTCAAATAAAAACCCTTTGAATTGAAAACTTGTATAGACCAACTACCTTGTGTTTAATTTTTATCAAATAAATATGAATGATGAGATTCGAACTCGTGACTACTTGGTTATCAATATTCTGATATCATGTTAAAAAACCATCTTAATCTAATAATTTAAATTTTTAGATAAGATCTCAAAATATAATTTATATTATTTTTTAACAGAAGTTAAATAAATCTTGCAGAATCCATAAGCAGTAAAGGTCATACTAGCCTAATTTATAGTGGTGGAAGCAGCATTTGCACTAGTTAGCAGCTTGAATAGCATTTCGATTAAGCTTGATTTCAGAGATCGGATATGGACTTATACGCAAGGCTATCTGGCAGCTGACGCTGTTGAAGAGGCAGCAGCAGCGACAATGATCAATGCTGAGGAATGTGGAAGTGAAGAAGGGAATGTTGATGGAATGAGACTTGTCCAGCTTCTGCTGAGGCATATGGCTTTCACGACAAGACACAGCCTCAGAACAAACAACTAGAAGCTGAACAAGTCTCGTTCCATAAGCATTCCCTTCTTCTTCAATCTCACCTTCCTCAGCGTTGATCATGGCTGCTGCAACCTATTTGATAGCTTCAGCTACAAGATATCTTTGCGTACATGTCCATAAATGATCTCTGAAATTAAGCTCTGGAATGCTATTCAAGCTATCTATACATGTTGTCGCACCCGACATCGCGACGGCCTTAAAAATTTAAAGGTTTAAATAAAAAGAACGGATTTCTAGCATCCTGTTCTTTGATGGGGAATGGTCTTGTTTAAGGAGTCGCCACCTAGTATTATGGTCACTAGGAACCTTAACTGGTCAACAGAGATTCTATGGTACGGGACTGGTTATGCAAAAGGGAAGATACTATCACCCCTTAAACGTCCTGCTTGAGGCAGACTACATTGCTGGTTTTGTCATAAATTGCTAACATTTTGTCGGTTTATGCTATAATGGTTTGCGTGTAATATTCCTGACTCTGGCGCCAGTAAATATTTAACTACGGATATTTCCAACTCTGACGTTGGTAAATATTATGCAGCTATAAAAATAAAATAAATCTAAATCAGTTTTTTTTTATTCCTGACTCTGACGTCAGTGAATAAACAAATCAAATAAATTTATTTTTTACGCATACACATTTTTTATGTAACTAAATAAAAGTAAAATACAATAAAATAAAATAAATTTACATCAGTATCTTTATTCCTGACTCTGGCGTCAGTGAATAAACCAATAAATTTATTTTATTTTATTTTTGCATGCATATTTTTTATTTTTATGTAATTTAAATAAAATACAATGAAATAAATTTGAATCAATATTTTTATTCTGACTCTGGCGTCAATGAATAAAAATAATAAATTCATATTTATTATTTTTTATTTATACATACACACATTTTTTTTAAATAAAATGAAATACAATAAATAAAAAAAATAATATAAATTTAAACTGGTATTTTTATTCCGGACTCTAGCGTCAGTGAATAAACAGATAAATTTATATTATTTTTATTCATACATACACATTTTATTTTTTATTTTTTTACCTTTTTTATTTTCCTATTTTTTATTTTTTTATTTTTTTATTTTTTTATTTTTTATTCTTTTATTTTTTTATTTTTATTTTATTTTTTTTTGGTGGGCTCATTCCATTACATGGGCTAGCGGATTTGGACCCGGCCAGCCCCCGCCACATCGGCCCAAGCCGGTGACCACATTGGTCAGCAAGCACGCGTGGTTCAAGCCCGCAGCGTCTGCGTTCAGCATTGCAGGCGAAGGTAATTAAATTACCTTCGCCCCGTGCTCTTCTCCTACAACAACAAATGTGCAGAAACGAAGATAAAAGGGAAGCCTTACCTGGCGATTCGAAGGCGTAGGCAACCACAACAGTTCGAGCACTCTTGGAGAATTCTCCCTTCCTCCTCCTCTCAGTCTCTTCTCCTCTGTTCTTGTGTTTTTGTTTGTTGGTTTTTTTTACTTACTCTCTGCTCTCCTCTGCTCTTCACTCCTCCGTTTCCCCTGGTTCCTCAGTCCTTGTGGTGGAGAACAGAGGACAGTGCTAGCTTCTCCTTTCGAATTTGGGTCTGGGTGTTTGCTCTGTGTGTGGCTTTTTCTTTGCTTGTCTTCTCTGGTTTTTTTTTTGGCAGTCTTCCCCCCCGTTATGTTCCTGTTTCCAGTGTTCTTTCCCTTGCTTTTTGCTGGGTTCCTCCTCCTTCGGTTTGTTCGGTTCTTTGTCCAGCCCCGTTGTTCCCCTGTTTTCTGAGTTTTTTTCTATGGGTTCTGCTCCAGTTCTCCCCCTGTTCTTCCCCCTTCTGTCCGTCCTTAGGCGCTGGGTTTCTTATCCCTTTTATAAGGCCAGAGATCTTCAGCAACCGTCTCCTCCACGACCGGGATCGTGGCAGAAGACATGGTCACGATTTGGATCGGATGCACTGTGATTTTCCTGTTGAATCGGCTGCCCTGTCGAAATGGACGGGATGACGAACAGTATTGCAAACGGCACCGTTGCACTATTTTCAATTTGGTCCCTACACGTTTTAAATTCAACAATTTGGATCTCAATCAGTAATAATTAATTTCTAATTATGCCCTTGGATTACTTTCAATTGAACCCTCAGTTATAGTACCATTTACACAACAGTCCTGGGTTTCTGGACTATTTAATTTGGTCCTTGAACTTTAATTTCCTAGCAATTTTTCTTTGTATGAGCTCCAAATTTTGGTGTTTCTTCAATTGAACCCCTGATTCCTTTAATTAATTAAATCAAAGTTTAATTAAGTACTCAAACTCATCAATTCTTTAATTAAACTCATGTTTTCATTAATTAAACTAATCCAAATTTTAATTAAATTCTCAAACTTATTAATTCTTCAATTTCTGACCAATTGACTCTCAAATTTTAAAAATTTCAACATTGAACTTTGAATTTGTGTTGTCTTAACCCAATTCTCAACTATTATCATTTTTTTTTAATATTTATTCAAAAATTGGATTATGACACATGTTAGATGATCTTATGCATTTCAAATATTAATCTATGTATTTTCATGGGCCCATACAAACATTTTACAAACCCTACAGATACATTGTTTTTCTATGCCTTTTCCCAGTAAAAGCATGTATTTTTTTTTATACCAATCACAGGATAATTGCTAACTTTTATTATTATTATTATTAACATAGATATTTGAAATTTTTATCAAATAAATAGATATGATGAGATTCGAACTCATGACCACTTGATTATCAAGGCTCTGATACCATATTAAATAACCATCTCAACCTAATAGTTTAAACTGTTAGATAAAACCCGATGATATAATTTATATTATTTTATAACAAGAACCCATTACACAACAAAGCAATTTCTAAATGAAAGCCAAGTGAAACCTTTGAAACCCATGCCGGACAAGCACTCCTTAGCATTTACTTTATGTTTTCTTATATATTTTTTCAATACATAGATTAACAAATTTTGATTAGATTTTGATTGGATTTTCTCTAGATTAACCCAGTCATAGATTTATCAGAGTTCTTAATTAGGTCATACCAAATTAATTTTTCTTTTGTTTTTTGTTGAAACCTAACCTAATCTAAATTTTGGGTCATAGATCAATCTATCAATCAGGTTACACAAAGTTTTAAAACTAATTTTTTTATATCTACCTAATACATAAATTGTTGTTGGGAACAAACAAATCCGATGCATAAATTGTCAAGAAACAGTAATTGTTCTTGCCCAATATTCATTTTCTCTTTTCATCTATAACAAAAAAGAAACCAGTATTTTTCTGTCCTTGCTGATTTACAATTATTGTTTGATGCTTTCATAGTTAATGAAGTTTGGACGAGGGGGATTGGCCCCTAGTTCTAGTCCTCCTCTAACATGCATTGATTGGTCATGTGGAGCAAAATACACGGTTTTCTCTTCTTGAATTTCCCCAAAAGAATAAAATGTAGCTGCAGTTGACTTGGTAGACTTTGAACTCGATTTTGGAACCAATTAAAAAGAAATTTTTTAAGCCTTGATCGTTTCTTTCCCTCCCTCTTTTTCCACTGAAATTGTTTTCCTTGCAATGAATGTCTGTTGGCCTAAATGTTGCTGTTGGGTTTTTCGCTTTCTTGTTCTTCAACATCTTGTTTACTTAATCACTGCCCAACCTTACGTGGATCCAGTTATGCTAGTCGGGAATTCATGGAAAACTAAAACGGTCGGTGCGGACACTTTTCGTGATGGATCATTGGTGAGAGCTATCCTCGCCAGCGCAACCTCTGACCCAAAATTCGCTTGTGGTTTCTTCTGCAATGGAACCTGCAATAACTCTTTACTTCTTTGTTATTTCAATAGCCAATGGCTATGGTTCCCCTGTAGTAGTTTGGTCTGCCAACTGAGACCATCCTGTTCAAAGTAATGCAACTTTGCAGCTGACATCGGGTGAGGGTTTGGTCTTGAAAGATGTTGATGGGTGCATAGCCTGGTCGACAAACACTACTGGTAAATCTGTTGCCAGTATGAACTTGACTGATAAGGCCAACCTTGTGCTTTTCGATGATAATAATGCAACAGTCTGGCAATCCTTCGATCACCCAACTGATTGCTTACTTCCAGGTCAAAACCTGATGGCAGGGCAGAAACTCACTCCTACTGTTTCCTTGTCCAATTCGACCGAACAAGGCCTGTTTCTCTTTCTGTCACTTACAAAGGATTGTTTGCTTCAGTTGAGTCCAATCTGCCACAAGTGTATTATCAACTTGTAGGAAATGCTGCAGAAATGAATAAGGATTCGACCTTTGTTAGATTTATGACTGGAAAGCTTAGGTTTGTTCTTAAATTCTTCTCCATCAACTGAAGTACCGTATGAACAGATTTTCTTTGACCGGGCTTCGTCTGCACAGCACATGAGAATTGGCTCTGATAGACATTTAAGAGTTTATGACTGGGAAGAATTCGATAGGTGCGGATGGAACGAGGTTGCGGATCTATTTACGGAGGAAATTGATGAATGTTCTTACCCTACAGTTTGTGGGAAATTTGGTATTTGCTCGAATGGTCAGAAATGTAGGTGTCCTGAACCGACTATCCAGGGAACAACCTATTTCAAGCGAGAAATCGAAAAGCAACCTGAAATTGGGTGTCTTGAAATTACTCCCTTGTCTTGCAATGCTTCACAATCACAAATCTTTCTAGAGGTAAAAGTCACGAGCTACTTCGCTTTTCACGCCGACCTTGGAAATGTCACTTTGGAGACTTGCAAGGTGATGTGTTTAAGGAATTGTTCGTGCAAAGCTGTTGTTTTCCGGTATCATTCTGATCCTGCTATGGGTGATTGTTACTTGCCACCAGATATTTTTTCATTGAAGGATAGTGATAATAGTGGCTATCACTCTGTTTATCTTAAGGTGCAAAACGCTCCACACGCAGTTCCTCAGGGAATGAAGAGAAGAGAACTGGTGAAAATATTAGGATCCAGCATTGGATCCTTCTTCGGTTTACTTTTCTAAATTGGAATTTTGGTGCTGCTAGCTCGAAAAAGAGGAAATGTCGATGATGTAGAGGAAGATTACTTGGAAAAAAAAAATACTTGGAACGCCTACTAGATTCATTTATGAAGATCTGAAAGCCATGACACGAAACTTCAGTCAGGTTCTTGGTGAGGGAGGATTTGGTAAAGCTTTTGAGGGATTCTACTTGATGGCACCAAAATTGCAGTGAAGCAACTCAATGGTTCAGGCCAAGTCAGGAAATCGTTTCTCACTGAGGTTGAGGCAATTGGTAGTATCCACCATGTGAACTTGGTAAGACTTCTTGGTTTTTGTTCTGATAAATTCAATTAGCTTCTGGTTTACGAGCACATGTCTAATGGGTCCTTGGATAATTGGATATTCTATAAAACCTGTGAGTTTTTGCTCGATTAGCATCAGAAAAATAAAATCATCCTTGGCATAGCCAAGGGATTGGCCTATCTTCATGAAGAGTGTAGACAGAAGATAATCCATTTGGATATCAAACCCCAAAACATCCTGCTAGATGACAATTTTAATGCCAAAATCTCTGATTTTGGATTGTCTAAACTGGTTGACAAAGACCAGAGTAAAATAGTGACTATCATGCGAGGCACTCCTGGCTATCTAGCTCCAGAATGGTAGAGCTCAGTAATCACAGAAAAAGCTGACATCGATAGCTTTGGAGTTGCTGTCTTGGAAATGTTATGTGGGAGGAGAAATTTTGATCGCTCTCAGCCCGAGGAACAAATGCATTTACTAAATCTTTTTGAGAAAAAGGCAAAGGAGAATCGATTGATGGATCTAGTCAACAATCAAAGTGAACATATGCGATTCAACAAAGCTGAAATGATGACTATTATGAGAGTTGCTGCATGGTGTTTGCAAAGTGATTATGCAAAGAGGCCTTCCATGTCAATGCTGTTAAATTTCCTAGAAGATGATTTGGAAATCGAAGGTAACCTAGACAACAGCTCATCGAATCCAGCATTGAAAACAATGTCAATAGAGCAAGGTGACTGCTCACCATCTTCTCCGTATGGTGAGAAGCATTCCAAACTTACCAGAAGAAGATACTTGTCTTATGTGTCAACATTTTCTTTGCTTTGCAAGAATCAATGAATGATATTCTATATTGCTTTTCAATATCAATGGATAATATTTATGACCTGTTTTATCAATTAAGACAGAGTTTAGCATGATCAAAATTGCAATTATCTTTTCTAGGTAAGAGAAAACTGCAGTTACATTACTGCTCTTGACTCCGACGATCGATGATTACAGAAGTGTTCCTAACAGCAGTTTGCTCAACACCAGCAGCCCTATTTTTGTCAAATGGGAAAACATGCCATAGAGCTGAATATCATACATGAGTGCAAAATTTAGATTAAACATTTTCAGTGTTCCTGGTGACAGGTTACAGGTGAAAATTGCAACCCCAGACTCGGACATTACTACTAACATCTTGATTTGAAGGGTCATTTAGCAAAACAATAGCAATCACTAGAGGAAATTTACCAGCAGTGCTCTAGGGACAGCTAATAATCGCACCCACTGAAGCAACAAGCTTTGCCCCATATTCACAAAGATTATTATGGAAACAAGTAATATATTTTTCAATGCTATATGCTGGTGGATTAGAGGAGGAGTGCAGCCCACTTTCATTTCTAGTAGAATGTGCTTTTGTAGTTGGAGAGAGTAAAATTAGTGAACAGAAATGGAGTTAATCAATGATACAATAAATTATGAGTTGTGATGGATCCAAAAAATGGCAAGCTTAAAAACCCTCCCAGGAAAAAAAAGAAAAATCCTAAAAAACACTTTAAAAATATAAACTCGAGCATGGTAGCTCAAGCCCAGATCCCAAAGAAAATAGGCTCGAGCAAGGAGTTGAGCCCACATCCCATGACCATGGACCCAGATAAAGAACCCGCATGGGCGCATGCACAAGATATACGCCCAGTGTATGGGCGCCCAACTGAGCGTACTGCCCAGCACCAAGGGTGGTAGGCATGCACCCTAACATCTCAGTGAGATTGGACTATCACGTCCGAGCCTAATGCGTCTGAGTTCAGACAGCATGCCTGGACCCATTTTCACCTTTGATAGGCTCTATCACCTTGCTCAAGCCCAACACCCATAAAAAAAATTTATATTGATCTGATACATATTATTTTAAATACAATATAATTCAAAATATCTCAAGGATAAAATTACAATCTAGCCCCTCTTTTTTATAAAATGACAAGATTCATGAGCTATAAATATATTACGAATCTTTCAAGTTAAAGGTTCACAAGCTTTTCATTCATAATATTTTTAGCGCATATATTTTCAAAGTCTATCTCTCTAAAATATCATTATATATTCTCTCTACAAAGTTATTGAATTTACCATTGAAAATTCCTCAAGTTCATCAAAAGAGATCTTTTACAGGTACCACGGCTATCAGTTACTTGACTTATTAGGCATTACCTACTACTACCATAACTATTTACTTGACTTATTAGGCATTACCTACTACTACCATAACTACTGGTCACCTATTAGATACTACTTGCTTTTACCACAACTATTTGTCATCTTGACTTATCAAACACCGCCTGCTGCTACCACAATTACTAGTTACCTTGGCTTATCAAACATCACCTGTTGCTAGTTATAAACCCCTCAACTAGACACCTTGACTATGAAAAATGAATCGAATTATTTGAACTAAAAGATCAACTAATTATTCAACATATCAATTTTATTTTTGAGCATCTTAAATTTTTAGACTCATCAACTTGATTATTCCACTAATAAGATTTTCATCCAATCTAACATTTGTTTTTGCACAAGGAATAGTAGACATGGCTAACTCTAACATTTTTCCTGGCTTTTGGCCAGCCATAGCATTGGTGGAAAATTAATGTGGTTTGTTCATACTAGGTTTCCAGTTCATGGAAAGGCTAAACTTCAACCTCGACAACATTTTCTAGTTGTTGTTTGTATGATGTACAGAAGCTGAAGAGCAACTGATGTTTTGCCCTAAATATAGTTAGATTTGACACCTTTTGAAGTGCATTAAGAAAATGAAGTAGACATATGAGATGAACCGACTATGAGTTGTAGGGAAGATAGATAGCTGTCCCCTGGCATAACAAAATAACAAATGGCCCTCCTTCCTCATGTTCTGTTTGTTAGTTTGCATCTATACGTTTATGACTACAAATTGGAAGGGTCAGTCCAAACTATCTCATTGGTGACTGCAAGAAAAACAAAGAGCAGGCATTCCATTCCATGTGATAAAAAAGAGCGAGCCTCTGGACTCTTTACAAAACATTCTAATTATTGCAAAGAACATGGATACTCAAATGTTAAAATCAATAGCATGATTTACGTAAGTGGTGTCAACCAAATGATAGCAATTGGGCTTCTTACTTTGTGTGCTCCATCCTTCCATACCAAACCTCCAAACTCAGGCATTGTTTGCCTAGTCTTTGTGGTGAAGATGATCTTGTAAGATAGTTTCTGATTTTTCCTAGTGAAGTTCAAGATTTCTGGTTGGACTTTGACTGTTGCTCCTTTGAATGGTGAGACCACTACATGGTATGTTGAAGTTGGAAGGCCAACATTGGTAACAGTTCTGTGGAGGGTCAAAACTTTAATCGAAGTATTATCTGGGAAAACTGCTGAGATAGATGGATAGTTCAAATCCCCTGGATTTGCAAGAGAATGTCGACAAGACCTGTTTGCGTACTTGCCGAAAACTTTCAGCTGTGTTGGAGTAAGCTTCTGTGTGCAGAGAAAATCGAAGTAATCCTGAGGTTCAAGGTCATAAATCAGACCTGGGTCTTGAGCTTTCATTGGGTTTATGTGCCCTGCACCATGATCAAAAGGGGTTGAAGGAGTAGCTGTTGAAGCATCTTTCAGTGGATTGTGTGTGTTATCATGAACATAAGCTGTTGTCATCAGTGCAGATTTGATTGCTGCTGGACTCCATTCTGGGTGCCTAGCCTTGAGCAAGGCAGCAATTCCACTAACATGTGGGCATGACATGGAAGTTCCTGAGAGTATGTTGAACTTCTCTCTCCTGTGATCTGTTGGCAAACTTGATGGACCTAAATCACCAGTCCAAGCAGCGAGTATGTTCACACCGGGTGCAACAATATCAGGTTTCAGAATCTCAAGAGTCAGTAAATTTGGTCCTCTGGATGAAAATGCTGCCACTACTGGAGAAGGCCTAATTCCCAAACTTGTACCACGAAAAGCTAGAGTTGCAGTTGCATTTCGACTAGTTAAAGCATAACTTTTGATCAATTTCCCTTCTTTCTCTCCCACTGCAACTGCTGGAAGCAGGTGACAGTCTGCAACCAGCTCCTCTCCATTTGCCGCTGTATTTGCTAGAATCATGCCTACTGCTCCTGCTTGTTTTGCTACCTGACCCTTTTGCACTCGAGGACTAATACCGCGTTCACATATCACAATCTTTCCAGCAACAACGCGAGGATTTAAAGTTCCTTCCAAGCACAATGAACTTGGGTCGAGGCTGCTAGAGTTGCCTCCCATGTAAACTAGAGGATATTGCTTCCGTATCGACAAAGTCCTTCGGCCTTTATAGAGTGAAACTCCAGATATAGTTCTGCCAGTTCCTAGCCTGGCAGTGGCTGGAAAATCTCTGTCCATAGTACTAGCACCAACTGTGGTGATCCATGGTGAGACATTGGTGAGGCTGGCAGGTTCAGGTCCTGCATTTCCCGCTGAGCATGAAACAAAAACACCCATCTCCATTGATCCAAAGGCAGCTATGGACAAACTGTCGCGGTAGTAAGACGAAACCCCACCACCCAAAGATATTGATAAGACATTCACTCCATCAGCTACTGCTCTATCAACTGCGGACAGAATATCTGAGCTGAAACATCCACCAGCCCAGCAAACCTTGTAAACTGCAATTCTAGCCCCAGGTGCCATCCCTCTTGCGGTTCCATGAGCATAGCCCAATAGATTTGCTCCACGAACTGGAGAGCCAGCAACTGTAGCTGCTGTGTGAGTTCCATGACCATCTTGATCTCTTGGCGATTTATACTCATTTTGCCCATTGATTTTGCCAGTAACAGCTTCATATCCTCTGTAGAAGACTCTTGCACCGACAATTTTTTTGTTACAATGATGTTTCTGAAAACCCCTGCCTGTCTCACACATCCCTTTCCAGTGAGTAGGCACTGGAGTCATGCCTGTGTCATTGAAGCTCTCACTCTCTGGCCAAATCCCTGTGTCCAGCACTCCCACTATGACATCATGGCCTGCAAGTTTTTCAGACCAGACACTCGTGCTGTCTTCAGGTTCAAGCCCAAGAAACATGGGGCTTCTTGTTGTGTGCAGTTGATATTTAGTCTCTGGGAAAATAGCCACTACTCCATCTGCTTCCTCTAGTCTTTCAGCTTCTTCTTCATTCAACTTGGCGGCAACCCCGTGAAAAGCAGTCTCGTAGCTATAAATTATCCTGTCCTCCTCATCTGCATTGCCTTCAATTTCAGGCTTAGTCAATACTGACTGTACTTTCGATGAATACCATTCAAGGTGACTGGTGAAGTATTCTGGCTTTGCAGACCTATCCATTTGGACAATGTAAGTCTTTCTTGTCAATGGGTTGTTCATAGAAACGACAATGTTGAAAGGTAGATAAATGGTTAGAATGAAAACCATCCATTTCACTGGAATTTCAAACATTTTTAAGGTCAAGAAGAAGGGTTTCGCTTGGAGAACGAAGTGAAGAGAAAGCAAAGCAGAGTGAGAAGTGTTATGGAGGTAGTGTTTGGAGGCTAGAAATACCTCTTCGCAATGACCAAGGAAGGACACTTACACCATCCTGCTGTAGTGCAGGTAATTAAAGCAGTTGGTTGTTTCATGAATGCCTGTTGAAGAAAGTTAGGACCTAGGAGGCTTGGCTAGTGGCTGGAGTTAATGTGGTTACGGTCCAGCGTGAAACACTATATTTTTTTCTTTTCTCAAATCTGGCTCGGAATCTATGTTTTTAGCTCTGCTATCACCTGTTGACTGGCTTGGACATTTCTCACATGTGACATGCTCAAAACAAAAGTTCTACTGGTACTGATGGAGCTCCTTACCACCCTCAGGCCTTGATTTTTTTTCACAGAAAAAACCTATATAATAGAAGTCTTCCTGAGGTTCTTTGTCGACGGGGAGAAGGACCAATGGTAAAAGACAATCAAGATTTCAGCGAGTTAAATAGTGGGACTATGGAACTGTGAATGTCATTGGGGCGGGAGTTATGGTCTTGTGCAGAATCTCTTAAATGCTGCTGGGGTATGCTATAGGCAATGATCTGAACATATGGTCCCTGCACTCACAGGAAGCATGTCCTCACCTTCCATTTAGTAGAAAAATCTAAGTATTTCTTCTTGCTTTATTTAATTAATTTGGAAACTCATCATCATCATCATCATCTTCTACAGCTTTTTGGAAAGGTCGAATAGGATTAGGGTTCAATGTTATCAAAATCTTTATCTTGAAATTAACAATCTTAACCACTATATTTTTTTATATATAATTCATCCAATTTCAATATATAAATCCACCAACCATTTATTTGCTAGTTGAACTCAAATCTTACTAAATCCCACTCACCTACATATAGCCTTGTTTCACCTCTTGAAGTTCTTGTATAAGGACAAGCAAGTAGCAATCCCATGTGGTGGAAAGTTGAAAAGGTTAGCACCTCATGAATATAAAACAAACAACTCTCCTTCATATTCAAGGCATAGAAGATCCTTTTTCAAAAAATATTCTTCTCTATGCCTGAGACGTGCTTTAAGGGCGCATTTCACTACTGTAAAGCTAAAAGTAATGCAGCTCAGGCCTCTTAAAAGCAGATTTGTTTTTCTTCTATTTCTATTAGCAATGCTTTTTGGTCGTGGCATCTTAAATCTCATGTCTTGGTTGTTTTCTCCAAGATAATTCACTGCTGAAATTGATGTGAATTGCTTTGAAAAGTGGGGGTAATGGAGTTCAAAGGCTGGATGCCATGTATTGCAAAAAGAAATCTTAGTTTATTATCTAGTCTCTTTTTGTTTACGTGTTTATTCCCGCTGTGTTTCATGCTGTATTTCTTTTGTCATAATCTATTTTGTTAATCAATACACTATAGTTTGACATAAATTTCATGGAAACTTCCTCTTAAAATCTTGATTATGAAAATCTATAATTTGTTTTAATTAAAATCATGTTTTCAAAACACAGCAATAAAAATTATCACAATATTAAACTCATGCTTAAATTTAATATTAAAAACAATTAGACATAGGGGCATGGGTTAACTTTATGGCAGAAAATTAGTCGAGATATATATAAGTTAACCCGAATACTCATATTCATAAAAATAATAAAAAAAAAGGGGGGAACCTTTTAATCCTACCTCATTTTACTGGAAAATAAGAAAGATTATGGCAGTGTTATAAATTATAATTATTATTCAAGGTTGAATAGCATGTTTGATATTACATTGTTTTTTAAAATAATTTTTGTTTTAAAATATATTAAAATTATATTATTTCAATTTTTATATTAATACATCAAAAAGATTAAAAAATAAAAAAATTAATTTAAAATAAAAAAAATAAATATTTTTAAAATAAAGAAAAAATCTAGAAGTATGATGGGACAATTAGGGTCCCATCCCCATTGCAAATGATAATTTCTTACTGGGAACAGTGGCTATATATACATGAAATGATTGGAATCTTTTTTGCCCCCTTTCTGCTTGTGTATATACTTCGAAAATCCCAGCTGTCAATTTGTACATGCCACTTAGTGGAGTGCTTTTGACAAGACATCATACTTGATCGAACTGTTTTGTGGGAAAAAAAACATGGTTCTCTTCAATGGTTTGAGGTCTGTCTTGGATCGGTGTGTCACGGGATTAATTCACGAGTTCAGGCCAGTCGTTTTATCCAAAATAATATTGCTACAATTTATTTATTTATTTTTTTAAAATGAATACAGTTAAAATTTAATCCAATTAACTAAGTTGTGAATTAACCTGTTAAGTCACTCAAGCTTGACCCAGTAAGAACTCAAAATAATTTGAAGTGAAATGCAACTCGGTCAGGTTAGTAACTATGCAAAAAACCAGCGACGATTGCTGGATTAAGGACTTCTTTGAAATTGTTGCAAAAGAACTAGGGTTATTTATTACTAGCATGGAGAGAAAAGTGCCATGAGATTAAATTAAGGTCTTGATGAGGCATGCATGGAAAAAGGGTTGGGATATCTATCAGATTTCCACTCATTGAGATAATACTTTGTGTTTGATTGCCTGAGATTTTATTAAGATTTTGCTTTGAAGCATTAAGAATAGAATTCTTCAATTGCATACTAAAGAAAGAGTATTATATATATATATATATATATATATATATATATATATATGAGACAAGAAAACAGTTGTTTTTAAGATTTGTTTGTTTTTGTATTTTAAAAGTTAAAATTTTTTATTTTTTTTTGTTTTGAATTAATATTTTTTTTATATTTTTAGATATTTTAATGTATTGATGTAAAAAATTACTTTTAAAAAAATTATTTTAATATATTTTTTTAAAAAAAATACTTTAAAAAATAATGAAATTATATTACTAAACACCCCCTGATTCATGACAGGTTGCAATGACTATTCCACCGACTCACCGACTGATTCGATAAGTTAGGCCTCGATGTGAATGCTCTCAACTATGCACAAAAATTATTCGAAGGAAGCTATAATTACGGCAATCAAGTATTTTCATCTAGCCATGCCTTTTTTTACTATTTCTTTTTTTTTTCTTTTCACGTGGAAGATATGTATATTATATATCATGTTTAGATTGATATAGTTTTTTTTTATATATATATTTTTTCTATTTTTTATAAATAATTTAAAATTTTATCAATTTTAACATAATTATCAATTAATACATATTTTTTAAATTTAAATAAATTAAGTAAAGATGGATACTGATGAACTAAGTTTTCATCTCTATATTTTTACCAAAAAACACTATTTTAAAAAAAATTATGACTATAAACTTTTAGGAAAACAAGTACGTTACAGTGAAAGTGTATTGAACTTGATAGCGTACTAAGTCCTGAACAAGTTGAATAGCATTAGTTGAATCCAGAAAATAATTAAATTTAACACTATCAATTATATGGATTTTTATATAAAATCATAGCAAAATTATTTTTCACTAAATAAACTTAATTAAACAAGTATATATTCTATCAAGATCTTTAAATATATTAAAAAATCATGAAAATATAATCAATAACACTGTCCGGAAAATAATTAAGTTTAACACCATCAATAACTTGAATAAATAAATAAAATACAATTCATAATATAATTTAAAATATTATAAAAATATCTCCAAACTTTTTTATAGTAAAAGAATAAAACTCATGATGGGCTAAGATAAATATCTTATTATAAATCTAAAACCGAGAAAAAGACGCCAATGAACTTCACTTGACGTGTTGCGTTCATGAGTGTCTTAAAGCAAGAGTAAATAAAGAGCACGCCTACATTCATTATCAAATCAAGCTCACTTTCCATGGCAACCAAACCTAGTTGGACCTCGATTCTCCATTTGACTTCATTGTTCCACAACCAGTGGGAATTATAAAGAAAACACCCATGGCCTGAAAATGAGAAGATGGATTTGTGGGTTGTCTTCGTTTCTATTTATATTCACAAGTCAAAAAACACCTCATGTCAGTTCGGTCTGTCTCCACCTTCGAATTTAATACACCAATTATTTACAATCTTCATTTTTTATTATATATATATTTCCAAAAAATTTCTTTTTTTTGAATATTATTATATTTTTTTAAAAAAATTCTTATTTAATCTGGTCAAATCAATACACATTCAAGTTTAATTAAATTAATTATGGTAATATTGATATCGACATTAACAAATATAATAATACAAGTTCAAGTTTAATCACGTTGATATCGATGTAAATTAGCTATATGCACAGTATGGTTATTTTTTATTAATGTTTAGATAAAAAAAAAAGCATTAAAAATTTTGATTTTGATTTTAATTAAAAATATAAAAATTAATGTATCTCTAATATATTCTTTGAGTTAATTTTAATAATTTCAACGTAAAACATAAAAATATTTTTTTAATATTTTTTTATCCCAAAACAATATTCAAACGATATGTAGTTTATTATTTTCTTTTAATTTTTCTTTCATCTTATTTTATTACTTGCTAGTTTTAATAAATATTTTTTTCCAAGACTGCGTCCTAAAACATCTTATCATTCGATGGAGTCTCATAAATTCAACAATTAAAATGTTTGTTTAATGAATAATTTGCAAAGAAATTTTTGGTTAAATAATGTTATTTTATTAAAACTAGCTAGATTTATAACCCAGCTTAGTATCTAGAATATAGGTTCATCATGTTAATCTAGATCAATTAAAACATCATCATTTTATTATTATTTTTTAATTTAAAAGACATCATTTAAAAAAATTTAAAATGTCAATAAGATTTTAACCTAGTTATATTGAACAACCTCTACCAAGTTTTTGTTAACCCAGCTCAGTCTCAGTTCCGAGTCAAATTACAGGTGTAAGGTTCGAGTACACGTATCATGCATGGATGAATTGCTCATATTGAACACTTTTTTTTTTATTATTAAGAAACAGGCTAAACGATCATATACAAGACAAGTGCTCGCTGCATTTTATCACTTAATCGCTTGGTGTTTTCTAGTGGAATCACAGGACAGAAGGTGCCTCTGCTTCAAATTATATATAAATATCCGAGGGAAAATATTCCTCTACGGAACAAGAATATATGGCTCCCATGTTTGTGTAGATAAGCCCAATAAGCTGCGAAGACATTAATAACCCACACGAATTTGATTTGAACAGTTGATAGAAAAATCTCTAGAAGTTGTGCTAGGATATTGGAATTTGGAACCCAAAGCCTTCAATCTTTTGAATCCATCTGTAGGTCAAATCTCACCGGTCTGAGGAGGATCAAATGGTTCGTATGCGATCGATCATATGGGAAATCTCTAATCATCTCATGGTTGAAGATTTTTAAGGAAATAAAATTCGAGATTAATAGCATGGAATAGGCTTATCGAATTGATTAAAGGAGAAACCTCAAGCTTTGGTTCCACAAATCAAATAGACTAGAATTTATTTATTTATTAATTTTTTGTGATTTGGGATTATTTTCTTTTCAAATTTGCTTGATTCCTGAAATATTAAATAAATTATTTTGCCTTAATTTGAAAAACTTGGGCCTAGAACCCAATTTCTGTTGAACCAAAATGGCAGAATTCTTGGACTAAGAGGACCCAACATAAAACATTTTACTAGCCCAATGGAAATTCCCAATTTGGTCCCTAGTTTTTTCCAATCTGACAAATGAGACCCTATAAAAAAACTTTCATCAATTTTACCCATTTTCTTCATCACATTTCATCGATATAACCCAACTAAACTGAATTGTAAATAATATGATCGTAAATTCATCAGAGTCTATTTATAATCGAATCCAATTGAATTGGAATAATGAAAATCAAGTAAAATTTATTATTCATTGTTTACGTGGATAGTAGAAAGTAAAAATTCACTCTCCCAAGATGCAGGAGAAGAAGAGAAGCAACTCTCAGCTGTTTTCAGTAAATCAATGATTTCAACATAAATTATATAGCTTCCACATAAATAATAAATTAAATTTTAACATTACTAAACAAAACATGTTATTTGTGCGATTTACTTTAAAAACTAAAGCTTTCACGGAAACAAACACCATCGATTATTTGACTCTTCATAGCTGCGGTCTGCAGATGCATGGGCTCTTCATTTGAAACCTCGTTGTTCTGTCGGAAAGAAATTATAGCAGTGAGAATTAAGCAAGTTGGTCGTTGATAAATCTGACAATGGCATTAAAGGCATGAATCAATCTCATTACATGTTCATTTCATGGAGATGAAGGCAGCAGTCAACAATGTATACAGTAACATCTTAATTTCTAGTCATATCTCTTTCCTCGTATCAAAACTATATAAAAATATTTTTAAATAATTAATTTTAATATATTTTTTGAATCAAACATTTTTCCTTTTAAAATGAATTTAAACATAATTTGAAACAAATGGAGAATATATCATTAATTATCATTGTATATCCAATCCCATTAATTGCCACGCTAAACAAGAAAATGGATAAAGACTCGGAAAAATTAATTCCTAACACGATCGCGATTGATGTTGTGATGCAATTTTAGCCATATTGCGAAAAACAAATGTTAGAATCTCGAACAAAGTTTTCTAAAAGTCATCAAATAAATACTTGTGAAATGCTCTTAACTACGTTTTATAGTTTCTTACATACAATGCAAGTCATTGCTTGTTGCAAATTATGGCATTTAATTATGAATTATGTTGTGATTTAGAATTAGGAGTGATGATATCCTTCACAAATCAACATAAACACAACATTATAGATCAATGCAATTAGACCCAATTCAATCAAATTGTTGAGTAATTGGTTCAATTAATATATAACTCAATTGCAATAACATTAGGAGGTTGTGTGTAGATTTTAGTATATATATTACCGGATAAAAAAATAAAAATAAAAAGTATATATGCAAGTCATTTTAGAAGATGAAAATATTAAATTTCCACTAATTATGATTTTTTTTATTAAAGAAACTATAGTAATGCTTAATACATTACTTAAACAAGTCCGGCTTAATTAGTTTAATTAGTATGGTTAGATAGTCTAACTGTCTAGTTCGGTTTGGATAATAATAATAGTAGAATAAACATAATTTTTAGACTATTTATTTTCCATAAATATTCTTGATTTTGTAATTCGTTGAATAAATAATGTTTTATAGAATTATATATTCAAGATTCTCATAAAAAATTGCACCATCGTATTTACAATTCATTTTTCGAAGAACAAAGGACAGTTAATCATGCCTTCATGAAAGAAGCCCCTTTAATTAAGGGTTATGATTGGATATTGATGGACAGATTCTGCCCATGAGCCTTTTTTGGACTCACCAGATAGGAGCACCAAACTACAATATTTTGGTCAGATATAATATTATTTAAAATAATAAAATATGAAATTAAAAAAAATATTAAAAAAATAAGAAACAAAACAAATAGGAATAAAAAAAGGATCAAATTTGTTATAACAATAAATCAAAATTAAATTTTAAACGATAAAATTAAAAAGTAAAACTCAATTAGAAAAATAATAAAAAAGGGATAAAATTGAAAATAAAATTCAATTAGAAAAGAGATAAAAAAAAGTAAATAATAATTAAAAGAATAAAAAATAAATTTGATATAAAAATTAATGAAATCAAATGACGAGAGATGAAATTAAAGAAAAAAATAATCTGCAAAAGATTAAAAAAATAAAATAAGTAACAATCAAAATAATAAGAACTAATTTATAACAAAAAAATAAATGAAAGGAGGGAGAAGGGAGAGAAAAGAAAAGGAAAAAAAAAAGTTCATTAAAGCCGCATCGTCTATCCATTGCTGACACGTGCCTCATCACTGGTAAGATCTTGGTGTGCCGCTGCTAATGCCACAACAAAAGGTGGTGTTTGACTCTTCGATTCATCGAATCAAAGGAGCCCGCACTCATTTTTTGAAAGATGCAGGTTCCTTTCATTTATTGATATGTGTTTCAAACATTTTTTTAAAAAAATATATTTTTTATATATTAAAATTCTATATGATAATTACAAAAAAAACCATAATATAAAATGGCCAAAAAAACTCTTGGACTCTAGTTCAAGAAAATAAAATTTAAAAAGTAATTAGTAATTATACCGTGAAAAAAAACAAAAAGTCAAAAAAAGCCCCTTGCAACAAAAAAATAGTAATTCTAAAGTGCAATAAAAATGTGAAGAAACAGATTTATAATTTAATCTGATAATGCTAATTGAAACTTATGAAAAGATTATTTTGTCTCTTAATTTATGCTTCCTTGGCTTGTGCTGTGCTGTGCTGTGGAGAGTAAAATTATTGTTATATTGTAGCAATTTATAATATAATAAATTTTACTCCACAGTGTACTGATAGTGCTTTATATATATAAAATAGTTGAAGACTAGGTACCAAGAAATTGTTATTGAGGGTTTGACTCCGTAGAGTAGCGAGTTGACTGCTGATTATTGACGATATTCCCAACTATAAACTAATTTTTCCTTTATTTAGGAAAGTGAAATCTAGTTTTTTCATTTTTTAATTTGTACATTAAAAAAAAAAAAACCAGAGCACACCCGTGAAGGATCCCAACACGAAAACAAAAGTACCATGACAGCCGTAAGAGAACCAAAACAAAATTCCAATCAAAACCTTCTTCTTTGTCATTTTTTCTTCTCTCCTGTCCAGAGAATCTTTACCCTTTCTCGGTTTCTTGTTCTGTCCCTTGTCTTATCATGGACCTTGTCATGACTCACTCTATCTTGCTAAATTTATAGGGCCAAAGTCCCTTTTATCATTATCAAGATTGATTGTAGCATAGAGGAACCACAAAAACAAAGAGCATTATGGCCAAGTTGTGGTGCCTTCTGAGCATAATCACATTGCTTCAAGTTTCAAAATTTGTCATCTCAAGACGTGAAGTCACCACACCTCCATTACCAATCCTACCATTACCATCGTCTTCTCAATTGAAATGGCAGGAAAGGGAACTCATAATGTTTCTTCACTTTGGTGTCAATACATTCACTGATTCTGAATGGGGCACTGGTCATGAAAACCCTGCTATTTTCAACCCAGTTGGGCTTAATGCTAGCCAGTGGGTCGATGTTGCAGCAGAAGCTGGGTTTTCTCTCATGATACTGACTGCAAAACATCATGATGGTTTTTGCTTATGGCCTAGTAAGTACACTGACCATTCTGTGGCAAGCAGTCCATGGAAAAACGGGCGTGGAGATGTTGTTCAAGAACTTGTCATCGCTGCCAGGGCTCACGAAGGGATTGATGTGGGGCTGTATCTTTCTCCATGGGATAGGCATGATAAAAGATACGGTCATGATTTGCAGTACAATGAATACTACTTGGCTCAATTGCAAGAACTTCTTAACAAGTAAGTAGACTTGGATGCCCCGTTTGGTAGTGCAGTTAATTGGCCAAGCTGCCAAACGAAACCTAGATGCATTACTAATAACGTTTTCTTGAAAATTTTGGTAGGTATGGGAGTGTTAGGGAGATATGGTTTGATGGTGCAAAAGGGTCAAATGTACCAAACATGTCATACTATTTCTCGGATTGGTTTTCAATGGTGAAAGAGTTGCAAACTTCCATCAACATATTTTCTGATGCCGGCCCGGATGTCAGATGGGTTGGAAATGAAATGGGATTTGCAGGAAGTACATGTTGGTCCACCATTAACAGGACCTCACTTTCAATCGGAAATGGAAGCATCGTCGAGTAAGTAGTAATTCTAATTTTCAGGCAAACACACACACACACACAGAGCCCTTAATTTGCTTATCTTTGAAACTCTTCGATGTTATGGTTTGCTTCTCGTAAGAGAATAAAGCTTACTAGAATTATTGCTTCTGTTAGACTGTCTGTCTGCATCTGAAAGAATTTTAGAATAAACTTTTATTATTTTAAAACAGAAAATACAAGGAATATATCTTCTATCTTTCCACTATCTTCTATCTCATATGTATAGATATAATATTCAAAAGAAAGTTAATCTAATTGTATCATTCAACCGTGGGCCCAAAATAGAAACTTTGAATTATTAATGTGGGGAGAAAACATTTATTAATGGGTCCCGAATCATTTATTGTTTGAAAATCATGTTTTGTTATGTAGGATACCCATCTAAAACGTTTTTCTATTCAATCACGTCCCTGCAAATCATCAGGTCTTGATTATTTCTTTTTCCCTTCGTTGTAAGCAACGAAAATAATGAGCCCTTTTAATGAAGTAAAAAGAGTGAACGCTTGAAGTTGACAAGGAGCACTACTGCAACTAAAGGGAGAATTAAAGTAAAAGCAAAAGTGGTAAACTTTTCGGATCAATTATTAGCTGTGCTCAGTGCTTAGTTTCACATGTGAGTCACACAAGCAACTTTGCGTAATGAGAACATTTGAAATCTCCCAGCTAACAGCTTTATTTCCATGGAGCAGCTATCTCAACACTGGTGATTCGAAAGGGACAGATTGGCTGCCGGCAGAATGTGATGTTTCGATCCGAAAAGGATGGTTTTGGCATAAATCAGAATCACCAAAGAGGTTAAGCGAGTTACTTGACATCTATTACAAGTCGGTAGGACGAAATTGTGTGCTATTATTCAATGTGCCTCCCAACACAACCGGCCTTATATCTGAGAATGATGTCCAGAGACTAAAAGAATTCCGAGGTGCAATCGACACCATATTTTCTACAAATTTGGCTGAGAGTTGCTTTGTAAGAGCTAGCAGCCAAAGAGGGGGGAAGGATGGCGATTTCGGACCCGAAAACGTGCTAGATGGCGACCATTTGTGGACTTATTGGGCACCAAAAGACGAAGAGTCGGAAGATAATTGGATCGAGTTCAAATGTATTGATAAATTGAGATTTAATGTTATTAGGATTCAAGAAGCAATTGGTCTTGGTCAAAGGATCAAACAACATGAAGTTTATGTAGATGGTAGGAAGGTTGCTAAAGGGACTACAGTGGGGCACAAGAGGCTACATAGACTTGAAAAGGGAGTCGTCAAGGGTCAAATTGTGAGGATTAAGATTCTCAGATCAAGAGCAGTGCCATTGATCTCTTCCATTGGTTTGCATTATGACCCTTTTTGGCACCCAAATGAGACATGATTAGAGACAGGAAGGTGTGGCGAAGGCTACAAAATCACATGGAAGAATGCTGGAGGTCTAAAGAAGGAATAAAGGTAAATGGAATTTCCACCTTATATTTTTCACTTTGTACGAAAAAGTGTCGTTGCTGTCTCCTCATTTTATTTGGGCTGTGTGATTGAAAAATTCGCACCAATAGTATATAGATATAAAGATCCCAAGCCCCAATTAAACAGTCAATGGTTTTATTCTTCTCTGAATGGTTAATGCCTAATGACGATGTTTGCTAAAGATAAGGAAAACCAGTTTAAGCTACACATTCTAAAAGGATTGTTCCTCAGATCGAATAGAGTTTCAATTGAGAAATTTGATTGTTTTCCCAAAATTTGTCAATCAATATACTTACAAATGCATTATTAAAGCTAGAAATCGACGAAAAGATAAAGCCAAAGAGATTGTTAGGCGCAAGCATATGTGAGTGATAATTATTCCACTTTTTTTTTTTAAAAAAAAGGGGGTTTTATATATGAGATGAACTCATAATATATAATCTTATAGTCTAATCTTTTGAATTGGAAGCGGTGTCGATGATCATTGCATTTAAGCTCTTGTGTGTGCATCCCGATATCGACATGGAGGCCTATATATATATCTCCTCAAATATAGAAAGCTGCCAAACAACAATGCACGATATCAGTATATGTCAATCAATATCCTAACAAATGCAAACTCTTCTTAAGCTAGAAATTGAGGAAAAGGTAAGGCCAAAGGGACTCAACTGACAGAAACTACCAGTCCAAGAACACCAGCTTTATCTAAATAACATTATCAGCCAAACAAACGTAGGTTGTGAGAAGGAGAACAGCAACAAAAGGTAAACAAAACATGAGGTCAAAAACCTGGATGATGGAGATCTCCAATCAACATCTTCATATATCAAAGAAAAGCCCGAATCCTCTATAGTCAACCTTTGGTTTTTTTGCATCTGCAAGGAGATAACGCATAGAAACCAGTCCAAAATACATGAGTTCGTCTATGAACATGCTTAAGATTTCATGTCCAGTACCTGATTATCTTTTTAGGCTACAATTCTTGACAAAATCCATGTACTTAGAACATGACAAAAGGGTATGAGCATAACCCTATGCTAGGACTTGTCAATAACACCCAGGATTGAAAAAACATAATTTAAAGAGGAGGCTTTCTCACGAGTATTATACAACCCTATGTTAGGCCAACATGTATTCTTTTAGGCCACAATTCGTGCCAAAATCTATATTATTAACATAACCCTATGTTAGGACCTGCCGATAATACCTAAAAGAACACATAATACTCAACTTTAAGGGTTTGATAGGAACAGCCCCAGCAGTGACTGTGACCGCAATCAAGGCCCATGGTTCTAACCCAACTTTAAGGGTGCAACTGTTTCTAGTATCTCTTATAACCATGTCCCTGTTGGAGGGTTTGAAATTGATCACATATATGTATATATTCTCCGGAT
This sequence comes from Populus deltoides, assembly GCA_015852605.2. Taxonomy (NCBI): domain Eukaryota; kingdom Viridiplantae; phylum Streptophyta; class Magnoliopsida; order Malpighiales; family Salicaceae; genus Populus; species Populus deltoides. Next base: position 1,071,341 of record CM027581.2, read on the forward strand.
TGGACAAGAAGAGAAGGAGTTAAAAACTTGGGTATCATGACAGAAGTGAACATGCAAGTTGGTCCAGTCCAAAACATGGAGCCTCAGACTGAAATCTTTCGAGCCGCCAAAAGCAGAACAGTCAACTCTACAAGCTTTCCTTGTGTCCATAGCAAAATATTTCATCCTCATCATTTTCCGTTTTCTCAACAAGCAATCTAGTAACCTTCAATGTACGTCTCTGCAACATGTGCCTTTGAATCAAATAAGCAGCAGCCCTCCAAAGTTTCCTCAACCTCACGATATATATATATATATATATATATATATATATATATATATATATATATATGAAAATGGAAAGACAAATAAAATGAATAGTGATTGTGTTGATTGTAGAATGGCTTACATGCCATTCATTTATCATCTTGGATAACAGATTTGTTGATTTGAGAGATAAGAGAAATAAAGCATGCTAGAAATTTACACACACAAATTTCATGTATTAAAATATATTAAAATAGTGATAAAATTACAATAATAAACTGAATTAAAAAAAAACTATTTAAAAATGCTTTTCACATATACGGATCCTCTAATTATCAGTTAGATACGAATTTTGTTTTGAATGAAAAAATATTCACATGTTTTTAAAGATTTTAACTTGATGGTCTATAGATTTAATTTGATTTGATTTGATGAAGATTATTGGTACAAAGATTTCATGATTTAAATCTTTTTAAAAATATTTGTAATATCTATATAGTTTTTTCATATTAAAATGCATATATTTGTTCCTTTGTTTTTATAAATTTTAATTTAATCCTAGAGAAACGAATGTTAATTTTGATCTTTTGTTCGTTAAAAGATTTTTCTTGATAATTTTAACCCTCAAAAGATAGAAAAATGAGCTCTCCCTCTCATAATCATGCCAATTTGGTCCTCTTTCCCTAAGAAAAAGTTTGAGTTTAATAACAATGCCTTAATCCTCTCTCATTAGTTAATGCAAAACGTTTTAAATCCCTGTGACAACTCATGGACACCTCGGTCATCATCATTTCCTAATAATAATAAATAAAATTAATCATTAGATTTGGTACATTACCTATAAATAGGTGGATTTCATAAATGGATTTTAAAAATCCAATGGTCCCTATTATTTCACTTAATGAATTTTATAAGGCTATTATATAAATTTAAAATCAAAGAAACTTTTTTTAAAAGCCATGCATCAATAAATTCATTTTTAGATTATGATGGGATAACTTTTTTATCACTAAACCTTTTTTTTATATATAAAAAATATAGTTCGATAAATTTAACGGGTTAAATTAAGATTTTTTATTAAAAAAGTTTTTTTTAATTTTAGACTTCAATAATGGGTTTATTATGAACCAATCTTTGTATTTTTTTTTTGTTTTTCATGGAGGAATTTTGTTCTCATTACTCGGGTCATGACTTTGACTTTTTCTCCTAAGTTTACTCAATTAGCTTTTGTTGGGATCTTCTTTTTAGTTGAATATTTGTTTTTTTATTTTCATTTGAAATTAAATTTATTTGATTTGTATTTTATGAGATTATCATAATCTTATAATTCGAGTTACAAGTTAATTTAAATTGATCTAATATATTATTATTTTAAAAAAAATATTATCCGATAAATTAAAATCTCAATATTTTAAAAATAAAGGATAAAGAATTTAGATTTCTCATCATCTTTTTTTTTTTTTTCTTTCACGTTTAAAAAAACATGTTTGACAGCGTGTGTGTGTGTGTGTGTGAAAAGGCCCGCATGTATCAATAACGTGTGCTGCCCTTATTCAAAAACCTGTATAATAGATTAGATTAATGTGGCATGAAATTCGGATCAAGACATCCAATGTGAACGTGAGATCAGAACAGCCCACATCCATAGGTTCTAATGTATATCGCAAACGTCACTATTATTCTCCTACTTGCGTAGGACTTTCCTAGTTTATTAAACCTCAATTCCTCCCTAGCAAGATCACTCAGATTCCACCCTTTTTTTTCCTTTTCTGGGGGATTCAGATTCCATCTCAAGATAATCAATTCCGTTTTTTAAAAAAAAAACTTGAAAAGTGAGAGAGATTGCCAGTAACGTATTAGCTGTGAGTCGGTCAACCGTTAGTCGATATATATCACTGCCCATAGCCGGTGAAAGAATCCATTTATACATCTTCTACTGCCTTGCACTACATATAGAGAGAGAGAGAGAGAGAGAAACCATTCCCATCTTATCTAATTCTCTTCTCCACCCCTTAATTAGTTTTAATCAGGTAATTAACTCTTCAATTCTCTCTGTGTTTTTGTTTTGTTCGTGTTCAATTATCATGGTTTTATTTGTTTTTTTTTCGTTTTCTTAGGAACAAAGATGGTAGGCGGCAACTTTCATGGGGATCATCAAGAAGGTGGAGACCAAGAGGGGATGAGGAGGAGGAGGGGATGTGGATGCAGCTGTACAAAGAACGATTTCTTGCCTGAGGAATCGTTTCAAAGCATTGGAAATTATCTTCAAGCACTTAAAGAAACTCCCATGAGGTTCAAGGACAGGCTCCTGACTCGATCCTTGGACTCGACCGAGCTCCATGAAATCAAATCCAGAAGTGACCATGAGATGAAGAAAAACCTTACTTGGTGGGATCTCATATGGTTTGGCATCGGTGCTGTAATCGGTGCTGGCATTTTCGTGCTCACAGGACTTGAGGCTAAAGAACATGCTGGGCCTGCAGTTGTCTTGTCTTACGTTGTTTCCGGCGTTTCTGCCATGCTTTCTGTCTTCTGTTACACTGAGTTTGCCGTGGAAATTCCCGTTGCAGGTATGTGTTCTTCTCCTACCTTTGCATATTGTTTTCTTTCTTAATATTTTTAATTTTAATTTCAATTTTTTTATACATTTGTGCTTGCTAGTCTAATTTTATGCCGGGGCGGAATTGCGCGGCTGGCCGGGGCTGTAGCCTGCAAATAAAATCTTTCTTTCAGCCTCCTTTCTTCAATGAATTAGATTTTTAATCTTAAAATAAAAAATTAAGTTTTAGTCCCTCTAAGATTTTTTTTTCTTTAATTTCACCCTTCCAAACTATGATTTTATGGATATGCTTGTCATACACTATGCCCATTATAGCTGCTCAATTTAATTATTATTATTATTAGAAAGTCAGTGTAGCTTTCAATTACTAACAGAAGAGATGAAAATAGTTGAAACACAGTAACATAAATGTATTTTTAATTTTAAAAAAATAAAAATTCATTTTAAAACTATAGCGCGAACGGATACAACGCATTAATTGGACAAAACTATATAATATTTAATTTTTATAATTTAGAATAGTAATCAAAAGCAAACTAAGAGTTTAATCATATCATGCTCTCCGAGTTTACATGAATTGGACTTCAATCCATATACTACTTATTAGCGTTTGGTTGACCTTTCATAATTATTATTAGATGGCAGCTAGCACAAGCAAACTCACTCTTGTATTTAAACTGTATATATCTTATAAAATCACACAGTGTGAAGGAGATGATTTGCAGTCAATCTAGTTGCGACGATGTTTGACCTTTCCTTAAAATAGTCAACATAAAACTGTAGTTAAGGGTCCATCTCTGCCCTCAACTTGTATATCTTGACTTCTTGATGATGTTTGTCAATGCGAGGAACAGTTAGGCAGATATCTGTCGGCGTTGCCTTTGCTGACCTTTCAATTGGTTACCAAGTTTGACACCTTTTCTTTTCCTTGTTGCGATGTGTAACAGCATTTTCATGGTTATGGCCTCTAGATAATTACGTAAAATACTATTATCCACTTGTAACCTTTTTGCTAATGTGTTTGAAATATATATTTTTTTAATTTAATTTTGTATATTTTTAGATTAGTTTAATGTGTGAATGTTAAAAATAATTTTTAAAAATATAAAAATATTATTTTAATACATTTCCAAGTAAAATATACTTTGAAAAACAAACGATTTAACTTAATCATCTCATTTTAACATGTTAGTGCATTCATATGGACATGTCTTATAGTTCCATGGGTTGTAAAGGATAATCTAAGCAAAACTTAATAGAGGGAGCTTCTCAAAGTGGGAAAGATCATAGGAAATGTCTAAGAAAATGACTCGAAAGTATGGGGTGTTTGGATGTTGGTATATATAGATTTGCCTAATTTTTTCATTAGAAATGGTGTAGTTATTCAAGACTTAATTAAGATTATGGTAGCGAGCACCTTAATCATTCAATGGTTAAGCCACTAGTTCTTTGCTAATCCACCTGAGTAAAAATGTTAGTTTACTTAATAGGGGTGCCGATACTACTTATGTAGTGTTTAATAATGTTTAGGTCTCATCAGCTACCAAACATGGACATTCTTAGGTTTGTGCAATATATAACAAGACATTGAAAGTTCTTGAGATTGATGTTTTCGATCCTTTCAGGTGGTTCTTTTGCTTATTTGAGGGTAGAGCTAGGTGACTTCATGGCCTTCATTGCTGCTGGCAACATAATACTTGAGTATGTCATTGGTGGTGCTGCTGTTGCTAGGTCGTGGACATCCTACTTTGCCACTCTTTGCAACCACAAACCAGATGACTTCCGAATCATAGCCCACAGCCTTCCTGAGGACTATGGCCACCTTGATCCCATATCTGTTTTTGTTTGTGCTGCCATTTGTGTCCTTGCGGTCCTTAGTACCAAGGGCTCGTCACGCTTCAATTATGTTGCTTCCATCATCCATGTTGTCGTGATCCTCTTCATCATTGTTGCTGGTCTTGCCAAAGCAGACACGAAAAATTACGCTGATTTTTCTCCCAATGGAGCCCGTGGTATTTTTGTGGCTTCAGCTGTGCTCTTCTTTGCTTACATTGGATTTGACGCTGTTGCCACCATGGCAGAAGAAACCAGAAACCCTGCTAGAGATATCCCGATCGGTCTCGTTGGCTCAATGTCCATAACTACAATAGCATATTGTTTGATGGCAGTAACATTGTGCTTAATGGTACCGTACAAGAACATTGATGTGGATGCCCCATTTTCAGTAGCATTCGAAACCGTAGGTTGGGGTTGGGCTAAGTACGTTGTGGCAGCTGGTGCATTGAAAGGTATGACAACAGTTCTGCTCGTTTCTGCTGTAGGGCAGGCGCGGTATCTCACACATATTGCACGCACTCACATGATGCCACCTTGGTTAGCTCACGTTAATGAGAGGACTGGCACCCCGGTAAATGCTACTATTGTCATGCTTGCTGCAACTGCTATCGTTGGCTTTTTCACCAAGCTTGATATTCTGTCTAACCTTCTTTCCATCTCCACATTGTTTATCTTCATGCTTGTGGCTTTGGCTCTTCTCGTGCGCCGCTACTATGTTAGTGGTATCACATCACAAGAAAATCGCGTCAAGCTCATCATGTGCATTGTGGCCATTCTTGGTTCTTCAATAGCAACGGCTGTTATTTGGGGTACTGCTGATGAAGATAGTTGGCTTGGGTATGTGATCACGATACCATTATGGTTCTGTGCTACTTTAGCACTCAAGCTTCTTGTTCCACAAGCAAGGGATCCAAAATTATGGGGTGTTCCGTTGGTGCCATGGCTACCATCTGCTTCAATTCTCATCAACATTTTCCTTTTGGGATCAATAGATAAGAAATCATTTATAAGATTTGCTGCATGGACTGGATTTTTGTTGGTATACTACTTTCTATTTGGATTGCATGCCTCCTATGACACAGCTAAGGCATCAGGAGAGAACAAGGTTGAGGATGGTCTCAAGAATGTTGAAGAAGGTGCTGTCCCTTCCCGGAATGGTTCATGAGGTTCAAATGTTCTTTCCAAAACCTGTGAGGTTATGAATTTCCTACACGTGTGATTTTGATAGAGAAGCAATGAACATGAACATGCTGCAATAAGCATTATATTCAACACTTTTAAGTAGGTAGACCTCGGTCTAGTTTATATTTTATATTTCACTCGTTCATGTTGGTCGTGCGTTTGTTTTTAATATAGCTTTTATGATTGTAATTTTAAAAAAACAAGTTTAAAACAAAAAAGGTATAGTTACGTGGATTTAGATTATATTTTGTAAAAATTGTAGTTGAGATTTATATGCAGCAAAAAATATATATAAAATGTTTAATTATGGTTATTTTTAAAAAATGTTTTAAAATAATTTGAAAATACAAAAAAAAATATAATTTAAAGTTAAGAAAAAAATAAACAATTTAAATTTTGAAAAAAAATGCTTTCAAAATGTAAAAATAAATAGAATTTTACGAAACTCAGTTAAAAAAACATGTAAAAACTGCTTCACAAAACTTGTGTTTCAAACTCAATTTTTTGGTGGACCCTACAGTATAAAACGCAGTTTGGTGTATTACCAAACACCTAACTGTGTTTTTTACACCATAAATGCAAAAGAACAAATGGAATGATCCCGTTTGGAAACGCGGGTCAATCCGTGTTTTCAAAAAATTCAATTTTTTTTGCTAAATTTTTTTTTATGTTTTCGGATCGTTTTGATGTGCTGATTTCAAAAATAATTTTTTAAAAAAAAACATTATTTTGATGTATTTTTAAATAAAAAAACACTTTAAACCGCAGCTACAATCTCTAACACTACATTAGCACACACTTAACACCTGAGTTTTACAGCCTGGAGATGCATATAGATGTAGCCCTTTATCTAAGTGAAGGGTAAACATTGTTCGATATGCAGCTTCCTTCCTCGCATCCACAAGTTTGAACCTAAGAAGTGGAGGAGAACAGCAGCCAAGATCTTCATTTGCCTGTCAGCAAATTCCTTCCCTAGGCAAATGCGAGGGCCAGCCTAAGAATGGTTACAGAAAGAAAAGGCAGATTAGATGCATCAAGAAATTGCAACACAAGTAAACTGATAGGTTTAATGTTACTAACATGAAATGCCGTAAAATTGAAAGGACGTTCTGGTTGAAAGATGTCATCATGAAGCCATCGTTCTGGATGAAATTCCTCAGCATCGTGTCCCCAAATGTTTTTCATCCTTCCCATCGCATAAGCCATGTAGGTTATGCCGTCTCCTTTCTTCACCTTGAAGCCATCAGGAAGAATATCATCCTCTGCAGCACTCTTTCCATCCTGCATTTGGAGGAAATACAAACAACTCCCATGTGAATTGAGAAAATTATTACTACTTTAAGAAAATAAAACAAGTTGTGCAGAATTAAAATAAGAATCCTAACTGGATTCATGCATCCAATCCAATTGTCTTTGAGAAACCTCATCAGTGGAGTATCATGCAACTATGGTTTTGGATGTATAATTAATGAAGCATGTAAAAGTACTTGACAAGCCTCCATAACTAAGCTAAAATACAAGAAATTATGCAGTTCCACCATGGCAATGACAGAGCTACTTCCAAGTCCATTACTCAGTATTTTATGTTTGTGGGAGTAACTATTGTCAAATATTTTACCAGAGGAACAGCTGGATAGAGTCTTAGAGTTTCTGTCAGAGATGCATGAAGGTATTGCATCTTGTCCATGGCTTCTTCAGTCATCAATTTCGAAAATTCATCAGCAGACATACTTTCCTTAATTCCAACTGCTTCTCTGACTTCTTGTACAACCTTCTCTTGAACTAGAGGATGTTTACAGAGCATGTAAAAGAACCATGCAAGTGTATTTGCAGATGTGTCTTTTCCAGGTATTATGAAATTGAGAGTTATATCTCTTAAATACTGATCAGTCATGTTCTCTGGATCCTTTTCACTCTCCAACAAAAACCTTGATAGAATATCTTCCTTCCCTCCCTGTTCACCAAGAAACAGTCAAGTATGCTAAATTAAAGCTGCATGTATCACTATCAAAATAAAAGTTTACTTGCTTCAAGCTTTCAAGTTTTCATCTGCTCTCTCTTTCACCCAATCAATTCGAAAATGAAATCATTGATGACTTTGATATTTTGCTTAAGAGAGGCTTCTGAACCAAAATTAAGGAATCTTTTGAGCTCCAATATTAGACCAACATATCGCCAAAATACGATACTATTAGAGTCATCAAAGGCTTTGGTGAACCTGCTTCCAGATTCATCCAATCCAGACAAAGCATTCAGCTCAAACCCAAATCCCACTTTAAATATTGAGTCTAACGTCGATTTCATTAGCATATCCTGCAAAAAAAATAAATCATTAAATAGTACAAGTTACAGTTGATTGATAAACTAATTTGATCTATATTGTTCTTGGAATTAAACTTTAAGAACATCTAACACCCTTTCCATGCTGTATATATCCTTTCCTCTTGTTTTGTAGAGGAAGGCTACAAAGGAAGTTCTGAGACATGTAGCTTATGCTGAATCTGTCTCTGTCTATCTCCAAAATGGAACTTCTTGGGTCTCCAAAATAGCAGGTGGTATTTACTTATCGAGGCATTACTCCAGCTATAATTTCTTAAATATATCAAACTGAAAATTGTCAAGAAAATTCAAGTAAAAAACTTTGATTCCGTTGTTTATAATAGTTTAAGTTTTTTAATTGAGATAATTTTTAATATGATATAGTATTTTAATGACTACATGATCATAAGAGCATGAGATAATAGAAGCATATCCAAGTTTCAATCTTGAAGAGATTTCACTTAAAGATACGTGTGTTAAGAAATAATATATATCATTTATTAACTTTGAATTTTTTATCCTCCAAGATCGACTCTTTTATGTAAAGTACAAGATACTTCAATGCAAAGACTATCACAAAAACTATCGGTATTCCTATGAGGCCTAAGACAATAGAGGGAGAGACATAAAATCCCACAAGAAGAACACGCCTGAAGCAAAAAGAAGTGTACTCATCCTCAAAGATGTTGAATGGAGAAACCAAGAGAACTTCAAATAAGAAATATCAAGTCTTCCATGCTTCTTGACTACTATTAGGGTTGTTTCTTACATCGAGAGTTTCATTGGGACCAACTTGTGAGAACGATGTCTTTTGTTTTACCTGTAATTAATTGATAAATCAAATAATGTTCAAACTAGAAACTTGTTTTCTATATTTATATGTACTTATCAATGGATATGATTATCAAATTGGTCCTGGACCTAGTCGCCTGCTTTAGCTGAACACAAGCCTGGCTTTACATGCAAAGATTTAACAAAAATAATGGGATCTAGATTCCTTTCATACACCAACCCTACAACATGCATGGAGAGAAATATTTACGTCGACAAAAAGGTCAACAACAAAGATTGCCAGCATATGAGAGACATGGCAAAATGAAATTTTTATACAGTGCCAGGATAGATGGATTCTGCAGAGAAAATTCTCAGATTGTCTAGTACATTTCACCATACCAGAAGCAACTCTGTGGCTCCATTGGCATCTTATCAAAATGTTCACATTATCAGGAAATCAGTCATTGGAGAATCAGTTGCATGATGCAACAATATACCTTCAATCCTCATCTCGTTATTTATGCAGTCAAGACCCAAACTATTTCCCTTCATCACAACAGCATCTGGGGAAGCTGTTTCTCACTCATGAACAAAATCATCAAGATCAATCATATGCTATAGCCTGCTACTTTTTTTATTTAGTTGGGAGATATTCAAGAAAATTTTTCAATATGATCCTCCTGTCCAATTTACAGTTGTTATAAAAAGTGGGCACGGTGTTTTGCACAAATCAAGACTCTATTTCAATAATCAAAGCAAAATTGGAAGGAAATTGGATGCAGAGACCACACTAGGAAAATGTCTGCAAGGACCGAAGCCTGCTTTAAATAGCAGCCACATGCTGGAGCAGTGCTAGTGAAGGATCTGTCCCAGACTTCATTACAATTTCTCCCATACAATTTGGTGATCCTCACAAGAACAAAGCCGCTTTGACACCAGGTAACTAATCTGTCTATATATTTTGAAATTGCTGTGGGCTTTTGCAAATGATAATTAATAGACTGATAGATCCTCGAAAGACAAAAAAGAGACTTTATTAAATGGTTGAATAAACATAAAGCTGGGTTATTTAGCCCAGATCTCCACTTGATGCAGTTTGTGTTTTGCTAGGGAGCAATCAGAAAAGAGATGCAGAAGTGTAGGGATAAACAAGTAAGCATATAAGAAACTTAAATCAGATCACAAAGAAAAGGTAAGGAATCAATACAAAGCTATTTATCCTCATGTAATGGATGGTAATTACAGTTGCCAGAAATACAAGAAAGGGTTCAGGATGAAAAGAAGATCAACTCGCAAGCTTAGCCTTGCACTGTAAGGTGAGAGAGAAGCATATCAAAAGTGAGGCTCTGTTCTTTCCCAGCTGCAACTTCCAGTGTATACTTACTGGAGATTGGTCCTGCTTTAAAGGAAAAAACCTTCACCCCCACGTCCAGCTATCCTGTCTCTGTAAATATGAAGTGCTTCTTCCATGACTTGAGCTTGGGCAAGCAATTGAGCTCTCCGCTTTCCAGATGGATGGGTAGAAAGATAATCTCTGAGTGCTGAATCTCCGGTGAGCTTTCCCAATTTCTCATACACTCTAGGTGCTATGCGAGGATCATATCCTGCAGAAGCCATCAATAATAATCCAACATAATCTGCTTCAATCTCCATCCTGAAACAAAAGACATTGGAATGTGTGAGATCTTGCAGCGGACCAGATTTACATTACTATTGTACCTTCTACTGGATAGAATATACTGAGGTTAGTTTCAGATAAACACACAACAAGAATTATCTAGAGAAATTAGAAAGCATGATATGATTTCATTGCCCACTGCATGTGCCAGTCATAGCCAGAAAAATAAAAGTAAATTGTTCTGTCTCATTGATGATCTTGTCAATTTGTAAACAGTGATAATCCAAGATAGAAGGGGAATTGAATTGGTGCCCAGACTAAGGTGAAGCTAATCTTTAAGCCTCTAGAAATTATAATATTGTGGCACCATCCACCTTGGGCTCTTAAACTTCGAAGAGGATGGAAATATCTAAGATGAGAGGGAGAGATGCAAGAAAGATCCATTGCACTGAAAGCAATCAAACAACAATTAGAAAGAGATGGGTAGGATGTATGGGTGCTCTTCACAGAATCACACAAACCAAGGGCTTCACTAGATGCCATGTACTTTCTGGTTTTCTATCATCCTCTGAATATATTTAGATTTCAGAAAGTGTTGCATGATTTTACAGAGATCAATAATCTTTCGAAGCAGTATTGAATATGATGGAAGTGTTGGCTGCTGTTTGTGCATGTTACTGTTGGGCAAAATTAGAGACACATCATTCGATCTCCCTGAGACCAGTCCAATGAACAGCTAAACTCAGGTGGGACTATCAAATCCATATAATCTGTTATGATCCATACATCTCACAAACTGTACTAGGTTGAAAGTACAAAAGCCACTTGCCACCCACATACATGATACGTCATTCTGATCTACATGGATCTTTGTTCCACTAGGAAAAATCCAGCAGGATGGATCCTGAATCTCCTAGGAAAGGAAATGATGAATTTCTTGCAACTAAATCAAATTACACCTGCTGTATTCTCTATCAAATATTACCTAAGAATACATCCATATTAAGTGCTTATACTAAGAGCTAATAACAATGTTATGCACACTTAAACTACATGCTATTACGCCAGAATCAATAACAATAATGTTGAAATTGCTTGATTCCCAGTGTTTTGTTAGCTTACATGAAATATTCCTGCACATATTGCCAGCCACAACATTACAGAATACAAAACTAACAATTTACATACAGTAAATAACAACACAAATAAAGGTTACCAAAAGAAGCATACCTTCGGGAGAAAGGTAGCCTCAAAAACAGAACCGACATTGCATTTGCAATATCAGGCATGATAAACTGGTACAAAATGAGTTGCAAAATGGCAACCCACAAATTCTTTGTGATTCCTTCTGCTGCATGTCGTGCCACAGCATGCCCGACCTAGTCAACAAAAAAGCATCCAACAAAACAAAAAACAATCATCTTCAACCCTACACTAAAAATAGTAATAAACTACAATTCTAAAATACCAAAAACGTGTATAGAATAGATATACCTCGTGCCCAATAATGGTAGCTATCTCTGCATCAGTTCTAAAATGCTCAAGCAATCCAGTAAACACAACAATCTTCCCCCCTGGCAAACAAAAAGCATTAACAACAGGCTCATTAACAACCAAGATCTCCCAATTCAATCCATCCAGATGCGAAGCATCTGCCTTCAACCCTTTCTCTTTCTTTCTACATTGTTGAACCCAATTATCATCAAGAATTTCATCTTCTTTATACCACTTCCCCTCAATTTTCTCTTCTCTCTCACTCAAAGCCTTCAAAGTCTCGTGAGCACTTGCCTCATGCGCCATATCACTCTCCTGCGATGCATACCCCATATCACTCCAAACTTGCTCGCGCTTCAACCCTCTTTGCAAAGCATCAATAATATCCTGTGCAATCAAACGCATCCTAACACTTTCAGGGTGCAATGCAGGCAACATCTTCCCCTTAAAAGCCGCTTTCATTTGCTCAAATTGAGACTCACCCATCTTCCTCTCCATTGTCTTTGACAAAAGCACAAAATGCCTTCTTTTTGTATAAGGTACAGTCTCTAAATTACCATAATAAACAGTAATAAAAGCACCAGAACCAACCAAAACAACAATCAAAACAGTTCTTGGATTCCTAAACCACCTCTTAGGCCCTCTAGGCTTAAAATGTTGTACACGATACCTATCAACATAATAAAATCTCTTTGCACCAATACCATTACCAAGAAAAGGATTATAATTAATTTTATTAACACCCATTTGAGAACCAGACCCCAATCTTTGATAAAAATTACAACTTTTTGAGAACCCAGAAAACTTAACTGGATTTGAAGCAGAACTCAAAGACCCATCTTGATAAATTCTTGAGAAAGCTGATTCTTCAACTGAAGGTCTTGTAACAATCTTCGACGTGTAGCTTGTCAAAGCATCAAGAGCTAGTTTTGCTTTCCTGTAACACCCCATGATTTCTTGATCAAGATCAAAACTTTATGGCCAAAGATTCATCAAGTCACGGAGTTGCGTGTTTTTTATGTTGTGAGTCGTTTGTTTTGCGTGGTGTGGGGCTGTTTGCTTGGGCACTAGGCTGTTGAAGACGGGTCTGGAAGTTTGAGCGTGTCTTCTAAACGTTGTGACCGTGGAGATGGTGAAACGGTGGAGTTTTGTTCCTAAGGAATGGCAAGTAGTCGAACCGGTCTGTTATATGGGTCCAAATATGTTACTACAGTTCTTGTTCTGCAACCGAAACATATTTTTGTATCAATTGTATCCCTAAATAATTTTGGTTTCTTAATTTAGGCCTTATATTAGAATTACTTCATCGGGAAAGGTTGCACAAGTCACCTCCAAAACGGCATCTCTTATCACCAAAAAGAAGATACAGTTTAGATGAATACATGTTCAGGGAGGCTGAGTTGAGAGCTTTTGAAATATGAGGAAAGAAATTGATATAAAAGTTATTTTGAGGTAAAATTAAAATTATATGTTTATTATAAAACTCAGTCTATTTACAAATTTCTCGGATTAACCCGTCGAATAAAAACCAATTTTAACAACTATGCTATACTTGTTATGAGATAATTCATTTGGAGAAACTAACTCGAGTTATGGATTATCGGATCAATATTTTAATTCAATGAGCATCATTGAATTAACTTGCTAGCATTTAGTCAAATTGACAGGATCATAGGTTAACACAACCTGATTAATTGAAATTTATTAAAGCTTTATTTATTTTTGTGTTTCGAAAGTTTTTAAAAAAATTAAAAACATTTTATTTTTTTTATTTTAAATTAATATTTTTTTAGTGTTTTCAGATATTTTGATGATTTAATATCAAAATTAATTTTTAAAAAATAAAAAAAATATTATCTTTATATTTTTATAAGTAAAAATCAATTTGAAAAACATAATCACATTCTCAAACAAGCTAACCAAATACATATTTCACCAAATCACTCTCAACTAAAAATACTTTTTATAAAATAATTTTTTTTAAATTATAACCATGAAGGCTACCAAGTCAATATCGTTTTCAGGGTTGAATTTCATGGATGAGAGTTTATAAGATCATAAATTTTGGTTAGTATACTCATTTAGAGAGGAGTTTAAGCACAATAATGCGCAAATTCATCCAAGAGATGGTGACCATCTTCTAATTTAAATTCTTTTCCAAAAACACATTCTTTCTACCCAAATTTCCATACTTCATCTAATTTCTGTTTCCTTCATTTTATTTTTTAAGAAAGGAAATTAACAGAAAACAAATTATAAATAAATTTAAAAATATACAGTTTCCACCACTACAAGGATTAATTAAGTCTAAAAAGAACAAAGTTATTATTTACCCTAACTCAAAAATAAACTCATCTCTACTTGTATGGAATTAGATGCAAGCATGACTCGAAAAGATGTATCAAACAAAGCAGCTGACAGATTATATTTCACCTGAACCTCAATAGCAACATAATATCAAGAACATTGTGTACAAGATTGAAAGCGCAAAGGGCAACTAAGAGAATAAAATATATTTTGCGATTCATAAAAGTTATTTAATTGATTTGGACTGTTCAATAATCAATCAAATAATATTAGAAATCTTGTCACCTGATCTTAGATTTTCATTGAAATTCAAACATGGGGAACACAGCAAAAATCCCCTCAAAATGAAATAAATATGGCATAATTTTTTTTTTATCAAGCCTAGGATAATACACTTGCAGGAAAAATCTATATAAATTCCCCAGGCAAGCCAGTTGCGTTTTCAAAGTTTCTTCGTTGTCAGAAACTCTTCAGCCTGTAACAACTGTAAGGATTGCTGTGTCCATGGACTTCTGGGGCAAATTGAAAAAAACTCACCACTTGTTCCCATTGTTGCGACCTTTAAAGCCACCAGAGCCATTTCTTCTATCTGAGAACCCACCACCCCTGCCACCTCTTCCCCCTGAGAACCTATTACCACCACTCCTATCACCAAAACCACCTCTACCACGACCACCACCACCACCACCACCAAATCTACCCCTTGGTCGGTCTCTTTCTTGCAAAGAAGGCAATGCTTTAACCACCTCTATGTTCACACCAGCAGCATTTTCCTGAGCTGCAGTGGCAGAGGAAGAGAAGAATAATGAGCACAAGCATCACGGCTCAAGGTATTGCAAACAAAAGATGAAAACAAATCAAAGTGAGGGCCAAAATGAAAACAATCACGCATTCAAGAGCACAGATTTCATGCATAAACAGATGCCCCACAAGGAAGTAATTGCCAAGCTAAGGAAATTATATGATTAACCAGTAAACTATAACATTACCAGCTAGGAAAGTATCAACGTCTTCTTTCTTGACATCAAAAACTGCACCATTTCCATCAGCTGTGAGGCTCATGCCCGTCACTGACTCAACCTTATCCTCAGGCAAGATTCTCCTCATGACACTAAAAGCGAATCTGGGAAAATTCAAGAAATGGGCAAGAGCTGCCAATTCAGATAACAGCTTCAAAGGAGAGAGGTAATTGAGATAAGAAGAAATTCAATTAACTGAATTTCATGGAAACTACTCAGTATTTCATAATTCTGGACTCTTCACCAAGTCCTAACCTTTTCATAATTAGTCAACTTAAGTCATAAAGAAAAAATGCAAATAAAGAAACAACAAAAAGTTCAAGAAAAGAAAACCTTCACTTTTACAACACCTATAATACATGAGAACCCCACTCATGATGGGTGTACAATTATTGTATTATAAGCAACCCGTCAACCTGTTACCAGTAGTTAGCTTCCAAAACCTGTATTCCTTCAGCGTATGTGCAATTTTATAAGCTCTATTCAAATTCAGAGTTTTTGTCCTTGGACTACAAATGTCAGATCATAGGGCTACCACCCTAAAGTAGGTCGAACTCCATTTTCCTCTCTAATCTCAAACACAGACCAAGAACAAAACAGGCATCAACACATGCATTGAGGTCCATTGAAGTCCTGCTAGCTGATAATGACTCAATGTCAATGTCAATTGGGTCATAGCCTTTCTAAAAGATGATCAAAATCTCTCAGCTATTCTATTTCAATTTTATTGGATAAAAAACTCTTTAGGGTTGAATTTAAGAAACAGAGAACAAGAGTAAGAAGCTTTTAGGACTTACGATGGAGTGTAAATGGGTTTGCCAGATTCAAGAAGTAAAGTGACATGGTTGTCCATGGAAGTTAGCAGTGACCTACTCTTGATCTCAGTATAACCCTGCATTTGCATGTTTTCAGTTCAAGGTGCCAAGTCATGAGTTAAAATATCAAAGTCTATTTGAAAAAAAAGCATCAACAAACATAACTTACAGTAGCCTTGGCAAGTGCTTTTGCAAGTAGTTCTACAGCTGACAAACCTGAGGTACTCAACAGATTCTCTGCTGCAGATTTGAATGCTGGAATTACACTGCAATATTTGCTGCATGTTAATATCGGAAGCTAAAAGTGTTTAAAGTACATGAACACCATCATAGAAGTATACCTGTCAGAAACCTGAGTTATTGTTTCTGCAGCTCCCACGCCAGCTGCTTTGGCAATATCCTCAGCCCGGGGGGCAGTTATATGCTCAAATTTGACACCTGATTCTCTTTGAATCTTAGATATATTTGACCTTCTTGGATCATAGAGCATCACAGCAACACCACTATTGCCTATAAAAATAGTGAAAACTCTAAGCATCAACATCAAAGACAATCAAAAGATAGTAGTCATAAATACGCATATTTACCTGCTCGTCCAGTACGTCCAGACCGATGTATATATGCTTCTACATCATTTGGAGGTTCACACTATAAAGCAAAAATAATGTTATTTGACAAATAAAAATTTTAAATTTCATAATGTGCACCAGAAAACATGAGAACTCAGAAACAGACACACACCTGGATGATTAACTGCACATCGTTGATATCCAATCCTCTTGCAGCCACATTTGTAGCCACCAAGGTCAGGAATTTGCCAGACCTGAACCCAGAAAGGGTCACCTGCAGATATCATATATTAGAAGAAAGAAAGAGATTAACAGAGTAGGTAGGTGTCTTCTTTTTTAAGATGCAGTCTCCACACAAGGTTAAATGAAGTTTTCCTCTTGACTGTCAATGCAAAAATATGGATATTAGGTTGCTTCCTTTTCACAAGACTTTCTGTATGCCACCAAATATCATCTGCCAAGACTATACGCCAACAGTTTCACCAAATATCTTAGAAAGCAAGGGAACTACTGAAAGGGGGGGTAAGAGAGATGGGATATCATCTTCTGAGTTCTGAAATCATATTCGAGCCCATCCCCAAGCTAAAAAATTTACTTACAAAACATGGCCCCAGAGAACTTCCGAAACAATTAAGGAACCCAAAAACAAAAACAATTGAGACATTCTGCTCATAGACAAACATCAAAACAATAGAAGGAATCATGAGTATGCAAAAGTTCACCTCACGTTTAGACTGCTGTATTTCCCCATGTAAAGCCCGTGCTCCAGGCAATAATCCAGCAAGTTCATTTGCGGATTCCCTTTTCTCTGTGAAGATAATTGTACGGCCTCCGCTGAATAAAAAACATGCAAGTGAAAAACATATTCCAAAAAAATCACTAATAAACAAAAAGCTGAAGGAAAAACTAACCTGCCATAACAACTTATGACATCAGGAATAACCTGAGGCATGGCAGCAGTAGAACAGGGAAGTACAATATGCCTTACATTGGTGCTGGCTTTCATTTTCTCATTACCAACAAGATCAATAGTTTTCTTAGTTGGCTTGAGAAACCTAGAAGAAATCTGGCAATGTAAAGCAAAGATTAGTGATAACACGGCAAATTTAAATCACTAATTCATAAAGTAAGGAGCATACATTTTTCACCCAATCTGGCAAGGTGGCACTGAATAGAAGTGTTTGAACTTTTCTTACATCCTCTACCTTTCCTGCAAAATGCTATGCACTAGTAAATAAAACAATAACTTAACATCTAGCATCAGTTAAGCAACAACAGAAGAGTTTGGTGACTAGCAACAATCAGAATGTGTTCAGAGACAAGCATCTATAACGTAATCCAATACATTCCAATAAAAAGTTTTTAGGAATTTGAAATGGCAGAGTTATCTGACTAGAAACATCAAAACATGTTTAGCCACCAACATCTACTAACACCTGGAAACAAGGACTTAGAAATCCGGATTATAAAGACATTGACATGATAGAGGTTACAGAATCAATAGTTGAACTTCAAGTCATGATTCCAAGCATCCTTATCGTCAAAATAACATGTTTCAAGTCTCCAACATGCAGATACATACCTAGAATAAGTTCAACATCTTCAACAAAACCCATCCTCAGCATTTCATCAGACTCATCAAGGACCCGAAACTTTAATAAGCTTAAGTCAATGTTGCCCTTCTCTATGTGATCCTATGCCAAGTTTAATGGAATAAAAAAATGTTAAAAGCAAAGAATATTCAAATGCATGTACCATTCTACCACTATCAGAACATCAAAATAAGATTCTGAAAAAAATGACACCTTTATGCGGCCAGGTGTTCCCACAACTATATCCACCCCTCTCTTCAAGGCAAATTCTTGAGGCTGGTATGAAGCTCCTCCATATACACAGCAAGAATTCAAGCCCACTGCTCCACCATAAACTTTGAAATCTTCAAACACCTGAAAAGTACACACATGACTGAATATAAAAGAGCCATGTCAAAAGTCAGCATCCATAGATGTATCCTCCATGTTGAATATACCTGAGTGGCCAGTTCCCTGGTAGGTAAAAGAACCAAAACACTTGGTGGCCTTCCATAGCCTGTCTTCCTTGATGCTTTTGCAGGCCCGTTTACTAGTGACTCCAAAATTGGCAAAACAAAAGCCAATGTTTTACCCTGCATAATTGTAGCATGTCAGTGACCGTTTCTAAATTATCAAAAAGCATATCCTAATTGAAATGGAGCACATAATTATGCTTAAGAAACACAAAATCACATGCACCAGAAATATCTAGTTAGGCTAACGAACACTCATTTTCAAACCATTTCATATGCAGCTATTTCCCCCATTCAACAAATAATACAAATACCTTCACAAAACAACTGAGCCAGTAAAAACCCCAGATATCATGTTAACCCTGTCCTTCCATAATTAGAGGACACGAGCTCTCAAATGCATAAACTCTTAAAATTTTATTACAAAACTCAATCTTTAGCTACAATAACCACTACAAATCATTGAAACACAGCCCCAAAAACTAATATGACCAGTTTGTGCTCACTTTGAACGCACGAACCCTTAATTATACAAAATTTGATAAATTTTCTTTTTACAAATTCGCCCATGATCAACCACTAATTCCATGAAATTAAATTTGCAATCATACTTGACTAACTCTGCATAATCATAACATAACTAGCTGTTTTAACTGTGTAACACACAAAATCAGGCTTCACAATTTGTAAGTAATTGCAACATAACATCTCATTAAGCACAGACAAAAGAACAAATCAAATTTTCCAACAAATTCATTCATAAACAAACACAGAAAACCAAACCTGCCCGGTCCTTGCTCGGCCAACCAAATCACACCCGTTAAGAATATCCTCAAAAGTCCTAGCTTGAATAGGAAACAAAGCCTCAATCCCTCTCTTCTTCAACGCTTCCCTCAACGGTTCAGATATCCTAAACCTGGTAACTGCATTAGGATCCTCAGCTTTAACCTCCTCTCCATCTTCCTCCTCTTCAACAACCTTAGCTTTCTTGCTTTTCTTCTTCAAATTCACAGGCTCGCCAAGCTCTGAGCTGGTTTCACTCCTCTCCTCATCATCATCATCAAATTCTACAGCTTTTCTCTTCTCTTTCTTCTTCTCTTTCTTGCTAGAAACCATCAAAGGATCAGTTTCTTGGGTCTCAAGAACTATTTTCTTCTTCATCTTCTTTTCTTTCTTGGGATCCACGGCGCTGTTGTTGCTAGTAAGAGATAAAGAAGGCATGTCTTCCTTTCTCTTCCTCTAGAAGGGGGCTTTAGGGTTTGTGGGGTTTTCTTGTTTTCTCCTGCTATGGAAGAATGTGGAAGTGGAGGTGCAGAAGCAGGAGAGAAAGAGGAGGAAGGAATTGTTAGGGTTTGAGGTTTTATGGAGGTGGAGTGGAGATATTGTAGGCCGTTGGATGGTCAAGCCCTAATTAATTTGGTTTTTTGCCGTTGGATTAGAAACGTGTTAGTACTTTTATAGTGTTGGGCTTGAATTTCTTGTATAAAAATATGAGTGGATGGGCTAGGGCTCAATTGAGGCACAAAGGCTAGAAATTAGAAAAGGTCCACTACGAATTGTACTGAAAACTATCTATAGTTTTTGAAATTAAAAAAAAAAGTATATATAGTGTTTGATTAAAAAGAACAATGCTAAAATTCATGAGTATCCATCAAGGTTTTAGCTCAAGCCCAATTGAAAATTCTGTTTTTTTAAAAAAAAATCCAGCCTGCCTTATTTTTGTGAATTTCTTTATTTTGTATGACAATTTTTTCTTGTGCTAGTCTCAGTTGAAACTTAGAATTAAAGAATAAAATTAACTTTTTCTTTATATAAATTTAAATGAAAACCAAATTCAAAACATTTGCTAATTAGATTTGCTCAAAAATTAGGCTAGGGTGTTTTCTAGTAATAAAGATATCTAACCTCCTAGGACCGCCACTTAAAGCTCATAGCAACCTTGGAGAGATAGGCAAGATCGAGTGATTTCAGACCTCGTAACTTTTAGAAAATAACTGGCATGTGATCTTGTGTTGTTTATTTTTATGTTTAAAATTGCGTTTGAGTGCATGTTTGGTTTTAAAAGATATTAGATCAATATCCTTTATAATTATTTTAATGTTTTGATATTAAAAATTAAAAATTAAAAAATAATATTTTTTACCGATTTATTCCAAGTTAATAGATTACTTAGTTAACCTAGAAAGCAAAGTCTAAGGTTATATATCTTCTTGTTTAGCCGTGGTCCAATCAAGGCATTTTTTTATTATTATCAATTAGAATATTTGTATATGTTTACATATTGAGCAATAAAAATATTTCTTTATCAATATCTAAACTTGAAAAATAAAAAAAAAATTAATATTTTAAATTTAATTTTTTTTTTATAAAAAAAATAAGTTAAACTAAGCATGAGAGCCCAAATGACCTGACATAACAGGGCATTAAAGTATAGAGTATACAACCCGGAAGTTCTCATACTCAACATATTCTCTGATCAACAATTCATTCTACATTTATTTTTTCTTATATACTTACCAAATTAGAGTGTATATTGGATTCTCTTGTTCTACGAGATTCTTGCATTCAGGTAAACTTTCACCATCAATCAAGCCTAACACCCAGGCCTCCCTAGCCTAGGGACACCATCGTAGCGCATGAAGAGCTTAATTTTTATGTGAAGATTTTTCTTAAAAACTAGTCGTCGAAGATGCTCAAAAATTAACGTTTGGAAAGCTATTTCTAAAAATTTAAAATTTTCAGTTTTCATATATTGACTCAAAAAAAAATATTTTAAAAGTTAAGATTAGATTTTAAGAAACGATTAAATACTCTTGGTCCCTTGTAATCTCACTCAAATAAAATACATCAAGAAATTTCACCCACGCATCGAGAGCGGGGGCTGCCTCTTATGATTGTGAATTTTTTTTTAATTTTTTAAAATACTAGTTTTAAGTGAATTTTAAATGATTTTCTTTCACCCTTTCTCCTTCTGGGATTCTTGTGGTTGTTGCAGGCTTACTTTTTCTTTCTTCTTTTTTTTTTAAAAAACCCATCCTCTACATTTATGTGGCTGCTGAGCTGTTGGTAAGTTCTCTCGAGAGAAAATCCCTGTGCCTGGAGTCGGAGAGAGCAGTCGCTAGCTAGGAACTCGAAAAACAACAATAACACTTGCAAAATTCAAGATAAAATGATGCCCTTTACATTTATTCCCATCATCATGCCCTGATTCATTTCTTCTTTAGGGATCTTTATGTTGCCCAAGGATCGATCGATTACGCCTTGGATGATGAGTGGAATTTGCTAATCCATCCAATTCTATGGTTGTTGGTTTGTCATCTTTTAATTTATGAGATGAATTCATGTACGTTTGATATTTTAAGGTTGTTTCATATTTTAAGGTTGTTCGACAGTATTATAGTGTTTGTTTTTTAAATGTTTTTATTTTTAAATGTGTTGAAATAATATTTTTTTATTTTTTAAAAATTAAATAAATTAAGTGATTACAAATTTTAAACTGCCTCTTAGAAAAGTGTTGCATTGTGTCATCCTGAAATGTTCCAGCAAAAATACCTACACTTGGTTGAAATCATTTTTCTTTTTTATGTTTTTATTTTTTCAATAAAAAAAATTAAAAACAATGTGCTTATTTTTTTAAAATAAAAGTGAGTTTTTTCATGAAAAAATAAGGAATGCATTAAAATTATAACTACTTTTCTTAAAAATCAAAATTGTTTCTTTTACTATTAAAAAAAAAAGTGTTGGGAATTCCATGTGAGAAAAAGACAATTTATAGCATTTGATTACTGCATTAAGATGAAAAAGATAAATATATTTAATAAGAAAGTCTAGGCAAATCACCACTCATCAATTATAAGTATCCCAAGCATTTCTCTTACAACATCACACTGCTAATTTCTATTAAATCATCACAAATTCGTCCATGACAGTACAAGAGTTAATTAACTAGTTACAACATTACACATAATTCAAATTAAAAAAACATCACACACAAGAAAACTGGCCCCCCCTACATGTATTATTTCAAGTACCAATACACTATGGCAGTTTGGTTTTCTGGAGTCCGGAATTAGCAAACAGCAGCAGTAAACTAGCTAGGAGCAGACTCAGGTGTACTTCTGCCTGACTTTGTAACCTTGTTAATAGAATGAAAATGTGGAAGTAGCAATAATCCCCAGAATCAAGTACGCAAGCCAACCAGGAATTTGTTGCCCAGGAGCAGAAGAGGGAGTAGAGGGAGGAGGAGGGGCAGTGGGAAAATGCTGGCACTTGTCAGTTCCATACCATTGACCCTCAGGAACATCAGTTGAATTGAAGAAAAATAAGGCAGGACTTGAAAATGAACCGTAAATCTTCACACTCTGTGGAATCCAGCCATTTGTTCCATTTCTGTAGAAATAGATATAACATATCTGAAGGGAACACGATCCGGTTACCTGAAATGTATTTGTCGAACATTGTTCGAACGAGGCTGTAAATGGGTTGATCAGCTTTGGATCAAAAACCTGATGATCAACACATCAAAGAAAGTAAAAGAAATTAGTAAAGAACTATATATATATACACATATATGCTTGCAAAAACTTGACCACCCACGCTACAAGTTAATTATTTAAACCAACCACTTAATTCTATCTCAGTATTTTTTTTCGTAGCAACTTATATATATAGATCATTAATCTACAACTGATAATTAGCAATTATTGAATTATTAATTTCTTTTGAGAAAATGAAAATATATTTTTCTGAAAAAACAGGTTACTAATATTTTCTCAATAATAATATTTTTGTTTTATGTTTACTTGTATCATAGTTAATCAGCATGTAAACATTTTGTTGTGATTGGATATTTGAAAAGTAATTAAATATGTTCTTAGGTTGTCGGAATTATGATAAATTACTTACCATGCATCATGAATTAATTGTTACAAAATATATGACATATATATATATGCACCTGAAATAAACCTAAAAAAAACTTTAGATGTGCTTTTTAATTCTTTTTTAAAAAATCTTCCTCCCTTAAGAGGCGAAGAGAAGTTTCTCCTCACAGGAAAAATTTTCTTTGATCATTAGTTTTCTCCAATAATTACACAAAACATATGAATCTTATCATTAAAAACATTTTCTTGAAAACAAACATAAAAAAAATTACTTAATAAAGATCAGTTTAAAGCCAAACCTGATTGCCAAAAGCATCACCAAAAACAACACTGATCTGATCAGTTGTATATTTGGGTGATAAACAGCTTGTCGAAATGATCACAGTGTAAGCACAGTTCCCTACAGTCTTTAGGAAAAGGAAAAAAGAAATTTTACTTTACAAGATACATGGAAATAAATTTAATAAAGATATTATAAATAAATACAGGAAAATAATTAATTAGTGAGTATGTGCCTGCTGGATTAAACCGGGACTGAAAGACTGATCAAGAGCATGATCAGGTTGAACCCGATTGCTTGGATGATCAGCTTTTGATAGAACAACAAAAATGAAGGCAAAACAAAGCAGAAGAGAGTAATGGGCTGTCCTCATTTTTTCCCCTCTAAACCAAGAAAGACAAGAAGACAGATCGATGGTGGTTAATGGAGGTTACACAGAAAACCCTAGCCTGGTATTTATAAAGAGATTATAGGGTTTTTATGGGTGGAATGGTAGTTGCATAAGTGACAAATTGACATTGCAACAGGGACACATTTTTAGCTTGTAGATCATAGAAAGATACTCAATATTCTCTTGCACATGAATAATGTTGAACATGCATGGACTGTCAGGTTTCCCACAGGCATGGTGCAGTGAGAAGTTTTGGTTTTGAATCCTCCCTTTATAATAAAATTTTGAAAGAAATACTTGTAAATATAAATTTCTAAAGCAAACAGAGACTCTCTTTATTTCACAAAAAGAAATTGTCAAGTAATAACCCTCCAAGGATTTTGGTCAAGACTTCAACCTAGTTATAATTTAGTTGAGCTTGTGGCAATTAATTAATTGTTTTATATATATTCATTCTTAGTTAGCTAAAGCCTGGTCACGGCAGGCCATGAATGAGCGAAACAAAGTTGTTTTGACATATGGATGGAACTTTCTGCAAAGCTTTCTAGCCCATTCTGATATGATCGTCTTTCTTACTTTTGTTTGCCCCCCTACCTCCTCCTTTTTTTTCTCTTTTCTTTTTTATAGTATCCAAGATTTTATCAAAAGAGAATCATATTACTAATAAGTTAATGGCAATCTAGTTGGTAGAGAAAAAAAGTTCTGAACAAGGGAGAAAGAAAGATAGCAAAATAAAAGGCAGGAAAACAAGAGCAAAAACTATACACAAACCAACATTAATTAGACCAGAGTGTAGAATGCCTTCGGGACCTCTCACCAGATCATTCCGATTGCAGGTGAGATTAGAGTCCATATATAGTTCTCACCGAAAGTGCTAGCCTATGAAGAATGAGATCAGAGATGGAATTCCAATCTAGCTTTTTATCTTCAAAAATGTGTTTGTTTCTGGCATTCCGAATTCCCCACAATATTCCATAGGACAGTAAAGTGATTGCCCTCTGCTGATATCTGCCTTGAACCAGAACATCCCACTGTAGAATGACTTTATCAACAGTGTTTGGCAATTACCAACTGGTACCAATCCAGTTTATAAAGCGTTGCTATAATTTTCAGGATTCATAGCGATCGATGAAGAAAAACATGAGATGCAGTTTCAATGTCATTGCCACAGAAAGAACAAGGTGCTTGTTCTAGTGTAATTAAAATTCTCTTTAGAAGGAGATTAAATCTCTAGTGCATATATACTCTATCTTGAAGTAATAGCCATAAGAACATGTCAATCTTGGAGTGGTGTTATTCCTTTCCATAGAAGTGATGAAAATGGAGAAGTACCTGATGTTCGACTCTATCAATAATTTTACAGCATGCTTTCACCTCCTCCTTTCTTATCTCCCTTTTTTTATATATATGATTTCTTTTTTCCATTACTTATTGAAGAAGCTTAGAACCAAAGTAAGTTAGCAATATGGTGTTGTTAAAAATCAATTATTTGTTTTTAAAATTTTATTGTGATTTTTTTTGGTATAAATAAAATGATACAATCAGTCTTTTAAAATTTCAACAATTATATTTTTAAAAAATATATTTTCTTTAAAAGTCTAAAAACCCAAAAAAGAAAGAACTTAAAACCTCTGATCTATGTCGAACTGGAACTTAAGCTCTATAGTAGAGGGAAAAAAAAGAAAAAAAAAACAATAGCTTAAATTTCCCAAATGTTTGCATAACCTCCCGTATACCTAAAGCTTCAAGAAACATGGCTGGACCATCAGCTCTAGGCCTCTAGCTACAGTCAGTTCCTCTTCTTCGTTTTTCTTCTTCTTCTTTTAAATCAAAAAAATTGAGGAATAGTAATAATAATTCCCTGTTTTATCTAGGGTCTTTTTCAACATAGCTACCATGATTTTAGAATTTTTCACGTTGACTAGTTGGTTAAACTGCTTTACGACCACAGTATGCTTCACTACCACGCAGACACACAATTATTTAATTAACATGTAGCTAAATAGAAATTTTTATTTTTATTTTTATTTTTATATGAAAGTATATTTACGTAGTCCTTAATTAATGTATCAATTGATTTTCAATCTAGTCTCGAAATGATACTCTTCACCCTAGCATATTAAATATTTTTCAATTGGTCCTTTCACAATTTTACAACGAAAAATATAAAAATCTCTTCAATTATTGCTTCAAAAAACATATATGAACGTTGATAAACATGTATGGAAGGATTTTTATTGAGGAATGAATGCCCGATTTGGGGATCTAATTGAGAAAAAAATTTAGTGTATGAATTTAATTGGGAAATGTTTGGTAAAGATGACTGCTTAGATTTTTTTCACAGAAAGTGTTGCTCCAATATTCTCTTGTTCTCTGTTATTTGAACATGCGTGCATATAAATCACAAATTAACTTATCCAAACGTGGCATTAAGTCAAGCACATATACCCTTCACATTGCTACGTGGTGTTAGGATTTGACACATGGTAAAAAATATAAAAATAGATATTTTAATAAAAAAAAACTATTTAAAAAAATATCTGGCACAACAATCTCGAAACATTTATACTTTCTAGCTAGTCCAGCCGGCCAGGCAATGAGCTTTAGGCACAGGTTTTGGCTAGCCCTGCCTCCACTCGCAAGTCAACAACAAGGGTGACTTTTTTTATCCAATCACACCCTAGAAATTGACATCTCTACGTAATTTTCCCACTTTGATTCGCATGGCCATAAGGGCCAATTTTCCTCCTCCTGTTCGCCTGTACAAAAATACAAAACCATGGAGATTTTCCTGCTCAAGCTTCCCGCCGTAAAGATCTCAAGCCTCCTTTGAAACGCATCACCTACCAAAGTCTACCAGTCTAACTTGATAAAAGTTCAAAAAGCAATACTCCTACCTGAATATATATATATATATATATATATAGAGAGAGAGAGAGAGAGAGAGAGAGAGAGAGAGAGAGCATCATTTTCTGTTGCTTCCTAAATTGCACCATGCCTAGTCGGGGCCATAAATTGATCCTGTTGGGAAAACAAAACAAGATAGTTTATATATTTTGGATTACAATTCAATTGATAGATATAAAATACAATTTTCAATTGCTCAAAATTATTGATTCCATCATTAGACTTGATTTGCTCTACCATTAGTTTAAAACCATCGAAGATTAAAAAAGAAAAAAAGAGAGAGAAAGTTGTTCTGGGTGGAGCACAGTGTGGCATCTTGATATTTAGCAGAATTAATGATCATTGATATTTTACTCAATTTTGAAGTGAAAAACTCTTGCAGTAAAGCATCTAGCCTATGCATGAGTTCCATCCATAAAAGCCAAAAACTTAAGCCATATGTCCAGCTCGGTGAAGAATCAAGTTAATTAACTCGTCAGTACACTGCATGTAAATGAAGCGAAAGAGAGAGCTTCTATCTTCCAGGTTTTCCCAAAAATTCTGCGTGTATCCTAAGCCAGACTAGACTGGTAAAGAATGACGGTTGGCATCTTGTCGAACCGTTAGTCTGTGAATTTTACCAGTAGTATATATGAGAAAACGCCGTGTATTTTAAAGCAATAGATACCATATTCAGAACTAGTGGTGGAACTTTAGGTGAAATTAAATGACATTCTTACCCTTGAAAGCAGCAAGAAAAATATATGTAGTTTACTTGCATGGGTTTTTGTGGGATTTCAATATTTTTTACACGGTATAATGACGCAAATAACCTCCAAAGCAAAAAAAAAAAAAGAATAAACTTGCGAGGAAAGGCTCTTTGGTCTTTTTTATTTTTTTACATCAAAATAACTAATTTACCCTTGAAATAAAAAAAACTACGATTCAAGGGCTTTTTCGTCATTTTAATGGTTTTTTTTTTGTAATATTCTACTACACCTGGTAATTTGACAAATAAAAAAAATATTAAGAAAAAAAATATCAAACGTGGGCACACTCTCCGCGTCATTGTTGCAAGTCGCAACGCATGGGTGGTCATCCCGTCATCAAATACTGTGTTCTGTAGCAGTGTTGTGATTATCTCAGCAGACCCTCTATTATGAGGCATCAATGGCCTCTCTCTCTTTTTTTTTTTTTCTTCTTCTTCTCTCCATCTTGAATTTCATGTCTGGCCCTTCAATTGTCTTCTCTTTCAAATTAGATCCATACTTTTTTTATTCATATTTGCCCCTTCTATGTTCCTGGCAGAGCATAGATCATCTATCACTCTTTACGGGGTAGCTACCAGCCATTAGGAGCTATTATCCCACATAATTATGATCAGTGCTCGTTCCCAAACGTAGACGCGGCTGCAATAATCACACCTATATTCTCAAGCATCAAAATGTTTGGAAACAGACACAAAAACTTACAAGTCTGCAAAAGTATACATCATTTTGAGTCTTCTTCTGATAATAGATGACAAACCAACAACCATAGAATTGAATGGATTAGTAAATTCCACTCATCCATGGCCTGATCGATCCTTGGGCAACATAAAGATCCCTGATGAAGGATTTAACCAGCCCATGATGCGAATAGATGTTATAGGCGTCACTTTATCTTGAATTTCGATGGAGTAATTATTGTTATTCGGATTCATGACTCAGACAATAACTACAAGATATAAAATTTATTTGTTTTTGTATTTTAAAAGTATTTTAAAAAAATTTAAATTTTTTTCTTTGTTTTAAATTCATATGCTATGTTAAAAATAAAATCCTTTAAAAAATAATTTTTAATATATTTTCAAGTAAAAAATAATCTCAATTAAATTTCTAAACACCCCGTAAAAAATGGATTTAAACAATCGGCTCGTATCTTTTGGTGTCAAAGGGTGAGTTCCTTTCTAGCCGTGCCCAAAGACCTTTTTTTTTTTTCTCACTGTAGAAAAACTCCCTCACGGCGAGGTTTTTAGACTAAAGGCAAACGAGACGAAGAAAAAAGCTGGCCTGTCAGAGACTGGATTAGAGCTGCACATCCACTTTCAGAAAGATCACGGCCTGGTGGATCTATAAAAAAAGGTAATGCAATATGAAAGAGAAAAGCCTGTCTAACCAATCCACCTTTGGGTGGGCTGGCATGGCTCCCGGGAGGCCGACAAGGGACTCCCAGGTTCGAATTTCCCTATGAAGATTTGACCTGTCAAGAACCCAAGTTTCGAGGTGGCAATATAGCTCTCAACTCTGTGTTGGTCGAATCGTTTGTAGAAAATGAGAGTGAGAAAAAGCGATAAAAAATTTCTATTATAGGGTTTAATGGTTTAATTGAATTGAAAAATAATTTTAATAAAAAAGAAAAAAAATTAAAAGAATAAGATTTAAATTAAAAAATAATATAATATAAAATTTAATTAAATGATGAAATTAAAAGAAGTTCAACAAAAATATCAAGGATAAAATCAAAAAATTTTAAAAATAATAATTGAAATGAAAAACCAAACATATAAGAAATTGCAATTGAATGACAAAATTGAAAAAAATAAAAAATTTTATAAATAAAAAAGAAACAAAATAAGAAATTAATCGAATGATGATTGAGATTGGAAAATAAAAAACAAAGAGGATAATAGTATACATTACCTAGCACACGTTAATTCGATAATTGTAAACTGTCACACGTCACTCCAAATAAAAGAGAACACGATGATGCATCTAGGGAGACGATGAAATGTCAATTACGTCCACCAAATGACGTTATATGTGCCACCTAAATAGCATGGTGTCATCCACGTGATAAGGCGTGCCAAGCACACTCCAATAATTTTAAGCATTGAAAAATTCAAAAAAAAATACATGAAAAATACCAAAAAGCTCCCCACAACCCCCACAACTACACAAAATACTTGGAAGTATAAAAATACCCTTAAATGATAAGTTTATGTTTTGTCTCTTTCAAAGTTAAAGATGTAATTGTACTATACATTAAAAATTAATTACTTCAAAAATACTTTTATCTAGCATCATAATATTTTTTTTTAACTCTTGAGGCAAATATATATTTTTATTGTTAAAAAATTTATGCAAATCAAAAAAACTCTTGATCAATAATTTAAAATAATTTTACTGTAAAAAAACATCAGCCCACTAAGAGGCTTAATTTTTTTTAACTAAAGGCATAAAAATAATTCTACTATAACCCAAGACACATTGGATATAAGTCTATACATATAACCAAGGCGTATTGAGCATTCATCAATCAAGCAAGAAATAAAATAACAAACACCTTTCAGAACTTTCTGAACCCCTATCTTTCTTTCTCTCCTTGAGTTTTCACCAGTCCAACCTACACAGGCTATTGTTCTTTGCTCCTTGAATCCTCTCAGAACGATAGTAGCTAGTTACAACTTCAACCTGCTTCTTATTCGTTTAGACTTGCAATATAAAACTAGCAGGAACCGCGAGGATCATGTACAAAAACCATTGCGGAATTCCTCGCTGAAGTGCAGAAGAGGCATTGTGGCACAAATTAAATCCGTACCAAACATCTCTGGGGATGTAGGTACTGTAGGTAAAAGTAACAGTCCTCGAATAATAACCAGAAATCTTCACGGTGCCAGGCTTCCAACCATCTGGTCCGCTTCTGTAGAGATAGACATAACATATCTGACATGCACATGGTCCAGATATCTGAAATGAATCGGAGGAACACCGTTCAAATGTTCTTGTCGATGGATCATCCAACCTTGGTGCGTAGATCTGAACAATAAATTAAAAGGGCAAACTCATAAATCAAATGACTTGGAACTTTTCATGAACTTCTTGCTACGAGCAACAGTTTTTCACCAAAAATATGTCAAAAGTTCAATACACACCAGGTAAAACAAGATGAAACACACCACTTACGCCACAAATAAGAGAGTTTCAAGGGGAAAGAAAGAAAAATAAGAATGACCCTTAATAACTCTATTCCACCTACATCGAAAGGGATTTCCGAAAACCCAAATTGGATCGTTAAAGAGGAAGATAATTAACTGAATGCAATTTTGACTTAATTTTCCAATATTACCTTGTTAATATCCTCCATTCCCTAGCAATACGAAGAAACACAATCATGCCTCAATTCTCCCTTCTTTTCTTTTTTTTGAACACCCACCAATTGTAATTAAACCTTCCTTCTCACTCTCCTCTGCCCTCGCATACACATATCCAATATTCACCTCCTCATTCCATATCTTCAAAGGCACCCTCCCTTCCCTTTCCTTTCCTCTCAGCCAAACTCATTGTCAGGCAGTAGTTTTATTTTGTACGTATACTTGAACGTGATCCATAAACAGGATGTAGCGCATTAACACAGTACTCTGACAACTGATTCTCAATCCTACTGCTAATGTTCTTAATTTCTCAACAAACCATTCAGCTAATAGCAGTCTTAACAAGGAAAATTCCTCTTAAATACTAGAAATCAGTTCCCCAAGCCATTATAATTCCAAGGCTTAGCCATTGACAACTCAGTACTACATCCATTCTTTATCGAATGGTCAACTTGAGCACGAATTCTAGGCTTTAGAATATAAATAACCCAAAAAATGTCTTTTAATTAACAAAAACCAGTATTGATGATTATTACAGGCAACATGCTACTGCATTAAACAAACATATATAGAATTAAGAATTAATCAACAATAAAGGGTTTGTCTTAAAATCCAGGAATTTTTGTTTTAAAGAAAATATGCACATTATAAACCAAAAAATCAGTTGAAGACCAAACCTGATTGCCATAAGCCTCACCGAAAGCAATACTAATATGATCACGAGTATATCTTGGAGAGGAACAACTTGTTGTAATAACCACTGTGTAATAACAGCTCCCTACATTCTTTAAAACCAAAAAAAAATTAGAGGAATTTAATTTTACAACATTTGAAAGAAATGGAGATTGTTTCGTGCAATAGTGATCGTATGGAGGATTTAATAGTGGGATATACAGATTAATTACCTGGATTAAACTGAGATTAAAAGACTCAAGAGTTTAAGGCTGGAGGTGGCTGATTATTGATTTATCAGCTTTTCATAGGCCAACAACAAAAATGAAAGCAGAGAAAATAAGGATAAAATGATGGGATCTTCTCATTTCCTTCAAGAAAGAGCGAAGAAAGATAGGGAGGGGGAAGGGAGGGGGAAAGGTAGAAGACGTAGCCTATAATTTATCTGTAGGAGTTTTTTTTGGTGAATACATAAAAGACAAGATGATAGCAGGTGTCTTCTTGTCTGCCATCATAGATAAGCTTTTGTCCGACGTAAGAATTTGCTAAGATTTTCTTGCACACGAAGTGTTGGTCTGGAATTTGTCTTGTTCTTGTAGGAACAAATTATTATTATTATTAAATTTTCCTTCGAAGGCAAATGATGTTTGTTTATATTCGTATATTTTTTTTGTTCTCCGAGGTATAGATTCTGCTATATGTCAAGACGGAGATCTCTTTCAAGAAAAAATATTGCATTTGTAAGGGCTCGAATCAAAAATCGTCGGATTAAAAGTTTTTTTATTAAAACAAATTAATAATGAAATATTGTTAACACATTTTAACATCAAAATCATGGCTATTTATATCCCTTTGGGGACAGCAAAAAAAAATCATGGCTATTGATTAATTGCTAAATTTTCAAAAAAAAAAAAAATCGAATCATTTCTTTATAATATATTTGGAAATGGATTTATTGATATATTTGTAGAAAAACAAGGAAATGAAAGAAAGTTATTATACTTGCCAATTTTAGATCACTACCGAGAAAAAAATAAATAAATAAATCTCTTTAGTTTTATCGATTTTATCATAATTCTCATTTTCTTTTGAAAAGGGAGAAAAGGAAGGGTTTTCTTCAAGTTCTCTTCGAGGCATGATACTGGGAATGCTCCAGCAATTTAATAAGAGATCTCGGGTCAATAAAATCAAGTCTTTTTTTCTTTCATTAGGTTGGCTTCGAACATTGCAAGAGGTCCAATGTTGGAACTCTACCGCAATTTAATAAGATTTTACTGTTCACTGATAGGACTAAATCATGTTTAGAAACAAGATTCAACCCGTGTTTTTAAAAGAAATAAATTTTTTTATTTAAAATTAATTCTTTTAGTGTTTTTAAATTATTTTCATTCATTAATATAAAAAATTATTTTAAAAAAATAAAAAAATGTTATCTTGATATATTTTTAAATGAAAAACACTTTAAATTACAACTACTATTACAATCTCAAACGGACCTTATCTTTTGTTAATCAATGTAAAATCACTTTTAAAAAAATTAAAATTTTTTTCAAATTAGATTTTTTAAATATTTTTATATTATTTTTTAAATAAAAAATATTTTAAAAATAATTATTACCATAATATCAGTATAATATCAATGAACATGTAACCATGTAGGTGGTGGTCCAGTGATAAGAGTTTGGGATCAAGAGGTTTGCTCTCTCTGTGGTCTCAAGTTTGAGCCTTGTGGTTGCTCATATGATGGTCACTGAAAGCTTATATGGTCATTAACTTCGAGTCCGTTGGATTAATCGAGGTATACATCCAGTGGTCCGCAGGCCGAACACCTATATTAAACTAAAAAAAAAAAATATCAGCGAACATGTAGAACAAACACTGAAAGAGAGCAAAATATCTTACCAAATGATAATCACAATCACATGACATCTCTTTGACAATCACCACGATCGTCGCCGAAAACATGTTCCATTTTGTGCTCAATTGTCAAAGGGAAGCCCCCTAATCACTCCTTTCCTAATGGGGATTTACCTCTTTATCCATCCTATAAATTATACCTAGATTGCTCCTGATTACTTGATTTTTCACTATTATTAACAAATTCGTTTCCTCGTATTAATTTCGAAGAACTCCAGTCCAGCCAAGCAATGAAAATTCAAAATCTTAATCATCATTTCAAACTCATCCCTGGGTTGTCGGAATAGATGAAGAATAAATTGACTTCCCATGCTGTAAAACCCCGTCGACATCTTAGCTTAGTGGCTTGCCGACCTGAATTGGGTTTTGCTCTGAATATTTTTATTTTACCAAAACAATTTCATTTTAATTCCTTTAAAATAATTATAACTTGAGTTAATCCACAATTCATAAATCATAACAGATCTCAAATGAGATCAAAATCAAGTTTGATTTTGTAGCTATAATTATAATCTCGGATTCAAATTTAAGATATGAAAGGAAATAATTCAATTTTCTCTGGGCATGGTCTGTCCTCAAAACTAAGATTGGGATGCTCCGATAAGTGGACTTGGAATAATAACCCTATAAATAACACAGCTACAAAGTAGTACCCCATTGTGCTAACACGATGAACCTAGGCTACACAGATATAATCATTCGTCTGCCATATATATATATATTTATATATATATATATATATATATATATATAATATATATATGAGCATGAGGTAGGTAGGTAGGTAGGTAGGTATTATATGATTAATCAATAAAAAAGTTAGTGCCCTGAACCTGAATCCTCTATTCATTTAACCATACAAAACGTTGTCTTCTTCGATTCTTCTATTCATTTAATCACATATCCACCAACAACGAGCTTTTTATTTTTTTTCAACTTACTAAAAAATTCCTTACCATGACCAATGAATGGACAATATATTTAAGAATAAACTATAAACTATAGTTCTCTTTAATTAATATTTTAAGACAAAAATCTTAGTAAATAACCAGAAAGGACCAATTTTCCTTTCGTTGCCTATTTCAATTCGAGGAAAGTACAGAAATATAGAGAGATTCCAGAATTTTCTTCTTTTTTTTATTTTTTTGCCTTTTGACCCTCGGAAGGCCCACCATAAAGGTTTCAAAGCACCCACCAAACTATACTTTAATAAAATTGCATGAAAACAATAAAAGAAGGGATAAAACATCCAAATATAAAATAATTGATATGTTCTCCGTGGACGATGCCAAGTTTGGACAACAGAGGAGCCTTTGCCCGGTAGTGATAAAGTTTCACCATACCCATCCTGTAACTTCCACCTAATTTATTAATGCAAGATCACACCTTCGACAATTTGCATCAGTTACGTGTGTAGTGTGTGGTAAAAAAGTATTTTTTAAATTATTATTTTTAATATGTTAAATATTTTTTTATTTTAAAAAATTATTTTTAATATCAATATATTAAAACGATATAAAAATATTAAAAAATTAATTTAAAAAATTCAGATTTAAAGAAAAAAACTTTCCTGACAACAGCTCCAGACACCCCTTGGACAATGGCCAAAAAGGTTCCTAAAAATGCAAAAAACAAGTTAGTATGACTGCTGTCATTCAATTAGATAAATCAAAATAAATCAAAAAACAAAACAAAATATGATAAAAATAAATAATAATTAATAATTAAAAAATAAATAAAAATCAAATTTGATATAAAAATACAATCAAATCAAATAATGAGAAATGAAATTAAAAAAAATTAATATACAAAAGATAAAAAAAATAAATAAAAATAAAAAAAACATCAAATTATGAAAAAAAACAAATAAAAAAAACTTATGTATTTTACCGGGGAGAAGACGGAGAAGAGAGGAGGAGAAGAAAAAAAAAACAAATCAGAGCCACATCATCAGTCTGTCACTGACTTGCGCCCTGAGATCTTAGCGTGTTGCTACTAAATCCGTATCGGAATGCTGTGTTTAGCTACCAAAAAACATTTATTTCTGAAAATTCCTGGTCCTCAAGACTCAAAAGAATTACAAACGTAGTACACAACATTATGAAGAATACATACAAAAAAGAACTGTAAGAATGAACTTGTAGTAATTGTTTCCCTATAAATTTTCTTGTAACAAATCTATCCTGGATAAACTTGGGTTCGTGATCATCTTCCCAAAATGGATCCCAGGTACCCAAATCACCATCATTTCTTAATTTCCTCCCAACTACCACCTGTAGCCAGGTTGTTCTTGCTCTTTGAACCTCCTCAAAACCCCATCAATGGCAACGTCAAAAGCATCCTTTATAGTCTCTAAACCTTCATCGGGTCTAGCATACAAAAACTTTGGTATATATTCAATAACTCTCTTCCTCAATCTCCTAATCTCATCCTCACTGTACCTCTCAAGCACTTTCCGAATAGAAGCAGTCCCATTTTTCACTTCATTTCGATCTATAAACACCGAATAGCTCTCTGCCTCAGCCGGCAAAAACCACTCATACTGATCATAAGCAGTTCTTTTCCAGAACAAAACCGGGATCGAACCAGCAATCATACAATCAAAAATCGACCTTCTTGTAAAACTATCACCCCTGGGCTGCAAACAGAATACAGAATCCAAGAACGTTTCAAGAATTATCGAAGTTCCATTAGAACATTTAGAACCATCACAATCCACAACTCGGCATGAACCAGACTCGTTCCTACAATGATTCAACAGCAGCCCTCGAAAATCATCCTTGATTTTGCTACGTTTAGCACCAGCAAAACAGAAAAGACTCTTCCTGTTACGATTTCGGACAAAATCCTGCCATTCGACAACATCATTGTCCGATCGAGGGTGGAATCCCGTAGGATAAGGAACACCAACATCAAAATAATCCCAGGGATTTCGCTCGATCAAAAGGCGAGTAACGTTTCGCATACCTGGCTTGTGAATGCAACTCGAACCCCATTCCTCGTCCTTGGACCGTCTAAAATCCCAGGATATCCTTCCCATCGTCAAGAAATGATCCCATCCATCATTTCTTGTAAAATACGGCTGGTCTTGAACCCACTTGAGCATCATCTCGCAGTGAAAATCACGTTCTTTAGCGGATGAGTTCTTGAGCCATAGAAATTTCCCGACAGCGAGTCCAACGTAGAATGGAATGTAAAAGGCTGTCGCATTGTTGGGGTCTTTAGTTCTACACTTATGATTCAAAATTCTGTTGTGGAAAAGAACTTCAGTGACAAACTGATCAGTCCCATACCAAGCAGCAGCAAGATTTTCCGGTACAACGCTGGAAATTCCAGCGGCCACAGGACCAAATCCGTTATTCGACAACGCAGCACAGCTCGAACTCCAAGGGTTCAATTCATCACAGTTGTTAACCACTTCATGGTTCAAAGCACTCGGAAGATCGTAGACAAAGATTTCACCAAACTCGCAGGAATTCTCCTCTTTCACTGTGCTGGCGGAGAACGAGGCGGTGGTGGTGGTGAGGGTTGGAGTGAGGTGGTGGTGGGCAGTGACGGGAGCCGGGAAGTGGTGGAGGCGATGACGGAAAGAACGAGGAATGGAGCGGAGAGCGAGGAGGAGGAGGATTTGAATGAAGAAGATGGAAAGGAAAAGGCATAACCGAGGTTGGTTTATGGAAGGGTAATGAGCAGCAAGAAACGCTTTAGGTGACCTGAAAGAGTCTTTTCTTCGGACATCAAGTGGAATTTTTGGTTTCTTGATTTGGGATTCAGGTGAAGATGAAGGGTTTGAGAGTGGAAACATCATCAGAATTTTACTTTCCCGGCTGGCCGGAAAGAATGGTGGTGGTGATGAGAGATGAAAGAGCGTGCCGAGTGGAGTTGTGTTCTTGATGTTTGTGATGTCTCTTAAAGAGAGAGGGGGTTGTGGACTTGTGGTGATGGGCACCAGTAAGGTAAGATCTCTGGTTAAAGAAGGTAACGGACGGTACGGTGAGTCAATTCACTATATTTGCAAAAACGAATCTAACGATTTAAATAGTTTTTGTTAGAAAATAAATAAATAAAATCCGTTAATTGATTATTGTTATTATGTTAATCATTTTAATATTTAGGACGCGTTTATGCATCGTTTGTAAATAAGAAAAAATATACATCTCTTTATCTTTTTATTATTTTATTTTTATCTTTGCAATAAAATATATTTACATTTTTTTTACATTGACTAGTTTATGGTTTCTCGTTAAAATATTATATGAATGTCAAAATAGTTTTAAAAAATAAAAAATAGTATGTTTATAAAAACTATAAAAATTATAAATATAATATAATCATATCAAAAATATATTAATTTATTCTAGTGTTTCTCGGAGATATCTTTTTATCTTGGAAAAGCAACTAAACTTAATTTCCAAGATGAATTTAACTCCATTAACCAATGACGTAATAGAGCCACGAGTACGTGGAAGACTGAGGCCTCACCGTCAGCAGGGACACCTAGGATTTGTCTCCATTGACCAAACTTGAGTTTGATTTTAGTTTTCATTGACAAACATGATTTTGTTTCAAAAACACTTCGGCTTCTCCAGCATGATAACGTGTAGAAAGTTCCTTTCGTATCGACAAACAACTGGATGGCGGTGACTCTCCTCCCCCTTTTTTTTTTTTTTTTTTATTACATCTCTTACATGCTTATTTATTAAGGTATTTTTTAAAGCCATAACATAGGATAGATATTTATTTTTTATCATATAATTAAAATAAAATAAAAATATTATTGAACATATTAAGTTTATAGTTTAGATTATAAAATTTGATTACTTAACTCAGGTTAATAAAAACTAATCCACTGCATTATTATCTTTAACCTTATTTGTTTTAAGTCAAACAACTTTTTACATTGGCATGTTTAATTTATATTTTAAATAATAAAATATATTTTTTTGGACTTATCAAATAAATTGATGTGTTCCTTTTCTTTTTGTTGTTTTTTTTTTCTTGAAAAATATGTGGTTCAAAAGCATGTGAAAATATAATTAGAAAAAAACTAAAAGTGAAGGAGAAGCTCATGTAGCCCAAGACTCATATTATTATTTATTAGAATAGTGTTTTGATGATATGCCCTATAAAAACCCTGGTTAGATTTTTCTTACATGATCCGGTAAAAAAAAAAAAGAAAAAGAAAAGGAGAGAATTTATATAGAAACTTTACCCTGGGAATAAGAAAGATTAAGAAAATTAATGTAGCAACTTTTAATGGATTAAAAGAATTTAAAAAAAAAATATGAGGATGTTAAGCATTTATAAGAAGGGTAAAATAAAAATAAAAAAAAAGGAAAGAAAATTTTATTCTTCCTCTATGCTGCTAGAGAGAGAGGAAAAGGATTTCAAAATTTCTTTATTTTTTTCTCTTGAAATTGATTGAATTTCATTATAAATCAAAGGGAAAATTTTGTTATGAAAAAAAAAGGGACCTAAAATCATATGAGATTATATTTTATTATGTTTTGTGTTAAATAAATTTTCATGTTCTTTTAAACAGCATGAAGGATGTTAATTAATTTTCAGACATTTTTTATTTATGATATAGTTTGGTTGGTATGTGTAAATTTTTTAGAAATTACCTTTTGTTGTAATAAAAAATTTAAAAACTAAGGTATTGTAAATTATAATTTAACTTAGAAAAGTTTCTATAGTATATTATGTGGTGTAGCATGTTTTATTTTTTAAAACTATAATGTATTATTTAATTAATTCATTGAATCTGAATATATAGACACAAACTTGATTAATTGTCCGTGTAAATATGAAACTGAGATATAAAAAAACTTTGTTAAAATTTTGATAAAAAATAAAAATAAAAAATCACTCTAATCTTAAATTAAATTATGATATTTTTATTTGTAAGTTATAAAGAGTGGAGGTTGTTACAATGATATCAGATGAAATTATCCTCCACCCAAAATTTACTTCAAATGACAAAAACGCTAGCACATTGTCATAGTTTACAGCAAACGGCACAGTAAAAGAGCAACGCCGTTATTGATGGAGGAAGCTATAGCTAGACTACGGTTTTTTTTTCATGGTTACGTCCGAAGAACGGAACGACTTGTAGCGTGAACGTTACAGCCGACAAAGTCGTTTGTAGTGTTGTGAACTGTGAGGGT
This sequence comes from Populus deltoides, assembly GCA_015852605.2. Lineage (NCBI taxonomy): Eukaryota > Viridiplantae > Streptophyta > Magnoliopsida > Malpighiales > Salicaceae > Populus > Populus deltoides. Next base: position 1,111,452 of record CM027581.2, read on the forward strand.
ACGGTATCGTGTGTGCCTTTGTATCTTGACACTTTAGTGCATAAACGGACACGTGGCAGCTCAAATATGGTGAATAAATTTGTAGTTTGGACCCACCTTGAAGACAAGTTAATTATTGACATTGTTTTTGCACATGTTTAGAAGGTTTGTGAGGTGATGATGTATTTTGTTTTGTTTTTTTTTTATGTTTTGCATGTATGTTATCCAATCTCGTCTTGGCAATTTATTTGATAATTTGTTGATGTGTGGTCTAGTCTTTTGTTGTTTGATTTTTTAAAATTATTTTTTATTTAATAATATAATAATAAAAAATAGATGGTAGCAAAACCAATTACCAACCTAATATCAGATATTTTGTAAATTAAAAGCTCTCTTTCCTAAAAATAACTCCTTATGGTCTAAAATAAGTTTAAAATGAAACATCCAAATAAAGTCTCTCTATTTTATATATAATTGAAGAAAAAAATAATGATAAATATGATAAAATTAAATTCTTAAAAAAATATAATTTTTATGTTAATAAAATATTCATGAGTTTTTTTTTCATATTAGGCACATAATAATTGAATAGGAATGTTAAAATTCCTATAAAAAACTATAATATTATTTGAAAAACATTACTAAATTAATTAATAGTTTTTTTATTGCATTTAAATATAAATCTAAATCCAAAAGAAAAGAAAAAACAAGAGCACTAATCAAATGATAGAATATTTGTTTGAAACCGTGATAATTTCATTGGAAATAAACCAAAATAATATATAAAGAGTACTTCAAAATCAATCAAATATTGAAGGATGAAATGAAAAGAAAAAAAATACAAAACCCAATAAAAATCCAATGTTTTAGGATAAAAATGGGAAAAAAAAATAAAAGACAAAAAAAAAATCTAGGCGTTTGAGAGTTTTTTATTTTTATTTTTTTAAGTAATTATAAACTCTCTTTTTTGTAACATGATATTATTAAACACTTTTAAAAACAAAACAAAACAAAAAAAATTAAAAAGTGAATTTAATGAATTTGAAATTATATGGAAACTTTTTGCACTCTTGACTTAATATTGGAAAAAAATATATAAGGGTACACATAAAGTTTACCAAGAAAAACACAAATGAATCATGAAGGAAAAAAAGTGAAAAACATAAAGTTTACCCAAAAAAAAAAAAGGTATCATTTAATAAATTTGGAATTATATGAAAACTTTTTTCATTCTTAACCTAATATTGAAAAAAAATAAAATAAAGAGATAACGTCCACATAAAGTTTACCTAAGAAAAATGGAGTAAAACCTATGGGGTCCCAGTCAAAGAATATTCACATATAAATGATGTAAGATTTAAAACAAGTATTTTATGATTGTTAAAGAAATTTTTAAAAAATATCAAAATAGTATGTTTTATATTTTATAAGTGATTGAAAGCTAAATACATTATAAATGTGATAAAATCATATTAAAGATCTATTTAAAAATTTTCAAAATAAGTAAAGACTTAAATTGAGACTTGAATTTTCATGAACAACTTATTATTAATGTTATTATTTTATATCAAATACATAATAATGAAAAAAAATATTAAAATTCAAATAAAAATTTATAATGGTATTTAAGAATAATATCAAAACTAAAAAATAAATGAAACTTGTAGAAATTTCCAGAGTTCCAAAAATATTAAAAAAAATTAACAAACGACTATTTGAAGATAATGTTACTAACAAGATTCAAACATGAGACGTTGAGGCTCTTTCTCACATGCTACCAACTGAGCTATGATATAAAATTATTATAGAATGATTTAAAAGTATGTTAAAGTGTTTTATTTTTATATAAACAGTAAATCACCAAAAAAAAATTCAATTGTTTTATATTGTTTAGGTAATTTGGCTTAATACAAACTAACTTATATGTTACTAATAAACAATTTCTTATAGTGATGGTCAATTAATTTTGTTGTGATAATATGATGCGTCTACTCTGTCATTATGAACTATAAATGATAGCCTCTAAGTATTTAATTATTGATTATGAATTGTGTGTGTGTGTGTGTGTGTGTGTGATCATAAAAGAAAAAAAAATAGACGAAAATCTATGACTACTTACTCCAACCCTTTTCGAATTTAAAACTTTCGAAGTTTGAAACTTGTTAGAAGAAAATCTAATTGTTTAAATTTTCCTTAAAAACATGATGATTTTTGCCTGCAGGGACAAGTTTTTATCGTCAAAACAAATTTTTTTTAATGATGTCTCAATAATTAATATTAAGTTACCAATGGAATTATAACTCAACTGATATCAATATCCTCTTTTTTCTTCTAGATTTCTCAGGTTCCATCTATTTTGCAACTAAAAAGTAGTTTAGCATCAAGTTAATGGAAGTACACTTGCATCAAATGTACACACTATATTTGCCTCCACGAAACCATATACTGGTCTGTGCAAGGTTTTTTTTTATTTATTTGGGTAATCACGGGTGTTCGGATTAACTTACATGTATCTCGTCTAATTTTTTAGGACCTTGAAGTTAACAACCAGATAAACCTCTAGTGACACTGAGATTTGTGACACTCAAATTGGTGATTTCTGAGGAGCAAACTCAGAGTCTGATTAGTTAATCTACACCCCTCATAATTTTTTTAATTGTATAGATAGAGTAACTACACGGTTTTATGAAAAATCTCCAATGTAATATGAGAGAAATTAGAAAAAATATAAAATTTAACATGGTTGATAATATACCTACATCCATAAAACCTTTTATTTTTATTCTATTAAAATAAAATTACTGTATTTATAATAAATTTTAATTCTCACAGGAAATTCAAGCCAACTAAGAAATCCTAGTTGTTCAGTTGCTATATATGTTTATGAGCCACACGAACTACAACATATAATCGCCTTATAACACGTCCAGATAAACATTTCTTTTTGTAGCCTGTTATGAAACATCTCAGCACCTAAGGTGGCCATAGCAACTGATCTTCACTTGTCAATCTTAAATTTTAGCAGGAATTAATGTAAGATCTAACAAATGTACGCAAGGGATTCAAATGAATGTAAGATCTAACAAATGTACAAAATGTCCCAAGCACCTAATAAAATGAGCTGCAAGAAAATGCACTCTAATAGCACCATCGATCAAGTCTCGAATCGCCAACCAATCTCTACATTCGTTCTCCTTCCTATAGATATGACAAACTTGAAGAGTCAAATGTTTATCAAGAAGATCCATGATTCCTCTAAATGAAGGATCCCTGACATTAATTTTACATATTCTTTTCAAGTGTTTAAACGTTAGTCCTGCTTGTCCTCGGATTCGGCTAGCTCGTAGGTTATGTCCATCACTGTGTTTTTACTTTTTACACTGATCAAAAATGGACTATCTAATTACTTCGAATGATTCCAAGCCCACCAAACTACCTTTGGAATAATCAGTGGTGGGGTTCTAAACTTCTAATTAAGGCTTCAGATACCTCTAAACACCATCCTTTAAAGGTCAAAGACGACACCTCTTTTACATTCTTTTGAATAAAGTTATGCACAAGCATGCCATCTTACATTCTTTCTTTCTTCCTTCCTATAGAAAGAAAGAGAACAGAAGACCAGTGCAGTAATGGAGGCACAAGATTAGGAATGTCATTGTCACTCAACATCTGAATAGAGTGCATAATCGAGTCAGATTTTTATTTTGTTTAATAAAAGACAAATGGATATGTGTAAAATTCAAACCGATTAATTTTACGAGGCTTAGAGATAGGTCATGAGAGGTTGATGGATCTGTATCCAGCTCATTATCTACATTGTTTTTTAAAAAGAAATCCCAAGAAAATACATATAATTTCTTACGTATTATTTCCATCTTGGATTTTGTTTTATAGCTCCTTTTGTTTTGTTCAGAGAATTCTTCTTAAGATGTTGCGATTTGTGAAATCGGAGATTTATTAATTTTCTAGAAAATACATATAATCATAACCCTTTATATATAAAAAAAAAAACTAGAAACCCCTAATAATATTAAATAGAAAAAATATTCCCTTCAAATAAAAAAAAACTAGAAAAAAACACTATAACAAAGAATAAAAAATAAAATTAACTAAGAAAAATATCTACCTTCTAGAAAAAAAACTTAAAGAATATAGTTGTAGATATTTTAGATCTTTAGCAGCTATTCGACTCCAATTTGATATAATGGCATCTTTACACGAGAAAAGTTTGAGTGGGAGTCACTTTCCTTTAAGACCTCAACTACATGTGCACACGACATATGATGACTTAGAAAAACTTGGCTGGGATCAAAGAATACTTCAAGAACTCTAAAACAGCAAGATTGGGTATGTCACAAGTAGCAATTTTGTGCCATCATGTGATTCAAATTCAAACTCATCCTAGCCAAATGTTATATTTACACGATAAGAATAGTCTTCTAAGATCTTTAAATTCTCACCCTTTTTTTTCAAGATTCAAAAATCAAATCTCAAACAGTAACCATCTTGATTTCGGTGCTGAGTGTGGAGATAATAAAGGCACACATCAAGTTGTATATCAGAAGGGAAGGATCCAATGCTACTAATCAAGGGACGAGCTTTGGTGGTTTGTTGGGAAAAATCATGGCTGAAATTGAGATGTGCGCTCCCTCTTTTCCAGCTATAACTATAGAGGTTAATTTAGAGAGAGCTAAACCAAGCAGCAAGAAGAAGCAAAACATAGTAGAGCAGCTGTTTGGGCAGCAGTTGCAGTAGCAGCAGAGAGAGAAGTGTGAGGCAATTACAGAGATTTGGGAGTCGGGTCGAGTCGGGTCGAGTCGAGGTATTCCTCCTCCTCCATTGTTGTGGACTATAGTTTTCACTCCATCTAATAAAATTGGTTGCTTCTTAGATTTAGACAACTGTCGAGCCAAGTTAAGTTGTTGAGTTTTGTATCTGAGCATGACTAAACCGATCCTAATCGGCCCCAAACACAATACAATGGAAACTTACTTATAATATATGTGTTCAGAATTAACCCTCACATGTCAAGCTTATATTTTAGGAGGAATTAATGAAAGATCTTAAAACTGTACGTAAAGTATTTATATATGCAATGCATGAATAATGAATTTTATTTATACAAACAGTTTAATGAACTGGGATACCGGGCCCCGCTGTAGATATTTTAATAGAGATATAATTTATGAATGGCTACTTCGTCTTCCATCTTGCTTACTATTCAAAAAGAATTCTCTTGATGATGGTGAATAATCTGTAGCAGCAGTGGACCCAGCTAGCAGGGATGTCTCATTGGCTGGTCCTTTCCTCCCAAAGGATGGGTTAATCTTAAACAAAGAAAGGGCACAGCTTCTGCTGGTGGTGTTTCTACGTGATGAGCAGGTTGTGTGGATCAGAGACTTCTCCTTTCACACTGGTTTGTGTTCAGATCAGTTGTGGGGGATTGATCTTATTGGTCTTGAGATGGCTTGGTGTGCGGGTTATAGGAGAGTGCAGCTGGAGGTGGATTCGAAGTTAGCTGTGGACATATTACTCCAGCAGAACTCGTTGCGTGGAGATTATGCTCACCTGATTTCGGCTGTTCAAGCCATGCTTCGCCATCCTTGACAAGTTGATCTCTCTCACTCACATTTTTCGGGAAGCAAATCGGGCAGCGGATTGTTCAGCGGATTGTTTAGCATCCATTGCTTATTCTTCTGACATAGGCATTGTCTATCACGAGGAAGCACAATTGGGGTGCTCGAAGATCTTGCTTGAGGATATTAGTGGCGTCACAAGGCCTGTATTGTGTAGTATTTAACTCTTTCTGGAGCCTAGCTCTCCTTGTATTCATAAAACAATCCTCTTAAAATATTATTTTTTGTAGGTTTAATCCGAGACTCTGTTTTTACACTTACCATATATCAAATGTGGAGTCTTTGATTCAAATAATTCGAAGCCCACCAATCTAGCATTGAAACAATGCGTGGTGGGGTTCTAATTAACGTTTAAAACTCTAAACACTATCGTTTAGAGGTTCAATGAGACGCAGTTTGTTCCCTCAATTACATTTTTTTGAGTAAAATCATGCACAAATTATCACCATTATTTAGCTGCCAACCTCTATTGCCATTAATGTCTTCTACTAAAAAACATTTGAAAAAAAATCTCTCATTTGTAACCAAAACTTGAGGCCTAGAAGCCTAAAATTGAGGCTGAAAAGCCGTTAACAGGACCATTGATGAGGGATATTAAAACGTTTTACAACTGAAAAAAGGTGATAAAACCTGGTTTTTTACCTCTCAATTTTCTACTTGCAGGATTTCATTGATCAGTAGAAGCAAAACTATCGACAAGGAAATAAAATTAGAAGAGTTTCAACGAGTTGGTGCAGTGGATAAGAAAATATGTTCTTTTTCTTATTTTCTGAGTTTAGATTTTGAGACCAACATTAAAAAAAATTGTTATCAAACACCAAGTCTTATATATGCCTCCTCTATGAAGTAGAAGCAACAATCAAAGCCTAGTTAGGCATGCCACAACCACAAGCGAACAAGGCCATTTAACATAACATATAAGAAATTGTTATCACCTTAAGATCTGGAGAGCTCAACTCAATCCAAAGGAACTCGAAAACACCATTTCATAGAAGAGCAAGAAATCTTCAACATGACAAACACAAAATCTAAATGAAGAGAAATTACAGAGTTACTCCTTCTGCTTTTTCAAGAGCAAAGGTCCAACATTGTCTCCAGTAGCTTTGTTGTGCTTTACATGGCTTCCATCACACAGAGGGAAAGTCCCTGACCTCCAGCATCTAAGATTAACCAATGCAAGTTATTATCAAGAATTTGGCAAGCAAATGATTTTTATGAGTATATATTATTTCTTGGCTCCCAATTTAATTAATTTATCTTGGTTGTGATCTTGTTACAAAAAAATTGATTGTCAATATATTTAAGACAAGTGACTGACATATAGACAATAATCAAAATATAGAAAAACAAGCAAGAGTGATCCACAACAGAGACAGATGATAAACAGAGACAGATGTATACCTGCAATAAGCAGTGAGTGGCTTGGAGAGTTCAGCAACCATAACAGAGTCCACCACCTTCTCTTCAGTCTTTCTAATTTCAGGGTTTATAGCTTGAGCTTCTGCTCTCACCACCACCAAACTCCTTGGCCTTGCAGCTGCAATATTTGGCTTGACCCCTCCGATTCTTGATTTGCTGTAACAAAAACTAGCGCTACATACGGATGCCATTGACATGGTTAATAAATGTGTAGCCTTTGTTCCCCACAAAATTTCTTGAGAATTCTCTGGCTCAAATTCTTAGTTTGTGAAGGAAAGTGGGTTGGTGGTGAAATTTATGTGCAGAGTTTGAAAACTGTGTGTTGAACTTGTGGAGAACACACGATATGGTGAAATGTGTGGATGCTGGTGGTTCGTGGGCATGTTTTTATATGGATAATTGTTTTTCACTCAGATAACTATTTGGAGCACAGTACTTTCGTCGGTGAGGGTTGTGGGTGAGAGAAGTTGAGTTGACATGGGTTTATTAGGTTTTTTTAATAAAAAGACAGTCATTTAATCATGGTTAACATGTGGGATCACTCAAGTTTTACTAAATCAATTCTCTAAATAATTCAAAAAAAAATCAGATCTTGCATCGTTTGGTTTGTTTAGATCATAATCTTTATCATAGTAAAAAAAAAATCAGAGCTTAAGATTTTTTACTTAAAAACTCGTTTTCAACATATTTTTAATCAAAAACACTGTAAGAACCTAAACACCTCATGGCTTTAAAAAAAATCCAAAGAAACACCCAAAAAACTAAAATCAATTCGAATTCAAAAATCAACCATAACTCAGATCTGTTATCCACAAACTTTAAAGGTAAAAAAAACATCTAATATTAACTTCACATATCATATAAAAACTATGTGACATAAATATTATTCGTTTTTGCGGTTTAAATCGATGTTAATGACACTTTTCTCTCTCTACCATCGTAATATGACGACCTCTTTTTCTCTCTTCTTTCAACCAGGTACTAAAAAATAATAAAAATAAAATTTTGTACCAATATTGAATTGGAAAAATAGTGAGGTGCTGAAATTGTATAATTTGTTTGATTTTTAAAGTTCAAGGATCAAAGTGCATATTTTATAAAACTTATGGCATGCCACTCATGTTTGACGTCCTTTTTCATTTTGGTCCCTCTTCTTTCAATCCTATATTTTCATAAGAAATCAAAATCAATTGGCCTTTAATTAGGACTAAATCATCAGGAAAAAAAGTTTGAGGACTAAATTGAAAAAAAATAAAATTTTACACAACTCATCCATAATAATATGTGAGGGAATGAAAAGTCTTGCACAATAAAAAAAACTTGTGCATTTTAGAGTAATATTTAATATAAAAACTCTTTAAATTGGCATAAAAAGCATTTGATGATAATTTTTCTATAAATTTCCTTTTGTTCTAACAAGTAACAAACACTTCCCCCAACTATGTTTTTTTTTATCGTTAAATAAGATCATATGTTAACTTGCACACACAATTTAAATTTAAATATTCTCCATCTATACTAAATAAATGGATTTGGGAATAATAATTTAAAATGTTCCAACTTAAAAAATTATAGAATTGTCTTATTCTATATATTTAAATCTTGAGAACAACAGTTAAAATAATTAAATTTCTTTTACTAGTATGGGAGATACACTTTTAAAATCATCTTAACAAAAATATGTGTTAATTAGTTTAAAAATAATTTTTTTTTTGAAAAGAAAAGCCTACTCAAGTTTATGCCCACTCTCCATTAACATACATCTTCCATTTTCAAGGTTGTTATGATTTTACTATCCATTAAAAAGAAATTTAAAACAATAAAAGTTCTATCATTTTTTTTCACTAATGTTAAAATAAATTTTAAAAATTATAAAATTACATTATTTTAATATATTTTTTAAAAAATAAATTTTACCACGGTTTCAAATACTATTCTATACTAGCCAACGTTGACATTATAATTTCTCATCCACCAATCAAATCAATCCACGTTACCATCCCTCTTCAAATGATCGTTCCAGCAACTTAACCCCAATCATTAACGGCACAAAAGATACTTTAAGGTAAATTCAAAGTAATCCCTCAACAAGACACTTTTATTCAATATAGTCCCAAAATAAAATTAAGTCCCCAATTTATAAAAATTTCTTACGTGTCTCAACCTTAATTTTTTTTTATGGATAGCTTACCTTTGATTGGACAAAAAAAAACTTAAGTCTCGTGCATGAAAGTTGGCCTTGAGTTATCTTTAATCAACCACAAAAAAGAAAAGATTCCTTTCATCTAAATTATCACAAATCTTTAATAAAAAAATAAAATCTGATGAAATTAATGTCATTATATAACGTAAAATCCAAATAAAAACATTAATGAACACGTACAAAAGAGAAAAATTCTGAAAAATAAAGGATCTATTTATAATTAAGTTTAGCTTGGGAATCTATTTGAAACTATGTAACTAATTCAAGGACTAGTTTGGAAGTTTCAGCAACAGTTAAATAACCTCCATCTCTGACACCGAAACAAAATAAGCTACTTGATGACGATCTCTAATTAAAGAAACATTTGTTCCTTCAAATACAAAATTCCCTCTCTCTCTCTCTCTCTCTCTCTCTCTCTCTGCACTTCAATTTCCATAACCATGAAAAGAGGAGGGTTTGCATGTGGATTTGGATTCAGCAGGTGCTGTTGTTTGCTCTTGATTTTGGTCTGTGTAAATGGGAGATCCGATAAGGAAGTAAGGGAGAGGTTTTATGGGAATTTGGTGAATTCATCAGCACCTGATAATGGAGAAGGAAGTATTGCTAAAATGTTTGATCGTGTTCTTGAAAAAGAGTTCTCTGACAATGATCAGCCTGAAGGTAAAGAACCCGTTTTTTATTTTGCTTTAATTTTAGTTCTTTTATGTTCTCTGAAGGTTTTTAGGCTTGTTTTTCGTGGTTAATGTGAATGAAGGACTCGAAATGGTAGAGTGAAGCATATTTTTAGTAATGTAAGATGTTTATGCAAAAGGGTTTTGCTTTAAAGTGCTTTTTTAAAAAAGAAAAAATGCGAGATTTAGTAATATATTTGGTTGTGTTGAGTAAGAGAAGATAGAGTTTGATCTTAAGAGAGACCCTTTGTTGTTTTAGTTTCGTATAAGTGTTTTTTTATTTTTTTCAATTAAAGGAGCATGTTTTTTTATAGCTATTAAAAGGTTGTTAGAGAAATGATAAGTGGTGAAAAAACTTCAGATAAAATATGGGTTTCCTTGGGCACATCCTAGGATGGTGAAGTGATGGCTTGAATATAGACCTTTTTTCTGGCCTGGTTGTTCCTGAAAAACCAAACCAGTCTCCCTTGGAAACAGGGCAAGGGGTTAAAAAAAGGGGGGGGGGGGGGGGGGAAAGAAAGTAAAGTTGTGGGGAGTGCGTGTCTGGATTTAGCCCGTGTATGTGTTGGCTAGAAATTGTTTAGTCTGGCCTAGCTCTGGCTATGAATGCTTTGGCGTTTGTGGTATGCACCTTTGCATGGTTAGCTTATGGCTTGACTTTCTATGGCTTATGGTGGCTATCTCTGTGTGGCCAAGGATTGGATATGTATTTTGTTGGGTGGGTCCTGAACATTTTTCATGGAGAAGGAGATATCATTGGTGGAGAAATTGGTGTGTTGTCATTGGCTAGCCATGGTGACTATATTAGTTATTGTGTCATACTATGGTTGTTGTGCTACATGGGTCATTGATGAAAATATTTGAGACAGACAATGTCATTGGCGCATTGTGCCTGTTGTTCATGGAAAAAGTTGTGTGCATAGAAAAAAATTGTATGCATGAAAAGTTTGTGTGTGGCTCCTGGGAACCCAGAAAAAATACATAGAAGGATGTGCCGAGGCAGGATTTAGGAGACAGGATCAGTGTTGGTGTCGGGCTAAAAATTCCAGCTAGCCAGCTGGAATTTTTTTCCTTTCAATTTGAGTATTATCAGGAAATATGAATCTGGGTTCAGTTTTTATGACCGGTGAAAAGACTTGATCGGTTACAGTAAACTGATAAAGAAACAAAGTAATGTGAAGCTTTCTTGAGGCAAATCTGAAACTTTAGTAATGTAACTGAATAAGTGGGTGAAGATGAGTTCAAGTCGATATTGATGAACATGTTAAATAATGTTGTTAAGAAGAGAATGTGAAGCTGAATAATAGTTTTGAAAGATTGAAGGCAAAAGGAAATTAGTTGTCAGTTAACAATGATATAAATAATACTTTTCAGTAAGCTTATAGCTGAATAAGAATGACTTAACAGGTAACTGAAAACATTTATTGTCAGTTCAAGGAATTCACTGAAATGTATAAGAAGTTAAGTTTGCAACGGGAGAAACATATAGCAAATTGAACAGTAGGTCCTTTGACAACTGCATTGAGATGATATTGATCTCTATGGTTTCGGTCTTCCCTTTGAATTTGAAGAGATTGAAGGTTTTCCACTCGACTATAGTTTACTTGAAAGTTGACAACTCATTATCATGTTTGTTTCCCTTTTTTTGACACTTGAAATTTGACGATTCATTATGTCTCTATGTCATTTGGTTTGACTCAAGTTTAATGATCTCTTGACATGCCCTATGGGTCATAGGAGTTTCTGTTATGAAAGTGGAATGGTAATTACCTGTGGCATTCTATCTTTTGGAAATTTTCTGGTTTCAATGTTGTTAGGACGATATTTAATTTGGTTCTTATTTTTACTTCACTAGGTTCTGATGGAAGCAGCTTCAACAACAGTGTAGCTGACCAGCAAGTAGGTTTATTTTTCTTTTAATTATTTGCATTTACTGGTTGTGGCTTGAGCTTTAGTTTTGCTTTGCTGAATAAGTGCCCTACAAAGCGAATTTGGAAGCTTTGGCCTTACTCGAGTTTCTTGCTAAAAATATTAGATAAATAGTAAGGAAAAGAAAATCAGGTTGCTAGTGATCTTAGCTTATGCAAGATTCATACTCTGTTAATCTACGATGTGGCTGCAACCCCCATCTTCTATACTGAGGAGAAATTATATCTTTTTTAGCATATAATATTTTATTTTCACCCCAAAAATATGGTAGGACCAATATCTTCTCTTTCATACGCCAGTACTATTTAACATTAATACTGTCTAGGTATTGTTATCTTCAGTTTTACCTAGTCAAATCGAATGTTCGTTGCTACTGTTTGTTTCTTTATGTTGTTGCTAAAAGAGGACTTCTGGTTATGTTTTCACAGGCTGTTTTGGAGACTGTTGCTAAAATCACTCATGAGAAGGGCAAGAAAAACGATACACAATTGGCTAAGTATGGAAGCGTGTAAAACATTTTCTCGTGGGAATTATTCCATTTTTTACCGTATATTCTAAGATATGGTTTCCTTTACCTCTCTTTCTGTACATAAGTGAGATTCTGATATCACATATATCTTCCTTTCCTCTTGTTGTCAGTGGATCTAGACCTTTCCAGCTTCAAGATGTATTTTCGCTGGAAAATGAGGAATCTGAGGATATGGCAACCCTGATTGACAAAAAGGTGTGCTGAAATTTGGTATCCAGTCCCCTGTGTGAAATTGTTTAGACAGATTCTTGGATCCAGTTCTTGGTTTCTATGGACCTTCCTTCTAACTTTCTTATCTTGCTAATTGTAGGACAATGTATTTGTCATGTCGAACAAGAAATCCAAGTATCCAATTCTTCAAGTAGATTTGAGGTGAATGACTTTCAGATTTTGTTGGACTGTATACAAGAGCAGATACTACTCTTGAGAAATTGCTGTATGATTAGCTGCTGATTTTCTTTTTCTGTGCAGTTCTTGCATCTATAGTATTACCTGACTTAACTGCTATTATTAAGGTTCCGAGTTTTGATTTTATGTACCGTTAATTTATCATTATTTTTTCACATACCTACAGATTAATTTCTGATCTAGTGGTTGCCATAGTTTCTGCTGCCATTGGTGGAATTATCTTTTCTTGTTTGGGTCAACCGGTTAGTATCTGTGTATTGTGGTTTTATTTGTCTTCAATTTCTAGTATATGTTTGCCTATACTCATCTTGTTGTCGATGCTCAGCTATATCATATGATTTATGTAAGGGTGCAATATTTAAGGTAATTTTTTATTTTGACATGTAATATGTATGGCAGGTTATTGTTGGCTATCTTCTAGCAGGTTCCATCATTGGACCAGGGGGTCTGAATTTCATCAGTGAGATGGTACAGGTATGTGATTTTTTATTTTTTCATTTACCTTTTCATTTTGCTTGCTTCATTTATTATAGCATCATTGACACACTGGATGGGGAATGCAAGTTTTAGGAGCTATCAAATGAAGTTCTGCTACTTTTTAGGGTCATTTTATGTGAGGTTTTTGAAACAAAATTCCAGATGGTAATAAGCTGGTAGGACAAAAATGGTTGTCAGTCAAGTTGTTTCCAAATCACCATTGACTTTGTTGGTGCTCATAGCTTAGCAACTAATAATTATATCCATATGCCCCAAAAATCCCTCATTAGGTGCCTATTATCTGGGAAACCCACACATAAAGAATTTGCCATCATATTCACAATAACATTGGTGACATTTTCTCTTGTTCTTATCACAGGTCGAAACTGTTGCACAGTTTGGTGTTGTGTTTCTTCTTTTTGCGTTAGGACTGGAGTTTTCTTTGACTAAGGTAAGATCTAGGGAAGTTATTTGTCATAAGATTTTCTTAATTTATTTATTTCTTGATTTAGAAAAGCCATTCTAATTCATCATCAATGCAGTTAAAAGTTGTGGGCCCTGTAGCTGTTCTTGGAGGGATGCTTCAAATTGTAATTTTTATGTGCTTGTGTGGCATAGTTGCTGCGGTATGATGCTTAATGTGTGTTACTTGGTTATGATGGAAATTTGTGTGATTTGCCAAATTGGATACTAAGCTTGCACCACCTTTAACTTTGCAGATGTGTGGAGCAAAGTTGTCTGAGGGTGTATTTGTGGGTTCGTTCCTGTCAATGTCATCAACAGCAGTGGTACTGTTATAGACTTGTTTCTGACACTATTATATCTCTTTTCCGTTTGATCACTCCTTATCAGTTGCAACATATGATGCATTCATTTTCAGGTGGTGAAATTTTTGATAGAACGGAATAGTAGTAATTCTCTTCATGGTCAAGTTACAATCGGGACCCTGATTTTTCAGGTTTTCTTTATTTCTTACTTTGTTTATATTTATATATAAGCACGTCATTAATGATATGTTGAGCTTTTTTGAAATTGGTTTTCTGATGCACATCCACTTGTCTGATCTTGTGAATTGTTTCAGGATTGTGCTATTGGTTTATTATTTGCTTTGCTTCCAGTTTTGGGTGGCAACAGTGGCGCTCTGCAAGGAATGATTTCAATGGGGAAGTTGTAAGTTGATTTTTGTCACCCTTCTTCTTGTTGTTGTGTAAATTTGTCCCTTTTCTTTTGATAATGGAAGCTAATTATTGTTATTGGTTGATTGCCACATCCCCCCCTTTTTTTTGGTATTCTGTAACTTTTCTCCTCCCCGAGTTTTTATTTACCATGAGAATGACCCCATGTAAATAATCTTTAACGAATCTAATATCTATTGCTCATGAACTTCAGGTTATTGGTCTTGTCCGTATACCTCACAGCTGCATCTTTTATGTCCTGGTCGTTCGTTCCTCGCTTTCTTAAGTTAATGATACAGCTATCATCTCAAGTGAGTTTTTTATGGTCTATTTTTTTTGTCTCATTTTATTTGCATGGCTTTGTTTGAGTACTTGCCGGGTTGAGTAGGGCCTCTGTCTAAGCACACTCCTTATGTTCCACTTGTGTTTCAGACAAATGAACTTTATCAGCTTGCTGCTGTTGCTTTCTGCTTGTTGTCTGCTTGGGTAAGTGAAAAGGATATGTACCTTTCTTGTCTATTTGAAATAGTTGCATGCAACAGATCTTCCTACTGAATATTACACGGTAGATTTCAACTTTCAAATTGTTTAACATAATTTTTGGTCATTTGTGTAATGACAAGGATTCCAATATCACAAAGATATTTGCAAACAATAACATCTAAATTGGCAATAGCATATCTACATCACATGTTTTTGCTTTCTTAATGATTTGTTATTTTAACTTATATGCTAATTTTGATTGGATGAGAGACTGCTGCTTCATTTGAACTGAATCTATATTACCAGTCTAAGTTTGATAGGTGGTTGAAACTCTGACTTCAAGGTTGTAAGGTTTTCTGTCCATCAGTTAGATGCTCAAAAGTTCAATTTCTCAGCAGTTCTTCAGTTTTTTATGTTTTCTCTAAGGATTTGATAGCCATCAGCGCCTTTATTCTGACCAGGGAAAATGCTTGCTTTAAGAAGTTTTCTGCATCTGAAAAATGTCATTTTGTGTATTTTGATCCAAAATTCTAATAATACAAACTTGCAGAGTGGAACAACATAGTTTTAAGGCAGAGAATTTAAGCAAGCCTAATATTGAAAATTTTCAAATTTATAAACATCACCTTTTTTCTGCTTGACATATGGTTTGTCATATTATTAGTTTGGTTCCTTGACTATGCTAAGGAAATTCATATGGTTAAATCGAGAGTTTTCATCTTTTGTTAACAGTAGAGGTTATGATGCTGAGCTGCAGCGTATCATGACTCGGTGCAGCACAGTGCTGCTTTGAATTTTTTGTGTCATCATGTTCACTTTATTTTTTGGATTTCCTTCTACTATTTCAGTGCAGTGACAAGCTGGGCCTAAGTCTTGAGTTGGGTTCATTCGTGGCTGGAATCATGATATCTACCACCGACTTTGCACAGCATACTTTAGAACAGGTATTCGTCTGTGCAATGGATTGTGTGCCAAGTTTTGCCAGTCATGTTAGTATCTTAAAGTAGTATGTAAGTTATATTCTCAGATAATATGGAACTGATTTAAATTTCTTAGTTGACTCTGGATCTTTGCAACTTGTTTCAGTTGCTGCACTTCTCTACTAATCATGCAACTATCAGCTGTAGTTGATGGACATCACTGTGCTACTCATTCCTGCGTTGGAACTATTCTCCATGTGGTTATGTTATGTTATAATATAATGAGATTGATATGTTTTGAATGACTCTGTACTTTGTAGGTGGAACCAATCAGGAACCTGTTCGCAGCTCTCTTTCTTTCTAGTATTGGAATGCTCATACATGTACATTTTCTGTGGAACCATGTGGATATATTGCTAGCGTCTGTGATTCTGGTTATTGTTGTCAAGACAACCATTGCTGCTGCAGTTACTAAAGCCTTCGGATATAGCATCAGGACATCATTCCACGTGAGTTGGCTTGCTATGCTTGTTGGCAAAAGAGAGACAAATTGAAGATGAAACTTCTCTCTTTCCTTTTTTTTCCCGGACATAAATCAATGTGCCGTGATGCAGGTTGGAGTATTGCTTGCTCAAATTGGAGAATTTGCTTTTGTTCTTCTGAGTCGTGCCTCCAATCTTCATCTCATTGAGGTGAACTCTCTCTCTCTCTCTCTCTCTCTCTCTCTCTCTCTCTCTGTTCGTGCTCATGCATGTGTGGAGGTTAGGATGCCATTAAAGATGCAGATGCATATTTTTTTTATCATCAGAAAATCACAGGTTTGTTTGGGACTAGGATTTAGTAGTTCTTGAACCTATAGCTGGTTTCAGATTTGATGTGACGACAAGACATCCGTGTTTTAGTATTGCTTGCACCTACATGCACACTTACTCATCCTTCATTAATTTAATCATGTTGGTGTTATAATGCAGGGAAAGATGTATCTTCTTCTTCTTGGAACAACAGCTCTTAGTCTGGTTTGTTTCTTTGATACTTCCAAATGGAATGATAGCTTTATAACTATGTGTTGTCTCTTGTAATAAACATTTACTTGATCGATGGTCATTCAGGTAACAACTCCTCTCCTGTTCAAGTTGATACCTAACGTCATGAATTTGGGCATCCTTTTGCAATGGTTTCCATCAGAGAGCAGCACTCCAAATAAACGGTTTCCATTGGAGAATGGTACTCCAAATGAGGTTCTCCCGCCCTCCTTGTTTGTGTGTTTGTGTGTGTGAATGTACATGCAAGCGCCTGTGCATGGACTACAGTGTAATTTATTTCGTCGGAAGACTGCATGCTGAGAATGTTTTTGGTACTCATTGAAGCATATTGAATCCCATGTAAAACTGTCTTAAGACTTGACATGCTGACACATCCTGTGTTTTTCTGATCGATAGCATATCTTGGATAGGGTATGCCATCTCTGTTCTCCTGTAGGTGCCCCCATGTCTTACAGCTCTTTGTGAGTGTATTTACTGTTGTTTTTAGCTAGTGAATTTATTTGGGAGGATATTATGTAGGAATCTAGGGGTTTTTTTTATCAAAATTCTGGCAATGTATCCACCATGAATTAGAGAATTCATATCCTAGAACCACAAAGTCATTGGCAGGCAGTTTGGTCTTTGCCAATCATGGGACTGTGATTCAGAACACATCTTGAAAGTTGAATATCTGCTTGCCTCTCTCGTCTTAATTTGCTTCTGATTTTTTTTTTTTTCACTGCTTTTAAACATTTCGAAGACAACTAACTTACTATGTTTTTACAGGAAAGAGTTTCTATGATTGAAGTACGTAACAGATTGTTGTGACCTTCCACATTTTGTCGTCTCGTCACCTAATTTTCTTGGGAATTTGTGAATACAAGGATTTCATCCCACTGCTGATTCCACAGTTGAGCTTTCCGAGTGACCAGCCAGACAATCAAGAACTCTCATGTACATAGATATTACGTTCCACGTTCATTGGCTCTTGCATTTGTATGTATATATAAATATTTTTTTTTTGGCTCATCAGTTGATCTATTTTGAGTATGCTTGTTTAAGAGAGGCACCTCTTGAAAAACATGAAATTTTTCTTCTTCATGCTTTTCAAGTGTGGCGCGCTTCACAAATAAACATATTTTTTTTTGCCTATTGTAACCTCAAAATTCACAATTAGTCCCATAGTTTTTTATGAAGATCAATCATCTATTAGCAAATCAATCAAATGTTCAATCAAATGTTAAAGAAAGAACTAAAAATAATTAATTAAAAAAATAAAAAACTTGACTCGAGTTATTATGTTAAATTTCTGGCTTAATTTTTAGACTAGCATAATTTTGTACAAAACAAATTGAATAAAATAATAGAGGTTAACTCTTTAGTAAACTTAATAAAAAACAATATTAAAAAAATCAATTAAAAAATTATCATAAAAAAACTTAAATTAACTTGATTATCTCGCGACTTAGAATATAAATATAAGATTATGATAATCGCATAAAAAGAAAAATAAAAAAAAATTATGAAGTATAATGTTTAATAATTTAATATCAAATAATAAAATTAAAAAATAATAATTAATTTTAAAAATAATTTTAAAAAAAGTTAAATCAGATTAGCTTGTTGCTTCTTTCATTCCATGTCCACTTCATCCATATCCATTTCAAATCGGATTAAGCTTGCATTAAGATTTATATAAATTCTGAGGTGTAATTGAAATAAGTTTGATTTTTTTTTATTTTTATCTAGTTTTAAAAAAATATATTATGCTTGATAAAAAAAAAAATTATCACCAACTTGTATATTCCCGAGCATACTTGTATTAGGATTGGCCAATCTCTTAAAATTATATTAATTTATCTAATTTAAAACTGCCATTGGATCATCTAATCAACTTTTTTTTATCAAAACATTATTATTTAGTTTTTTTTTTCCTTTAGTTTGACCTAACATGGTATAGTAAAGTCCAACAAATCACTAAAATACAACGCATTCAGCTAAATTTTATCAAATCAATTTTTTATTCTATTTAATTAAAAACTCAACTCGAACATCAGGCTATGCGAGTTTAGTACCAATAATTATTTTAAGATCACATGGTAAAATATATAAAGAATAATTACAAAAACTCTCCAATATATTTTTATAAATTACATTTTTTATTATATAACTTATATATTCAATAACAATTTACATGGAAATATATTTTATTTAAGATTTTTTAATTTAATTTAGGATGTAAAATATAATTTATAAATTTACAATTAAAGAAAATAAAATTTAGATTATTGCAAGAATTTTTATTATCCCAATATATATTCCTAGTTTAAAGAAGAGTTGAAAATAAAAAATCAAAGAATGGTAAGACGAGCCAAATTCTTCTTCTTGTTGTTATTTTTTAATTATGGTTATCCAAACCAGTTTATACATATCTCGATTAATTTTTTAAGATCCTAAAAGTAATGATTAGATAAAATTGCAATAACCCTGATGTATCTAATAGTTAAACTAGTAATTTTTAAAAAACAAATTAAAAATCTAACTAATTAAATTCGTGAGATTTCTCCTTATTCTTCTTCTGAACTCGGCTCTTCCTTGCTTCCTTCCTTCTGCAACTCTTTTGTCTTTTAGAAACAACACCGACAAGCATTGGAAGAAAAGAAGAGCACGAAAGCGAGAATTCATTCATCCACTCCCTGATGGAGCAAACAGAGGCACCTAAGCTTCGTTGCCAGCGAAATAAATGCAATGCAACGCAACTTTCTCTGAAGACAACAATCCTGAGTCCCTGACGGCTGCTGTTCTTATCATGATTCGGTACTTGTTTACATAAAAATTGTATATGTAGGCTTTTATGACTTGTTTCCATAATATATATATATATATCAGACGAAAATCTAAAAACCTATGCATATATATTTCTAATTAAATAAATTAAAAATCATTTATCCAATAAAAATAATTATGAAACTCAAATCTTTACTCGACCAAAATTAAACAATTAAATTCATGATCTAGACCATAAACTCGATTGGATTCAATAAAGTTTTTTAATATTTTTTTAAATAGATACTTATAAAATTAAAAACTGGTTAAATATTGAGATGACTAAAATAAAATCAAACTAAAATAAGTTACGTTGATAAAGAAAATTTAAAATAATCTAATTGTAATGTATATATATATATATATATATTTTTATATATAAATATAATATATATATAAAAAGACTTAGGTTGTCAAGCTTTGATGGTCTAAAGCTCCTCAACCTTTAAAAAAAAAACTCAGGCACACGGCCTGAAACAACCCGCACGTACGGCCTTGTTTTTTTTTATTAAAAGGTGGAGCCCATTAAAAAAAATAACAAGTTACGCATTGCTTGCTCTGTCTAGATTCTAACGACCTCTCATTGTTGAAAAATCAGGCTAAACAATTTTAGACCAAGAAAAACTTATTTTTAATCATGTTTCAACCCCAAAAAATACTTTAAACACCTTATAAAATATATTCATATCTTTTAACAACCCAAAAATTAATTTCAAAACTCATAATCAACTTAAAACTAAAAAAAACTTTGGGCTCAAATCTATTATTTCAGACAAAAAATCACCTACGGTGAACTATCTCCATAAAAAAAAAACTCACTGACATCGAAATCATCTTTCATTGTGGCTAGAATCAGTCTTAACCAAAACTCTCTTTCTATTACCGGAATGTGATCACTTTCTTTTTCCTCTATCAAACTAGGAATCATAAAATAAAAAAATTAAAGTTCGGGATCAAAATTGAATTTTATAAATTTTTAGGAACTATAAGTTTATAATTTGAAAAGTCTGAGGACCAAGGTGAATGTTTAGCTCCAAGTTTTTTTAAAAAAAAAACTAGTTTTTTTTTGTCATTTTCAGTCTAGTCCTTTATCTTTGAATCTTATCCTTTTTTGATAAATATGATTTAATTGACCATTAATTTGAAAAATAAGGGTGTAATTAGAAGGAAAAAAAAAGAAAAGAGAGAAAAAAATCATTTTTATATCTTTGGTTGAATAGTGGTATGGAAAACAATATTTTCCCTAAGATTTTTAAAGTATTTGTAATGAAGATACATGACATTAAGATCTTCCTAATTAATTCATTTTTTTCCAAGTTAATTTATATAATTGCAATGTCCTTTTTAGATCTAACCAAGAAAAGAAACAACAATATTGTGATATCATGATTTCAAGTTACAAAAGAGTCAATTGCAAGTAAAGCTCGAGTTCAGAGTTAAGAGTTAAGAGAATTGACATAAATTAACCCAAAAAAATAATTAGATTTTTTTTTTATCAACCCGAATTAATCCAAGCTTTTGTATCTACTAGCTTATAACTAGAGTTTTTAGAAGTTAGAGGTAACACCATGAAATCTAATAAAAATTTATCATTATGAACTATGAAATTAATAAGATTAACGGTTTATTTGTGTCTAGAAATCATTATTTTAAAACTCTATCCGGCAAGTTGACCATGACTCGAGTGACCCGTGTCTAGGTTAGGGCAAGTTTCAATAGAAACCAAGGGAGAATTGACTCTCAATATGACGTGGTTAAAAACCCAGATTGACTTGTGATGTGGTTATCCCAAGAAAAACTCAGCTGAAACCAGTTGATTTTTTTTTTATTTCTTTCTTTCAAAATGAAATCATTTTTATTTTTTATCACATAAACAAAGGGATAGACCCGGCTCTACCACCCTAAACTGGGACCCAGGACCCAAGACCATAGTTTTTAAACCCGGCCCGGTCCAAGACCCGGGTTCCGGGTTTTGATCGGGTCACTGGGTCAATTTCTATTTAAAAAAATTCAAAATGACGTCGTTTTGGTAAAAAACAAAAGTTAACGGGTCGCAACCGGTTTTCCGAAGTTTTGCCAGGTCGGTAGGGTCACATCGAGTCATGGGGGCGTTTGGAAAACAAAGTTCGGTTGCAACGGGTTTTGCCGGTCACGCCGGTCGGTCGGGTCACATCGGGTCATGGTTTTTCTTATTTTTTCATCAACCCGACCTGGTTCCAGTCTCAGGTCGGTCCATCGGGCCAGGTTTCAAAACTATGCTCGGGACTTGCCTTAGGTTAATTTCGAGTCGAGTTTGAAAGCTATGTCAGAAATATATTGCATATTTAATTATTTTTTTAAAAAAATATTAGCATTTTGTTATTTCAAACCCCATATATATATATATATATATATATATATATATATATATATATATATATATATATATATATATATATATATAAAGGGAAGCCATTTTCAATTCAAACTCATGGCATAGTTAAGGTCGGTTTTAATAAAAATAATAAAAAGATTAACTCGGTATGAGTCGATTTAAAATTTAAATGGACCCATAATCTATCAATCTAGAAAAAATCCAATTAAAACCAAGTAATTCCTTTAAAAAAAATAAACAATGGAAGGGACACTCTGACATCGAGTTGAAAAGAAAGGAAAGTAAATTGAAAAGATTTTATTATGATTTTTTAATATTTATAGTAATTATAATTTAAAGTGTTTTTTATTTAGAAATACATTAAAAAATATTTTTATATTTTTAATTTTTTTTATATGAGCCCATAAAAAAATTTAAAAAATATATATAAATTAACAAAAAAAAATAAAATTTAAATAAACAGAGTTTCAATCTAATAAGACAGAACAGCGTAAAAAGCAGTAGATACTATATGGATAGGAATCACGGGTCGTATGACGGGTGTAATCAATACTCCGTCTTTATTTCTCTACCCACACAACTTCGGTTTGGGTCCCACTATTGCCTTTCTCAGCAGGCATGTAAATATAAACATACGGCACAGGACAGCAGAGGCTGGGAGCTGCAGGGAACACGCGCAGCTTTCACAGCCTCCGCTTCTTCTTCCACACAGGTCTTTATTCCTTTCTCTACTGTTTGACTCCTCTTTCCATATCTCCTCCGGATCTTCCCTTTTCCATTGCTCGTTGAGATTTCTGGTTTTTATTAAACAAATAATGTTTGGGTATTATTTCATAATATTAAAAAAATATATAACTGATATACAAATACGCCTGGGCTTGAAAACAGAGCTAAAAAGAACGGAGAAAATTGAGGTCATCTAAAAAGAAAATAAAATAAAAAATAATGAATTTTTACTTTCAATTAAATTAAATGTTAAGAGATGAAACTGAAAAAAATATTAAGTTAAAAAAACCACGCAACACTGGACAAACCTCTCGAATTCATAACTCGTGAAATCTCATACCCAAGTTAAATTATCAATCAATTTAATATTGAATAATAAAATTAAAAGAAAAAAATATCAAAGTAAAAAAAATAGTAATAAAAAAAATGATAATAAAATCTAATACAAAAAAATAGAGGATGAAATCATTAAAAAATAATTTAAAAAATTATCTCAAATAAAATAGTTAATAATCAAAAGAATGTAAATCATATTTGACAAATAAAAATATTAAAGGATTATGAAATTGAAAATAAATTTTAATTTTATAAACTAATTAAAATAAAAAAATTGTAATTAAAAGCAAAGGGGACTAGATATAAAGGAAAAATAAATTGAAAGGTTGTTATGAAAAAAAAAATAGAAGGTGAAGCTAAAAAAGAGAAGATGAAAGAATGAAAAAACCAGTGTTTTAAAACCCGGCCTGGCCTGGTGGGTCGACCCGGGACCCGGCCGACTCGGGCTTGAGACCGGTCCGGGTGGAGGCAAAAACCCGCTTTGGAGTTGGTCTAGTGAAACCCGATCGACCCGGGACCCGGGCCACTAGGTCAAACCCGGTTGAGACTCAGTCTATGTTTTTTTTATACTGATAGATGTTAAACGACGTTGTTTTGGCCTTTGTTTTAAAGTCCAAAACGACGAAGAACAATGAAGCAGAATTGGGCATATTGATCACAGAGCAAACCTAATTAACAAAAAGATCAATTTCAATCGATGAGGAGCAGAGGAGAGCAGAAGACGTCTTGATCATTGTTGTTTCACTGCGAAAAAGGTTAGACTCTTGTTTCTGTTCACGAATCTTATTCATTCACTCTCTCTTTTCTTTATTCCTGGCCGTGTTTTGAACTTGTAGTTCTGACATCATTTTGCTGTTCGTTGACTCAGTCACATTGATTCATTCGCAGCCCAGTCATCTCAACCTCAGGTATGTTTTTCTGTTCTTTTCTTTTCTGCAGTGTAATAAATCCTCTGCTATTAGGAAGTGTCGAAGATGGATGAGGAAACTAGTTTTGTTCGATGCATTTGCTTCTGGAACTGTTATAGCCAGAGATTGAAACTATTTTGTTCTAAGAACTGTTATAGTCAGAGATTGAAATTGTAGAATTATTGATTATGGTTAAAATATTTCATCTTCTCATGTGTTTCTCACAAGAAGCAAACTTAAATGCTAGGAAGTAATTTTTGTTGGAACTTCTTGTGTAATCTCTTATTTCGATGATGACCTCTTGTGTCAATTACAGCACATGCATAGAAGTGTTCTTACTCAGAGCATATGCTATTGTAATGTTTTCACATAGACTCCCCTGGTTTTCAACTAATTCACTTATATATCTTGGAACATAGCCATAAATAAAAGGTTCTTCCAGTTCAAGAAAGTTAACCATGAAGCTCGACGCTATATTTTTTAGACAGAAGGGTGGCCAAGTAAACTCCTATACTCTGGAAAAAACTTCAGCGTAAAGTTCAATGAATTTTCTTTTAAAAACAATTCAGTTATTCTATTGTATTTTTAAAAAGTAAAAATTAAAAAATATAATAGAAACAAGTTGATCAAACGATGTCATTTCACTGTGTAAAAGGAGTCTCGAGCGGGGCCGATTATTTTTTATAATAAGCAATGAAAAGACGGTTTATGAGGAGGATAAAATTGTCGGTGCATTATTACAATCTACAGTATTTACTGATTCTATAAAAACAGTGATTTCACAGCATAAATTAGTTTTTGTTAATTAATAATAATTTGTATTAACTAATAATATATATTTTTTTTCATATGGTGTTGGAACTTGAACTCTCTGGCTAGCCCAGATGGCAAATTGTTACTGGAGAGAAAGAGACCTGGAATCTCCTTCAATGATTACAATCTGCATTACCCTCTGGGAAAAACAAAACAACTGCTTCCTGCATCGATTATCACACACGTTAATCTTCCAAGGTGGGACGCGCGTTTCTTTATTTCTTTTAAATTGTTTTAATTTACTGATAAAAATTAATTTTAAAAAAATAAAAAAATATTACCTTAATATATTCCTAATTAAAAAACATCTTAAAGAACAATTAATCGCAGACATCTCCTTGAACCCTAGAAAGTACATTCACTCTCGTGGTAAAATCACATCAGTCACAACTCTTCCGAGACCAGATATTAAATACACAACCGTGCATGCATGAGGTCCCACCAACGTTTGCATGGATTGGTGTCATTGCAGCAATGCTACCAGACCGGCGGAGCAGACGCTAGGGGTGCTGGCTGCTGCTTTCAGAACACCTAGCTAGGCTACTGCAATGCCCTAATGTAGCTGCTGCTTTTATAGGTCAGTTTGTTGTCTTTTTCTTGAGGGTAATAGGCTGTCTCGGATTTTTTAAATCCACCACGTGTCTTAAGTTTTTTTAAAATGAAATGATGTTTTTCTGATTCGATGTCTCGGCTAACTAAATCATTGGAAGGGATCAGAGCTTTTTTAAAAAAATATTAAATTAATATTTTTTCATTATTATACTAGGATTTTAATGAAGAACGTCATATTTTTTTTTAATTAATGATTAAATATGATACATGAAATACATATCCATGTCGTGTCACGCAAATGAATACACATGCATGGAAAGTCATCCTTCATTGCCTAGAGAATTTTTAAATACAATTTCTATTTCTATAATAATAATTGACCCGAGTCATGGACGAAGTGCACTTATCGTCATTCTGAGAAATCATGCGTGTACATAGTTCTTTTCAACGTTATAAATATATATATTTTTTTTTTTGGGGGGGGGGGCGGAGTGCACTTATCGTCATTCTGAGAAATCATGCGTGTACATAATTCTTTCCAACGTTATAAATATTTTATTTATAGCAGATTGAGTGTATCAAGATTAAATTTTTTAATTATATATATTAAAAATATGCTAAGCAAAATGCTATAATATCATTTCTCTTGTAAAAATATTACTCCTATGTATCTTGTAAAAATATCAGAGCCTTACAACACACTTCAATGCAATAATGATTTTTTTACTGGGTTTTTTTATTTGAATTTTTTATTTAAATTTATGTTTTTTCAGTTTACTTTCAAGTCGAACGAGATTATATTAAGTTGTATAATAATTATGAATTAAATATAAAAACTTGTAAATGACTTTTTACCACTAAAATGAACATGAAAAGGTCATATTTAAACTATTCACAAAACCATACTACTAATTTTACTCTTCTAGATAGCATATTTCGACGGAGATGCTCTCATGCACCTATACTAAAGATCGAGGGGCAATAGGCAGTCTCAGGGAAACTCCGAATCTCCAGCAAAGAATAAAGAACAAAGTTGTTATCCTATCCCAACTCGAAAAGGCAAGGATTCCAGGCATGCCTATGGAAATTGGAAACCAAGTTTGCAAAATCCCAGATAATTAGGGCTTTGAACCCTAAGTCAGAAGTGGGCCTGTCCTGATCTGCAATGGGATCGAGTTCTTGTTTTGCATGATAGAAACAAGCCAGCCACGTCTTGATATCATGTCTACAGATTAGAAATAAATACTCCTGCACAGTAGAGAAAAAAAAGAGAGCAAAGTTTGAGAAAGCAGAAGCACGAGCCAGCTTTATACATGGCAACCTACTTATTGCAAAAGCGCTGACACTCGCAGCTCGCAGACACTGCAGGCTCCTGGCCTTTCCAGCCCTTTGTGTTTATTGTTTTCCCACGACAATCTTGTACAGTTCTTTTTATGGAATAAAGGAGTTTGAAAAGCTAAATGCATATACATAGAAATTCACATTATAGTATTTAATTTATTGCATTGGCAAGAAAATATAAACGATTTTGCCATATCTACACTCAGTAAATAATTGCACTTTAATGTCACCCACACCCACACATTTATTAGGGTTAAGTGCAAAAAAAATTGCAATTGTTTTAAATCTCTTATCATGTCGAAGTCAATTACAAATTTAGAGTGAGCTTTCCTTCCATGATATTTTTTTTTAATTGTTGGAATCTAATAACTTCTTTTCTAGTCAAGAACTAAATACTAATAAAAATAAATTTTTATATCAAAATTAAACTAAGAATATATTAAAATATTAAAATTGAATAATTTATGGAATCTAATGACTTCTTTTCTCGTCAAGATCAGAATATATTTTTTATAAAATTTATGGTATATCACTCATGTTTGACGCTTTTTTTAAATTTATTTTGGTTCCTTTTTTTTCAATCCCATCATTTTATAAGAAATTTAAATCAATTGGTTTTAAATTATAACTAAATCACAAGAAAAAATGTCTGAGGACCAAATTAAACAAACAAAAAAAAACATGTTCCATCCTAAGTAATAATGAAAGGATAAATGATAAAAAAAAACCCAACCTTTTCTAGTAATACTTAATTATTTGGTCTTGATATATATGTACAGTTTTATTTTATAAAAAATTAAAATTAATTGATCTTAAATTAGAATTAAATTGCCGGAAAAAATATTTGAGGGTCAAATTAAACAAAAAAAAAATACACAGCCTACACACAGTAATATATGAAAGGATAAATGATGAAGGCTTGCATAGTAAAAAAAACCAACTACTTTTAGAGTAATAGTAAATTATTTAGTCTTTACATAAATGTACAGTTTTGAATTATTATTATTATTATTATTATTTTGGTGCGGGGGAGGAAATCTTGAATCATGGCTGAATAATTGCTGAGAAAGTTCAGCATAAAGTGCTTTCTCCATGATTTGTGTATTAGGTGGTGGGATAGGCCACGACACTATCAACAGCAGTTGATAATGTCGTAAAGCTTGTTAAATAAAAAATTCATTTTTCTTAACTGCCAAGGGAATATTACAAGAAAAGTTAATCCCATGAGCGGATTAATTAATATTATTGAGATTATACAGATAAACCTCTGTAAATTAATATTATCGAGATCATTAAAATTTATTATTTAATCGAAATATTATTCAATTATGATATTATTTAAACTCTGAATTTAAATAAAAAATATTATTCAATTAAAACTATTAATTAATCGAGTATTGATTTATCGGATGATACTAACAATAACTAATGCTCGGGGTCAAGACACTACTAACTCAACAATATATGTATTTATTATTATGATGTACAGTTTTTTTAATATTTTTTTATTTTAAAATATACTAAAATTATTTTTTATTTTTTTAACACATCAAAACTATAAAAAAATACTTAAAAAAATTAATTTAATACTTTTTAAACTCAAATATATTTTTAAAAACATACTTTCATCACATAAACAAATATCTCCGCAAAAAGACAAGGATTAGAGGTGGAATTACAGAAAACTCCCCTGCTCCCTTGTTCAGTAACAGTTAATCAGACCTTTATCCTTCACGCAAACCTGTCCACGCCCAATTCACGAGCATGGAAAACAGCAAGAATAGGCTATTAGAAATATATAAAAAATAATATTTTTTATAAAAAAATTATTTTTGATATTATATATTAAAATAATTTAAAAATATATATAAAAAAATAAATTTAAACAAAAAAAATATTTAATTTTTATAAAATATATGATTTTCATCGCATTTCTAAATTATATGTAATCCACGTTCCTTAAAAAAAAAAAAGCCCATGCGTCCTTATTTTTCTAAAATATAATTATTTTATTTCATTATTTTTTTAATATAATTTTCTTAATTGGTATTATTACAGTTGGACGGTTGCGCCACTTATTTTTAAATTTTAAAAATTCATAAAACATTTTGATCATGAAATTAGAATTAAAAGAATGTTGACATAAATTTATTAAAAAAATTATAGAACTAATTATAAAAATATATCATAAATTTTCCAGGAATTATTGTTTAATTTGCAATTTACATTAGGGATGACATAAATTTACAAGATTATATACTTTAATATATTATTTACATTTATATCTATCTTAATATATGAAATTATCTCAATAATGTGATTTGACCTGTTTAAAAATTAAAACGAAAATAATAAAAAAAAAAGTACAAATAATGTATTATTTATTCAACAATGCAGCCAGCTCATAAATTAATAACAAGAAGAAAAAAAAGGAGCCATCAATCCCCGTTAGGTCACGACCGTTAGCAGCACCTCCTCTCCCCACTCGTCCTCAACGCGCGTGGAAAAGAAAAAAACAGTAGAAGTGGCCGTCGAAAATCGTAACGACATTGGAAAACGGCCGCTATTGTACGAATGACGGCTGCTCCCTTCCACCCGCTGTCAAATATCAAATCAAAACAACATTTTTGGTACTAAAAATGTAAAAAATACAATAAATCAATAATAATAATTATTTTTCACTTTTTCTTAAAGGGAAGTAAGGCTCGGTTTTCCGTTCTAAATAGAGATTAAGTAAATTTTTATTTTTTTATTTAAAATTATTTGTTATTTTTTTTTTAAATAAAAAAATATTTTTTAAAATAAAAAAAATTAAAAATATAATCACTACTCTGAATATGTAGTATCAAATAAAAAAATATGCTAGTACGAATGACTACTGCTCTCTCTTTCACTCATTGAATTTGATTTGCAATGATTGACGAAAAAAGAAGAAAGAATTGTAATATAGCTAAAAAATTCAAATTTAATATTTTAATATTCAATAACATTTGCCTCTAGCATTTCACAGCCTTTTCTGAGATTTATGATAGATATGTCTATTTTAAGAGTTTCGATGCTAAAAATCTGTAAATAAATTTAGTTGTAATTGTTTTTTAAAATATATTTTATAATAAAATATATTAAAATAATATTTTATTTTTAAAAAATTATTTTTAAAATTAGTATATATAAATAATTCAAAATACATAAAAAAATTTAATTTTCAAAAAAATATATTTGAATTTTTGAAAAATATGGTTTGCACCCCGTTTCTAAATAAAATGCAATGATCATCTTGTAAACAACTAAATTAAGTCAGCGTTCAATAGTAGTAATGTGGTATAAAATATTTTTTAAAAATAAAATATTTTTTAAAAATAAAATTTTTTTATATCTCTTTTTTATTTTTAATATTAACATGTTAGAATTATAAAATTAATATTTTTTTTTCAATTCAAGTATATTTTAAAAAATATCTAAAAGCAAAAGCTATCCTTCTCCTGGATAAATTTATACTTTTAAGTAGTTTTAATAAAATATTCTCATATGATTGTAATGCATTCATAGGATAAATTTTTATAGTTAATACTTGTTTTTTAAACTTTAAAATCATAAAATCGAGGAGAAATACCACTGTAATTTCCTTGTATAATTTCATTACACAAGATAATCATCAACTTTTTTTTGTTGGTGATATATATATATATATATATATATGTATGTAACTCTATATCTTATAGAAATATTTCCTAAATCATTTATATTTAAAACTGTGAACTATTTACACCGATCATATTAGTTATGAAAAAAATTCTAGTTTGATACTGAGTGTTTTTTAATTAAAAATATATTTTTTATTTTTTTTAAAAATTATTTTTAACATTGATATAATTTAATAATATATAAAAAATTATTTTTGTTTTTTTTAAATAACCCAGCCTAATAAGCAAAAAGGTCGCACCCAAGCATACGCATGCATTTCGTTGAAGAGACAATTATACAGCTTGAACCCATAATTAAGTGAATCTTTTTTCTCAACACCGCCTCCTAATTCGTGGATAAAAATTACCATTTAAATCAAATAATTAAAATCTTAGCAAATAGAGTCTAATCAAAATCAAATAATCTTATCTTAATAAATTTTCTATTTTTAGCAAAAAGAATTCTGAATTATAATAACTCTAATTTATCTAATTATTTTACTACTATGGTTGATAATTATAAAACACAGGAGGGAAATGATTAGTATATGTTTGGTATTATAATATATTATATATATATATATATATATTAAATACTTTAAGATTTTAACATTTTTTTATTTTTGACAACAATATATAAAATCATTGAAAAGCACAACAAAAACATTAATTTTTTATTTTTTCAAATTAAAAAACACTTCTGGAATAGACACATAAGAATTAACACATTCTTACATACTCAATATGCAGCATGTAAATATCAACAGAGGTTTGCTTTTTATATGGTTTTAAATTCGAATCATACGGTTGCTAATATAATAATTATTTGATATTTACATGGTCGTTAACTTTAGGGGCTGCAGGATTAATCAAAGTACACGTAAACTGCCCCGGACATACACGTTAATTATAAAAAAAATATAACATGTAAGTCAGGACATCAACTCATAAATGATTTGATTAATCATGGTTAATATTTTTATTTATTAAAATAATATTTTTTTTATATAAAAGTTATTTGATTTCAACATAGTCGTGAGATCGGATCGGGTAAATCAAATTATGAAACAACTCCATAATCATCTAAATTTGATAACGTCAAAGAACTGATTTAAAATAAAATCCAACTTGAGAATTTAGTAACTATGCTAATAACCAAAATTGGCTTCCTACAAAAATCAAAATACTGTAAAAATTTTATTTGAATAAATTATATTAAAGAAAACAAGATATAACTATTTGACTGCTTTAACTATCAAACAAAGCAAGTCAGCCACAAACGTCTCTTCACCGCCGTTTATTACACTGCCCCCTCTCCTTCTCTCTCTACTGCACTATGTTTCTGTTCTCTCTTTCTCTCTCTCCCTTCATAAATAAATTCTGTGCCATGTTATAACTCTCTACCTTACAGTTCACGCCAAACGAATGCTCCCCGTTCTCTCTCTACCAATGACAGCAGATAGCCTCAGGACCCCATAATTTCCGTTTCTTCTTCCTGTTCTTCGTCTTATACATTCACTCGCGTCTTGTTTTCCTGTTCGTGTATGAAAAAAATGAAGCTAGTAGTGGTTTTCAAGCACTGTTTAGCAATGGCGGTGCTGCTTCTGCTTCTCATGTTTCCTCTTGTTTCCCCACTTAACGACGAGGGTACTGCTCTCTCCTTGTGTACCTTTTCTTGTTTGTTAGCTTCACCAGGTTTTTCTTTGTGTTTGCTATCAGTTTTTGAAATTTTGCAGCGTCTTTATTTCCCTTTTCTTTACGCGGGCTCCTTAAAGATGGTGATTTTAGCTGTAAAATGGATCAAGGATTCTATTTCCTTTTGTGTCTGTGACTGTAAGAGAGGAGGAATTTAGTGAGAGAACTCCCAAAAGTAGTGGGGTTTTAAAGATTTGTTTTGTTTGACTTTTGTTTCATAAATCAAACTGCTTGATAGAAGAGCTTGGAAAGTCAAAGGTTTTTTTATGTATAGCCTTTTGGATTCTTGTATTTTTAAATAAGATATTGTCTTGATGCAGGGAAAGCATTGATGTCTATTAAGGAATCATTTAGCAATGTGGTGAATGTGCTTCTTGACTGGGATGATGTGCACAATGAAGATTTTTGTTCTTGGCGTGGTGTGTTTTGTGACAATGTCAGCCTCTCCGTTGTTTCTCTGTAAGCCCTTGAAAGATGGTCACTTTCTTTCACTCCTTTTATTTTATTTCGGCCTTTCGCATTGTTTTGCAAATTGGGTTTTAAAATCTTGCCGTTGTGTGTTCTGTGTAGTAACCTGTCCAATTTGAACCTTGGTGGTGAAATTTCTCCTGCCATTGGAGATTTGAGAAACTTGCAATCCATGTGAGCTGCGTGTCTTTCATCAAGCATACGAGTTGTTTGGAATCTGTCCTTTTTTCTTCCTGTTTGGTCTTCTTGATAGTACTTTTTCTGATTTTTTGTATATGGCAGAGACTTTAAAGGGAATAAGTTGACTGGTCAAATCCCAGAAGAGATCGGCAATTGTGCTTCATTATTCAATCTGTAATATTCTGCTGTCTGTGATAAAAATTAGATTTTCTGCTGGTTTTTAGTGATTTCTGGTTAACTCGTGGTTTGCATTGTGGAATCTAGGGATCTTTCTGATAACTTGCTTTATGGTGACATTCCCTTTTCTATTTCCAAGTTGAAGCAACTTGATACCCTGTAAGAATCCTTTTTTTGAGTTTCTTTCAGTCTATGTTTCAGCTTGGGTTTTCTAGTTTCATGGAGTAATTTGTCCTCCAATGTAGAAATTTGAAGAACAACCAGCTTACTGGTCCCATCCCTTCAACTTTAACCCAAATTCCAAATCTGAAGACACTGTGAGTCCTAGTGGATTAACGTTTTGATATGGTGTTTCTGAATCACCAGATTCTTCCAATAGGTACTGATATTATTGAAATGTTGCTTGTGATCCTCTTTAGTGACCTTGCTAAAAACCAGCTGACCGGTGAGATACCAAGACTGATCTACTGGAATGAAGTCTTACAGTACCTGTGAGTATTTCAGTTTTTGGCACAGTTAAGCACTTGTAAGATTATTTGTTCTTTTGACCTATTGATTGAACCTTTATAGGATTTTCTGGATTCGGTGTTGTAAGCGAAAGCATTTTTTAACTTGGAGTCTGATTATTTTCGTTAACATGTTTCATTTGTGCCCCAGCGGATTACGTGGCAATTTGTTGACTGGAACACTGTCAGAAGATATGTGTCAGTTGACTGGCTTGTGGTATTTGTGAGTAGTCAACCTACCTGCTTATGTATTCTTGTTGAGTTGTTTTCGCTTTTAATTTCTATTTTTTCTGGACTTCATACCTTTTTTTTTGCCAGTGATGTGAGAGGAAATAATCTATCTGGCACAATTCCTAGTAGCATCGGCAACTGTACCAGCTTTGAGATACTGTATGTTTTCTGCTACAGACTGATTTTGAGTTGTTTATGAGATTTCTTGATGTGTATACTTTTAGTTCGATAATTACAGGGATATATCATACAATCAGATCAGTGGGGAGATACCATACAACATTGGCTTCTTGCAAGTTGCTACTCTGTACGTCTTCTATTTTGTACATTATTCTTTGCCATATGGAACATGCCATTTTAAGTTATCATAAAGCAAGATGATAGAGTGTCCTACCATGTATATGACATGCCATTTTAAGTTATCATAAAGCAAGATGATAGTGTCCTACCATGTATATGACATGCCACAAGTAATTGCTGTTTCTCTTTTTTAGGTCCCTTCAAGGTAATAGTCTCACCGGGAAGATTCCAGAAGTGATTGGTTTAATGCAGGCCTTGGCTGTTTTGTAAGTATGATTTAAAATCATCAATGTTTTTATTTACAGCATGGTGATCTGTAGTGTGTACTTATTTCCTTTCTTTTTAAAGGGATTTGAGTGACAATGAGCTAGTTGGACCAATTCCCCCTATACTTGGCAATTTGTCTTACACTGGGAAACTGTGAGTTCATTTTGTTACAATTACTGTTTTTAACGATGGAAACTGTGAGTTCTATTTGGTAACATATAAAATCGCCACTGGCTCTTCCAATGGTTATGTGATTTTTTTTCTTTAATGCGCACCAGGTATCTTCATGGCAACAAGCTTACAGGACCAATTCCACCCGAGCTTGGAAACATGTCAAAGCTAAGCTACTTGTAAGATTCCTCTCCTGATTTGGAGGTTTCCAGATGCATTGATGTATATCAATGCATACTTTACTTTATTTAGCGACTGAACAAAATTATTTTAGGCAATTGAATGACAACCAGCTGGTTGGAAGAATTCCTCCTGAACTTGGGATGCTCGAACAGTTGTTTGAATTGTGAGTCTCCTGTGATTAAAAGCTTTCTGCTTTCTCTTCTATCCTTTACTTATTTTTTTTTTTGTGGAACAGGAATCTTGCTAATAACCATCTTGAAGGCCCCATTCCGAACAATATCAGTTCTTGCAGGGCTTTGAACCAATTGTAGGAATTTTTATATCCTAGCTGTTTGCAACTATTTGTAGTGTCTTATGTTTCTGATGTGAGCTTGACAGCAACTAATTGGTATGACTTCCATATGTAGAAATGTATATGGTAATCACTTGAGTGGAATCATAGCTTCAGGTTTCAAGGGTCTTGAAAGTCTGACTTACCTGTGAGTTCTCGAAACCATATTTGGAAATTTTATCATATTTGTAGTTGCACTTGCACTATGTCCTGTCAATTTACTGATTTGTCTTGAATTTTCAGAAATCTTTCTTCAAACGATTTCAAAGGCAGTATTCCTATTGAGCTGGGACACATTATCAATTTGGATACATTGTAAGTTCCCTAATACTGCAGACTTTTGTGATTAATTGTTAACACTTGGTTTTGGAGCTCATTCAAACTGCAATTTGCTAGTCTCATGAATCAATTTTTTCAGGGATCTCTCCAGCAATAACTTTTCGGGGCCCATTCCAGCTTCTATTGGTGATCTGGAGCACCTTCTCATTTTGTATGTCTTCTCTGGGGTGCAATGATTGTTTAAATTTGAGTTCTTTGTTGGAACCTGCTGATCTAATTTCTGGTGTTTACTTCTCCAGGAATTTGAGCAGGAATCATCTTCATGGAAGGTTGCCAGCTGAATTTGGGAATCTAAGAAGCATACAAGCTATGTAAGATTCTTACAAACTCTACTATTAATTCTTGGATGAACTTTATTAGGGTATGCAATTTCCCCTTTCCTGAGTGTAATACAAATTATGGTTTTTTTACCATAGAGACATGTCTTTCAACAATGTGACTGGTAGCATTCCAGTGGAATTGGGGCAGTTGCAAAACATTGTTACTCTGTAAGTTCAGTCTCAGATGAGGTCACTACTGTAAGTTCTTTTTTATTTGTGATGCATTTCTACATGTAGTTCTGATTTGCTGATGGATGGCAGGATCCTGAACAACAATGACTTGCAAGGAGAAATCCCTGATGAACTTACCAATTGTTTCAGCCTTGCCAATTTGTAAGCTATTTCACTTGTTTCTCTTCGAAGTTCATTTTTAATGCTGCCTGCTGAAAATGACCTTTTGTGTTAGGAATTTCTCATACAACAATTTGTCAGGAATTGTGCCACCTATTAGAAACCTGACAAGGTTTCCGCCAGACAGGTATGGAGTGGTTTACACTTTCTTCTTTGAAAGCACTAAAAATGAAAATTGCAGAATTAGTTTCCTGTAGAATCTCCCATGCATTGATTATTTGTTCTCCCTCACCAGTTTTATTGGAAATCCTTTGTTGTGTGGCAACTGGTTGGGATCAGTATGTGGCCCTTATGTCCTGAAGTCTAAAGGTAACACCTTGTCCACTATGTTTCTTTTTGAATGCTTGATTTCGTTTTTGGCATAGTCCACTCTAATTGAAGAAGGCTTTGGAGTTTTATCGGGAACTCATCAATCTATTTTCTGCTGTTCAGTGATCTTCTCTAGAGCTGCAGTTGTCTGTATCACATTGGGATTCGTAACATTATTGTCCATGATTGTTGTTGTGATTTACAAATCCAATCAACGGAAACAATTGACAATGGGATCTGACAAAACCCTACAAGGCATGTGTTTTTCTTGATAGTTGTTTGTTCTTGTTATGTTTATGGTTTTGCTTCACTTTCCCAAATCCCCTCATGGTTGGTTAATATCTTGCCAGGTCCTCCCAAACTTGTAGTCCTTCACATGGACATGGCTATTCACACCTTCGATGACATAATGAGGAACACTGAGAATTTAAGTGAGAAGTATATTATAGGTTATGGTGCATCTAGCACAGTATACAAGTGTGTGTTGAAAAATTCCCGACCACTTGCAATTAAGCGACTCTACAATCAGTACCCATACAACTTGCATGAGTTTGAAACTGAACTTGAGACCATTGGAAGCATCAGACACCGGAATATAGTCAGCTTACATGGTTATGCACTTTCTCCTCGTGGGAACCTTCTCTTCTATGACTATATGAAGAATGGTTCTCTGTGGGATCTTCTTCATGGTCAGTGAACTAAACTTCCCCTTCTGTTACTGTTAGTCTTCCCTCTGGTTCACTTGTTCAATGTAGTTTCTTGTATATTCTTATTTCTCCCTTTGTCAAAACTGGTAGTTGTATGTTATGTTATTTTGCTAATGCTTCTCTGTTGCTATCAATGGAAGGATCATCCAAAAAGGTTAAGCTTGACTGGGAAACAAGATTAAAAGTAGCAGTTGGTGCTGCTCAAGGACTTGCTTATCTTCACCATGATTGCAACCCTCGGATTATCCACAGGGATGTGAAATCCTCAAATATTTTGCTGGATGAGGATTTTGAAGCTCACTTGTCTGATTTTGGAATAGCTAAATGCATCCCAACTACAAAATCTCATGCCTCAACTTTTGTCCTGGGGACCATTGGCTACATTGATCCAGAGTATGCCCGGACATCGCGGCTAACTGAAAAATCAGATGTTTATAGTTTTGGCATTGTTCTCTTGGAGCTTCT
Organism: Populus deltoides; assembly: GCA_015852605.2. NCBI lineage: Eukaryota > Viridiplantae > Streptophyta > Magnoliopsida > Malpighiales > Salicaceae > Populus > Populus deltoides. Next base: position 1,148,862 of record CM027581.2, read on the forward strand.
AACTGGGAAAAAGGCTGTGGATAATGAGTCTAATTTGCAGCAACTGGTATGTATCTCAATAAATGTGCTCATAAACATATGATTGCTTATGGTAGTTCTCAACATGGATAGGTGGCTACATAATGTCCAATTTAGTTGTTTTAAAAGTTCTGACTTGTTATTTTTGCTGACGGCAACTCTCTATCCTTTGCCCATTGTTTCTATCAGATTTTATCCAGGGCTGATGACAACACTGTAATGGAGGCTGTTGACCCAGAAGTTTCCGTTACATGCATGGATTTGACGCATGTAAAGAAGAGTTTCCAACTTGCATTACTGTGCACCAAGCGCCATCCTTCAGAGAGACCAACCATGCAGGATGTGTCCAGGGTCTTGGTTTCATTTCTTCCAGCTCTTCCTACAAAAGCTTCTCTTCTTCCAAAGCCTATTGACTATGCCAAATTTGTCATCGACAAAGGACAGCAGCAGCAGCCAATAGTTAACCAGCAGCAACCTTCGCAGGAAAACAACTCTTCTGATGCACAGTGGTTCGTGAGGTTCAAAGAAGTTGTATCAAAGAACACTCTTTAATTTGCCTTGCACCCCAGAAAAATTCAGTGATAGAAAATCCCAAATTTTTGCTCCAAATGGGTTGTTAAGCACACCTGGTAATATGTTTCATCATGTTTTTGCACATATTAAGCTTAACTGCTTTTACAGAACACGGGGGGTTAAATCCCTTTCGGATAGCTGCTTTTGTCAAACTTCTTACACAAGTATTTCTACTATCTCGTAATTTATTTTGGTATATCACTCAAGACCTTTCGATGTAAGAATTGGGTTTAGCAACTCTGTGGTTCTGTGATCACCTTAATGCTTTTCATGAATGGAAAATGCGGTCTTTGAATGCCATCTACTGTCTCTTGCTCTTGCTGTTTTGCTTGATAAGAGTTAGTAGCTCAAAAACAAAGGGAAAAAAGGAAAAGCTTGAAACTACTCGACTTGGAAACTGTACATTTGTAATCTCAAAACTTTGCTTGGTAAGCATTCTTTCTCATTAATCGAACATATTTTCCCTTTGGAAGCCTCCGGTGACAGGCATTCCCATTTCCCTATATGTATGGGATTCTAGATACCGAAGCTTTTATATAGATGTGCTGGACCATCAATATTTTCCCTTTGGAAGCCTCCGGTGACAGGCATTCCCATTTCCCTATATGTATGGGATTCTAGATACCGAAGCTTTTATATAGATGTGCTGGACCCTCAACCAACATCATGCCATTTCAAGAATTTAATCGAGGAAAAAACACTGCGGCTCCCTGCATATATCCACAAACTACTGTAGAAATTAACCATCAAGTGATGGGCAATAAACTTGCAAGCTCCAGGTTAGCATCCAAGCTATCTGCTAATGTTAAGTCTGGTTCGAGAGAACGCAACAAATCCCTCGACACTGGTTATGACTCCCTCCTAGCTTACTTAATTTGATCACGCTCATCGTCAATGATATGTACGGTTTTTGAAAGAAAAAAAATAAGAGAGAGAGGCCTTCATCAACTGAGAAACCATGTGAATGCCATGTCAATACACGTAAAAGAGGAGATAATATATAGACCCTCATTTTATAGGTTCAAACAGCCTGGTGCATTCTCTTTTGAGCCCTACATTCAAACAATGGAAGTTTTCATATATAATAAGAATGCGTTGCATTGCATGTATAAAGAATAAATTTCCGAAAATCACAAATGGAGAGTTTGAAGGAACCAACCCTATACTGCAACGGCAATTTTGTCTGAGCATTTGCATTAGAATGGACTTCAGATGCCAGGGAGAGCTGAATACCATGCCAAGAGAAAACATAAGAATCCATCCTGATGACTGGTTATAAAGAGACCACATAAGACATCATTCAAACGAAACAAACCTTACTAAATGATTCTATCGTGAGGTTCATCCGAAACCTCTTAGTCGGAGAATTTGGTTCCTACATAGAAGTAAAAAACACAGGACTGCTGTAAGCACTAAACAATCAAACATACAAGGCAGAATAGCAGGGCAGGACTCACGACTGTATACTACCATTAGCCAATAATCTCTTGAAATATCTTTAGGGGACAGATATGGCTTAATAAACAAGAAAATCATTTGCATTACAAATTAAAAATGGAAAAGTATGAAATGCACCTCACCTTTCTATTAAGGCAGCGCGGTTTAAATTTATCAAGGGCTTCTGATTTCTCCTTCAAGGTAGAATTGGACTTTTCTCTGTGAAAGGGATGTAACTTCTTAACAAGTATCATACTGAAACACAAGGGTTTGAAAAGAATACGTGGAGAGATTACACAACGGAACATACTGAAATTAAGTCCTATTTAGGACGAATGAATGCAGAGAGGAAAAGTGAAAAGGGATGCCTCTTCAAAAATTGAGAAGTTGTCATTGCTGACAATGTTACCTTCTAGAGTCTGTGGTTCCATTTTGTGAAATAGGGTTAGAATTAGATACATTTGCTGCCTGAAATGAGAAAATCATTTCCTTGAGCAATGCAGAACATATAGAAAATCAACGCAGACCTCTCTACCAGTCAAGAAGTATAAGAGGCAGAATGAAATTTAGCTTCAATATGATTATTGATCACCTACATTATTAATAGATGAACGTTGCGTAGCAGCCCTCTCCGATGTCCTTGCTCTCTCCAATGTCCTCAGGTGAAAAACCTGAAGACCATGGAAAAGGCATTTTAAAAGAAAAATTACGTGATCATCATAATCATTCAAATCAACGTCTCCAGAAACTCTAGGGAAAGAGCAAGAGCTGATAAAGCAAATTAACACAAGTTTTACTGATTACTTGAAAGTCTGGCTGTTGTGGAGTGCTTTTTCTAGGAAGAGGGAATGAAGGAGCCCTGAGAATCTGTCAAACACACAGAACATAAGTACAAAGATGAAAACTTGTGAAATGGAAGACAAGAAAAAACACAAGACAGTTACTGAAAGAACCAACTTTTCTGTTCAATGGCCTTGCTTTAAAAGCACAAGAAACATTTGGTTTCGCATTTTCATCAGACTCTAACTTAAGCTTAGACCTGAAAATTCAGAACAAGTAATAAAAAGATGGAAGAAATCAGGCAAAGCTCCATGTTATGAGGATCCTAAATAAAAATTATCAAAGAAGATGCCACAGAAGTGATTGATACCTGTGTCTTTCTGCCCTATAAGATGTTCTAAGTATAGGTTCTCTGGGAATTGTGGCTTTTGTTCTGCCAAATGTGGGTCTTTCATCAACCTGTAACACAATCAATAATTATCTAAAAAATCAGTAGATGAACAGGAAACTAAAATTAGACTATAATGCAGCGCAAAAAATCTCAAATCCAAATCCAGTGGATATTCTTAAGCGATCATGAACCAAAATTAACAATTCAGTTTGAATCTATTGCTAACCTTTTTCGGTTCCTTGTGCTGAAAGAGTGCTTGATGCTTCAAACAAGCAACCTGCATAGAAAATTAAAGAAGTATTCTTACGAAACATCGAAAACTCACTAGTTGTTTGCCCCAACCGCAATTCGAAAAGCGAGTACAATAAGCAAATCAAAGCCAGAATGATGCTGAAAAACGATGACATTTCTGCACCTTGCGCAAGTAACCAGACTCGAGCTTTTGCCTTTTGGTAGCTTGGTTTCCAATAATAGAAGAGCCCTTCGAATTTTTCTCTTCATTTTCCACTGAGAACTTGGTAAACCTGCAGCAAATTAAAGCAAATAAAATGAAACAGAAAATAGAGAAAATACACGAGAACATAAATTAGAAGTACTCATGGCAACTTCAAAAACATTATTACTTAAGAAATAGCTAGAACCTTCTGATCAATCGAGCGCAATGATTTTCCGGCCAGCAATTTTTCTTGGCCAGCTGACTTGCTGTAGGATTCATAAAAGAATTTTTCGATCGTGGTGACTTCACTGGGGACTTGGTATCAGCTTTTGCAATATCTTGAACTATCTGATTATCAGATTCTAATCCTGCTTGGAAAAAAAAATTATTCACAACCTACAAAATTATTAACCTTCATAAAAGAACAAAAAATATAATAATTAGCATTGATTTCATATTATTTTCCTCTACCTGTATAATTATTATGATCTGTTGAAATTTCTGCAGGTTCCAAGGAAGCAAAACTTGGTCTCCGTTTAGCCTTTATAGCAAAAGCTAAAAAAAATAAAATAAACAATTCCACATAATTTTTTTTAAAAAAACAATAATAATCAAATAAAATAGACTAAAAATTATTGATTAATTAGGAAACAAATATAGGACAATTACTTACGTGATGGAGGATAACTTGGTGCAATTTCAAACCAAAATTCAGATTCTTGAGCCTCTAATCCTGTTTCTTGCCTCGAAAAATCATAACATTTTGAAGCATCAAACTCGTAATCAATATCGAAATCAGCATCATCACCATCAACGTCTCGGACCCAGATTGGTTCAACAGCAACGAATTCTTCTTCCGTTTCCATTTCTATATCCATATCTCTTCAGAATCACATTCCACGTACAGAAACAAGAGATCCCATCAAGCTTTCCACGTTCAAACTCTTGTTTTTCGGCTTTAAAAGACAGAGCAACAGGACAGCATTGATGATGTTTATGGCTTAAAAAATTTCTTCCTTCTGTCTGCTGAGTTTTTCAAGAATGACAGAAGGGAGGTTAATTTTTCTGTTCTTTTTTGGTAAACTCACGAGAAGGGTGTGAATGTAGTATGATCATCTCTCACTTTCTCTCTCTTTCCTTCATATTTTTTCCCGGAAAATGAGAGAGAAAGGTGTAATGGCATGTTCAAGATTTCATTTATGTATTGTTCTCTATTTGGTATATATGATCTCGAACTTTCCGGTAAAATGAACTAAGGAGAGAAAATGAGAGAGAGTTCAAGCAAAGGAAATTATTTTTCAGAGTGAAGGAGATGATTTTATCGAAGTAAACGGCGATAATTATGTTGTGATCATGTAATGAGACATGTAAGGAAGGAAGGCAGGCGCATGACAGGCAACTAGGCAAGACACAACTTAGAGAGAAGGAGGGATTCTAAATTTTGAACATGTGGCCCCCCCAATCCTTCAATTATGACGATTTTACCCCCTCATTGGTAAATATACCCGTATACGTTATACGCTGAGTTGTAAATGATAATAGCGTATTTATGTTCGAGTAATATAAGTTTTATAGATTTGTTTTTAAAAAATCTTAATTATGATATATAGATGATAAAATCTATTTAAACATCTAATTCTAAGTATCACGACAATGGCAAATATCATGTGAGAAATTCATCTTAAATTTAAAAAATATTGAAAAAAAAGGGAGAAAATATTGTTATGAAATCACCATAATATTAATTCAGTTTTATTTGGAAAATAGATGAGGTTTATATGAACAGTCATTCATGCCTGATTAATTTTATTTCAATTAGCTAATGAGTTTAATGATTTTTAGATGATGTTTGATTATTATCTTGGGATAAAAAAATAAGAACATAGAAGATATCTCTCTTCAATATATACAAAAAATCATTTCAGAATTGAGATATATTAATTAATTAATTAATTTATATTTCTTTCATGTTTTTATCTTTATTATTTTTAATTTTTTAATTTTAAAACAATAACTAAACACTAACGTAAATTCATAGCTGGGATTCAATAGATAGCATTATAGAGCATCATCACCAGCTGGTTTTCTGTCTGATTAAGTTGAATTATGGGGCCTGTGGTGTTGAAAACACATCTTCTCGTACATGATTTGTCAACACCAAATTGTGTCACTGCTTGCTTAGTTGCTGAATGACAACACAGAGAAAAAGCATTAATAATACAAACAAAGTGATTTGAAATTTAAATAAAGAAAGAATAAATACAAAGAAAAGGAAGTGATTTTGGCGAGGCAAAAAGTGCAAGGTGTTGGTCTTTTTTCTTACAGTTTTGGCCATGTTTTTGTCTGGGATTGAAGCTTCCCCATAAGAGGACGCTACCTAGTACCTAGTTAGTTCAATGCTCCTTGTTCAGATTTATTTAACTCTACTCTTCAGAGAATCTTTTTCCATGGTAAAGTTGAAGAACATCTTGTTCTTTTGCACTTGTTAAGAGCAGAGCAAATGTAATTCCTTGTAAGAATTCAAAATTTGATTGATTGTAAGTATTGAGTGGAAGGAGCCTACAAGACATTTTGGTTGGCAAGATCATATCCCATCACAATTGCAAATCTACTTTCATCAAGGAAATTATGTTAAAAAAAATAGGAGAGGCTAATTTATACTACAGGAAAGGATTTGATTGATGTTTAATTGACAGTTTGAGAACATGGTTTTTTTTAAAAAAAATTTAAATTATATTTTGCTTAAGTTTTTCTATATATCTATATTTTTTATCATTTTAATATACTATGTTAAAAATAATTTTAAAAATATATTTTCGAGTAAAAAATAATATGAAAAACAACTGTTACTATACTCTCAAATACCCTCTAATCTAGTAGTTTTAACATGTTAGAGGAGATGATATAAAGGGGGGATTGTTTTTTTATTTTTTCATTGAAAAAAAAAGCAAAATAGTGAAACATTATATTTATTAAACTTTATTTATTATTTAATTATGTTAAACAAGAATGAAAATCAAATATTCAAATAAAAAAACAATAATATTAGATACGTGTATCAAATAATTGTTATTTTATATTGTAATATTTGTGGTATATATGATAAATTATATAAAAAAAATTAAATGAATCAATTATGATAACTCTTAATAAGTGCTTTAAGAGAGCTCGAATTTAAAAAGAAAAGGAGTTAATTATAAATTAATTCATGTAATTTACCATTTTGAATTAATTAGTTCTTTTAGCATGAGAAACTATTCAATAATTCTTGTTGTTTAGTGAAGTTATTAACTCAATCAATCCTCGAGTCTCTTTTTTTCATTATTGAAGTGTTGAGCTGCCTATAATTAATTTAATTGTTGTTTTCCCGAAATTCCCCATTCTTTCTATTCGAAACTTCTAAATTATGAATAATTCTCTAGACATAAGGATTGAATTGAATGATATCAAAATATAGGAAAAACTACCCTACCATCTTAGTTAAACCCTGCAATGACCTTACAGAAACATGGTGTTTATCATGTCATCACCTTAATTATTTTTATTAAAATATTATTATTTTGTTTTTTAAAAAATATATTTAAAATCATCTTAATAAGTTTTGAAAAGATTTAGTTGGTTCAAGTCAAATCAATTAGGTTTTGTCATATCAATATCTTTCTAGTTTAATTTAAAATTCAAGTTAAAATTGAAATTAAATTCAATCGCTGCTTTTCTAATTCAACATATTAAATTGGGATAACTTTAACGATTATATTTGAACAAACAAGAACAAGAACAAAAATAAAATAAAATCAAGAAGCAAAATATTCAACAAACACAAGATAGAAGAAAATTCAAACAAATTCATTTCACCCATATAAAAAATTAAGATTCAAGGCCATAATATCTGAAAATTGAATCAAATATCTCCAAGTCACAATAAAAAAAAGACAGAAAATTATAGAGAAAACATTTTACACCTCACCTATTTTGGTTCAAGAATTTAAAGAGAACTAATATTGAAGGTTTTTAAGCTTGGCCTATGCCTAAACTACTTTAATGATCCAGGCTCGATTGCTCATGTGTACAAGCAAACTCAAGACTCGGGCCGAGTCAAGTTTTAAATCAACGAGTTATTAGATTGACATAATCTAATCAAATCAAAACATATCAAATAGATAGAGGGCGAACTCCTCCTCTAGTCTATCTCCTTCATACTTCTGATATTAAAATGTTAGTCTTGGACTCTTCCATATAGTAGCATACCACCATTCCTTCTGTTTCAAACATGGTGTAGGGTGAACTTAATGCTCGCAGCATAGCGGAGAAAAGGTGCTCATTTTGAGTTGGAAAAGCAAGATTCAAAGTTCCCTTTCAGAGCTAGGAGTGAGACATAACATGTGATAGAGCAATCATGCACATGAGCTTGTACTTCTGAAACAACATGATGTATGAATCATTCACAGGGCAAAGCAAGGAATCATTCTTCTAGTTTGTTCCTCCAGCAATTTCAAGTTCAAACCCTATAATTACTCATATAATAGTTACTGAAAATTTATATGATAGTTAACTTTAGAATTCTTGAGATTAATTAAAATATACGCAACCTAACCTGTACATCCATATTAATAAAAAAAAATCATTCTTCCTTTCCTTTGTCACTTTTAATTATTTATGTCACCAGCTTACAGAAAGCTTAATGCCTATTTTGATTATATGGGTTATTGTTGTTAACAATAGTACATAAGTGATCATATAAGATTTTATCAATATATTTTTATTAAAAAAATATTAAATCAAGAAAAATATACAAATATATTTTTTCTGGATTCTAGGATGTATTAGGCTTACCAAATATGTCTTGGTAAAAACACGTTGGGTGTGACCAAAGCCAAACCATGTCACAAATAGGCTTGGCGGTGTGTCAGGTTTAAAACTAGGCATAAATTATATCGATCACTTAGTATAAACTATTAATTATTTTAATTAAAAAAATAAATAAAATTATTAAAACTAATTGATTAACTTATTATTTAACTCTTCATGCAGTCAACTATCTTAGCCAGGAGAATAGCAGAAAACAAGGAGTAAAAGCTCGGAGGATTTTGATTTCAAATCCCTCAATATACTTCCACGGGAAACCCTCTATAATATATTAGACTTTGCCTGAGAGAAGAGCATCCACGTTATCTCTGATGAAATATTCACCGGGTCTGTGGATGGAGTTGAGGGGTTTGTGAGCATGGCAGAAATTTTTGAGGAAGAAGAATTTGATAAGAACAGGGTTCACACAGTATACGGGTTGTCAAAAGATCTCTCTTCCGGGGTTTAGGGTTGGCGTTATTTATTCATTCAATGCTATTGTTTTGCCTGCTGCTAAACGATTAACTAGATTTTCTCCTATTTCTGCTCCAAGCCAGAGGTTACTGATTTCAATGCTGTCAGACACCAAATTCATCAAAGAATATATTGAGACTAACAAGCAGAGGATACAGAAAATGTACCATTCTTTTGTTGATGGATTCAAACAACTGGAAATCGGGTGCATAGAAAGCAGTGCTGGTTTATACTGTTGGGCTAATATGAGTGGACTAATCCCATTTTACATCGAGAATGGGGAACATGAGCTATGGTATAAGCTTTTGAATATTGCTAAGGTCAATGTAACTCCTGGATCAGCATGTCACTGCATAGAACTGGGATGGTTCCGGTGTTGTTTCACTGCATTGGCTCCAGAAGATATTCCTACAGTCATGGAACTGATCCGCAAAGTGGCAGAAACTCGTAAATCTTCTGGTTGAAAGACAATTTTTTGCACTCAATTTTGTTTTATGGATTGTTGATGGCACAACTATGTATCCCAATCACCTCTTTCAATGGCAGAGCAAGCAAGTTAACAAAAAAATCAAATTTGATGTCTAGGGAGTTCTAGCAATTTTCAGGATTTGGTTTCATTCCGAATGCTGTGAATTGTTTACATACTTGTCTGGAAGTGGGAAGCTAAAACGACTTGAAAAGGGATGATCAAAGAACAGAACTCAGTGTGGTTCTGAGTGATAGATGCCCTATACTAGTTTCAGTCTGGGTTGGCGCATCTTCCTCTGCAGCCCTCCAATCATATTGATGCTAGCTCCAAAGATGAAGCATCCAAAAGCATTCTTATCCATAAATTTCAGCCACACTCGCAAACAGGCAAGAGTAAAATTTTAATCTTCTGTTGAAAATAGCAGATTACTAAAAAATGTAACCTTTTGTTTATTCAATGATATCTCAGAAAGAGACGATTTTAAGTATATTTGCTCTTCTGACTTCTAGTTGTTTATCACTATCAGTAGTCTAATATCTAAATATGGTTTTAGGTGTAAATGACAGTTAAAGAGAAGCAAGAAGTGAACATTTACCATTGATGGATTCTGTTTTCTCATTTGAACAGCTTTTCTCTGGCAACTCCTTCGGCTCATCAATATCAGTTCACCAAGCGTTAGCGGTCTCCTCACCACGGCATTGCTATTACGTTCATAATCCAAATATCTGCTGTTTAGCTCCGGAGAGAAAGATTCCTTTCTGTGGTGGGAAGTCTTTCCAAGAAAACCAGATTTAGGTGTATATAATGGAAAGAAACATTCCAAGAAAAAGCTGATGGCGGTTGCCTTATGTGCTTTTCCTCAAGGATTCAATGACTTCCAAATCAGCCATTCTGAATTAAAAAGCTGTTCTCCCTGTAGCATTGCACCTTGATCTGTTCCTGTTCATGCATTTATTAAATTTTGAATTTTTTGCGTTATATTTTTGACATTTTAAGAATATTTAAAAAAAATATTATTGCATATATGCGAATCACCACTACCATATTGCTAACGTAGTGGGTTCGTAGAGTTCCCATCCTAACTTTGCAAGCCAACTGCACCATTCTTTGGATCAAGCAGTAGATTAGGCTTCCCTGCTCTCTCTACTGACCGAATGACTCTTTGGAGTGGGCCAGCTCTCAAAATAAATTCTTTCAAGTCCAGCCCAATGCAACAATATGGGCCATCAATGATGCACCGCCCATAAGGAGGGCCTCCGTGCATATAAACTGAAAACCTAGAAACCTCCCCACCTTCACCTTTCCCTTGTCCAGTAAGGAAGGGTTTGGCTGAGCCAGCCGGCTTTGGTTTGTATGCCTGTATATATTTAGACACATAGTAGCGCTGCATGCTCCAAAAATTAAAGCAATCACAAGGAAGTCTCTGTTCTCCAAGAAATCATAATATCTTTAGTTCTTCAAGAAGCTAAAAAAAAATCAAGAAAGATGGACTCGATAAGCAGCTCAACTCTTCCTTTGTGTGCCAAGGGTTGCGGGTTCTTTGGTTCTCCAGAGAACGAGAATTTTTGTTCAAAGTGTTATAAAGACTATCTCAAAGAAGGGTTAATTGCTGAGCCTTCCAAGAAACTCTCTGAACCTATCGTAGTCACCCCATCTTTTGATGATAACAGCCCAGATGTTGTTACCGATGAAACAACTTCAACAACTACTGCTGTTGCATCCACTTCAAAAGTGAAGAATAGATGTGAATGCTGCAACAAGAAAGTTGGTTTGATGGGGTTCGAGTGCCGCTGTGGGAACACCTTCTGTGGGGTTCATCGATATCCTAAGGAGCACTCTTGTACTTTTGATTTCAAGACTCTTGATCAACAAAATTTGGCCAAGCAAAATCCACTTGTTGCAGGTGATAAACTTGGTTCCAGAATTTGAATGATCAGGAGTTCTTGCATCTGTCTTCTTTATGAATTCAAGAAAGTAATACTTGTTGTTTGTATCATTATCTTTTCTTTGATTTTGAAAATAAAAGTTTCGACATGGTATCATCTTCGAAGTAATTAATAGTTTATGAAATCTCGCAAGAGCAAACTTCCAACTCCGCCACCAACTTGTTGGGTTGTTGCCATTCATGCCACCACTCTCTTATCAATAATGTGCTCTCTACTGCTAAGTTGCATCAAATTACTCAGTTAAACTAGTTATGCTTCAGTTGAAAATAAGAACTAGTTTAACTTGACAAAAACAAAATCGTTTTTAGTCAACTAGGTCCTCGTTTGTTATGATTTAAAAGGAGAAATGTTTTAAGACAGGGGTTAATTAGGTAATGTTCAATAGATGAGGGACCAAATTGAGATTTTTTCAGGGGCCCAATTGAGAATCTGGTGCTAGTTAGGGATTATATGTCCCGGAATTATCTTCTTTGTTTTTCAGGAGACTGGAACATGCATGCTACATATAGGATTACTTCTTTTTTAAATGAAAGGATAATGTATGCTTGTTCATTTTAGGATTTGTAACAGTAATTATTTTTTTAAGTGTGTTTTTTTTTAAATATATTAAAATAATATTTTTTTATTTTTTAAAATTTATTTTTAATACTATCACATTAAAAAAATTTAAAAACATTTAAAAAAAATAATTTAAAATAAAAAAAATCAATTTGTTTTTAAAACACAGCTCAATCACAGAAACAAACCATGAAGATTGGTGGACTGAGTTTTGGTTTAATTTTTAACCCCTTGAACCATCATTATAATTATATGAACCGCCATAGCCTAATAGGTTAATCTAGTGGCCCATTAATTCGGAGCCTTGTCTGAATCCAGTGAAAATCCAAAAAAAATTTATTTTTATCAAATGATATTATGTCGAGTTTTTTTTAATTATTATTAAATTATGATAGTAGACGTAAAATTACACAACCTAAAACAACAGTACTGTTTGCAAGCAACAAGTAAATCCGCATGGCGAAAGGATCATTGCTAGATATTGACTTGTAAATAATCCGAGTTCCGAAGGGATTAATGCACGTAATAATTGAAAAATCTTACCTATATATATAACACAATCCAGGAGCTATAGAGCAAGAAATTCTTAAGATTTTTTTGCATAATATAATTTAATTATCAAGAAAGAATTGATGGATTCACAAAGCAATTTGACTCCTCCTTTGTGTGCTAAGGGTTGTGGGTTCTTTGGCTCTCCAGAGAAGAAGAATTTGTGTTCAGAGTGTTACAGAGACCATGTCAAAGAAGAAGAGTCCGTTGCTACTGAGACTGCCAAGAAACTCTCTCAACTTGTGATCCATACCCAATCTGCTGCTAATGATAAGAGCCCAGCTGTTTTAACTGATGAAACAACTTCAAGTTCAGCCGCCGCCAACGCCGCCGCATCCTCTTCAACAGTAAAGATTAATAGATGCGAATGCTGCAACAAGAAAGTTGGATTGCTGGGGTTCAAGTGCCGCTGTGAGAAGACCTTCTGTGGGGTTCATCGACATGCCACGGAGCACTCTTGCACCTTTGATTTCAAGACTCTTGATCGACGTATTTTGGCCGAGCAAAACCCACTTGTTGTTTCTGATAAGCTTCATACTAGAATCTGATTTACCCGCCTTCGGAGTTTTCATTCTTCGATCCTTGAATGTAATAAAATTTTATTTTTCTTATCATGTGATCTTAAATCAATCTCCATTCAAGTAGTATAAAATAACGACTATAGTACAAGTTTAACTTAATTTTAATTTGTATGGAGTCTATTAAGCAATAATTATTATAATTCAACATTATAAGGAAAAAAAATACATTTTTTTTTTATTACAAAACAAATATTTAATTACTATCTTGGAATAAAAAAGACAGAAGATATATATCTTATTGTACTTCTAATTTAAAATTTTATTTTAAAATTATTCTAAAAATATGTTTTAGAATTACTTGATTTAAAGGGCCATGAGGACCGCCAAGAGTCAAGTTTCGGGTAGCTGCCATGTGTTTTTGTTTGCTTCTGCCATGTTATAGTCAAGGTCAAAAAAAAACCAGACATAAAAAAATTAAAAAAAATCAGCAAAAATAATTACAAAAACTATAATTTTTAAAAAAATCAATCTTAAAAAAACAAATATATATTGCATAATGAACAGACTTTCCCATGCCTTTTAGTATATTGTTAATGTATTTTTACACATTTCAGGATCACTATATCTCATCTTTGCACATGTTTTAGCTAATATTAATATTAGTTATTTGACTTGTGTTTTATTCAAAAAAATATATTCTAGTTTTTTCAATGTGTTTTTTTTTAATTCTAATTATAAATCAAAAGGTATATCTATATATTTAATTAAATACATCAAGAACTATATATACAAATAAATACAAAAAAACAAAGTTTTAACATATATATATATATACATATTCCTCGTTGCAAGTTGAATAATTATTGTTAATACAAAAAAAATTAATATAAAAGTGTTATTAACATGTTTTTTTGACATTGAATAACAAATATAATATTGAATCAAAAAGTTCATGCTAACATATAATAAAATATAATAAAAATTACATGCGTTGATAAAAATATATTAGATTTTAAGCTAAATTTTTACGTAGTTGAAGAATGGAACAATGATGTAATTGCTATAATGAAATATAATTTTCTTAGTCCTTATATATTATTTTAAAAAAAAATGTAAAGAAAAAAATTACAAAAGAATAAAAAAAAATGATATAAATAAACCAAGAGTAGAGTTATAAATATTTAAAGAGTAAGAAATAACATTTTTTTCAAAAAAAAAGTGTAAATAAAAAAATTACAAAAATAAAGATAAGAAAAAAATAGTGATAAACAAGTCAAGTGTAAAATAATAAAAATAACGAGTATAAGGAGAAAAATATAAGAAAAAAACTTGTTTTTTAAAAAAATGTGAAGAATTAAAATTATAATTTTACCATCATTACAGTATTACTGCAATAAAAAATTAAAAAAATTATAATTATGTCATTTCTAAGTAAAAATACCATTTCGTGTACATGTATAATAATAATTGTAAAGGTTCCCAGCATTGTAGGGTGTACCAAGCTGGCTTATCTTGGATGGACTAGCCAGGTTTCAACGATATTATGTGAAGAACATATATGTGACTGGGTCCATGGCGCCCCTGCAGGTTTAAGGGCTCCAGGCATGGCTTTGGACCACACCACATCATGTTTGGATCTGGTCCACCGTACAGACCTAAGCGTTTCCAAGATTATCATACAATTTTACTGGTTAGAAATTTAATGATATGCACTTATTATTGGTAACACGGTGTACAATGGTTTTTAAAAAAAAAATTAAAAATTTTTTTTTAGATGATTGAACTAATTGATCTCATGTTTTGAAAAAGAATACATTACTTTTTTAGAATTTAATTTTTTTTATTAATTTGAGTGTTCAAACCAGTTTGCGTGTATCTCGACTAATTTCATATATTTTAAAGTTAATGACGATGTAAATTTCTAGTAGCCCAGAAAAACTCGAATTCGTAACTATTGAAACCAAAACTACTGCCTAATAAAAAAGTGGGGCATAAAACATGAAAAGAACATAAGAGGTGGGTGGGGCAAAAAGATAGAAATTATGGGCAAGGCTCCCATTAATTGCTTTAAGTATCAGTAGATGGAGTATTAGAAAGTAGAAACCAAAATTGAATATTGAGGGAGCTCAAGGGCAGTCATAAGGGGGGACAAAAGTGACAAAGGTGGGAGCATTTACGAGAAACTTGTCCTAATAAGGCATCAGCTATGAGCTGTGAGTGCAAATTAAAACTTATAAACAGACAGAGAATTATAAGAAGATCATATGAAACAAGGTGGATTTTGAGCATGGGATTAATTTGCCCTTTTACATTAATTAACTTCCTAGAAGAAAGAAATGGGTTTTTAGAGATTTTATAATCACAGAAATATTGGATTTTAAGAGAATAAACACGATATTTTCTCTCATTTTTGTGTAATTTGAGAATTTTCCTAGCAAATCAAATACAAAATTGTTTAGGATTTTAGATCCTAGGAAATTCATCTGACCTCCATATATACTGCTTCGATCTTACCTTCTCCCATCTTGCATGCTTCTAAAGATTATATTAAATTAGCTGCGGTGTTTGATCAAAGGTCAAAAATCAAAATCAAAATTGACATTTTATCTCTTTATGGGTACATTGCTGGAATTAGTCTCGGGTATTAAAAAAAAAAAAACATAAATTCATTTCAGAGCTAGATGTAAGTAACCATAGACAAGCGGTGATGATAGCCTGTGATATAGTCTAGCTCCTTGGTCCATATATAATTGATAAATTAGTGTAATATATAGTATTGAAAAGATTCGAGTATGATAAAGATTAAATGAACTACTATCTGGTGTACTGATCACAAATCTAAGGTTCCCTTGAAGGGCCCATTGACAATGGCAATCCAACTGCTGCTTTTGCAAGTAGTTTATGTGACTTTGCATCAGAAACCGTATTTATCAGTTGGAAATTGATTAAAAAAAAGAAACAATTATACATAACTAACAGCAGCATAAATGGTCTTGAAAGTACAGAATCTTGATCCAATTATGCTACCAAATAATCAATTAATGAAAAATCAAGGGAATATTTGCACATGAAATTTCATATGAGCAATCATTGAAAGCCAAGAGCGTGCATTGTTTGCAAGATTAATTAATACTCAAATGATCGAAACATGTACATACATATATCTATACTTGACATATACAGATCAGGGCCAGAAGGAAAACAAACCCTCAAAGATCTGAAGCTCAGTTCAATCTTAAGATCAAAACCATGATAAACTTTAGATTGAAAACAAAACTGAAAACAAGAAGAAGTCGTCTTCCTAGGTGGAGCTCTGATGAGGATTTAAGAATCCATTGAAGTTGGCACATTCAAAAAAGGCCTTGGCAGTCATCTCCCTTTCGAACCTCCAAATATAATTCAAGCCCACCAAAAGTTCTGTGATGGCAGCTTCAGTCTTCTCTTTGTTTGCAAAAGACAATGTTTGCAAAAGAAGAACATTGGTTTTTGGCAACAAATTTTGCTGCTCAAAGCTTCTTTCACTTTGCCATCTGATCATGTTATGTGCTAATGGAGATAACCACGCCAATATCCTCCCCAAAGCATCCCTCCATTCTCCTGCAAGGACTGGATCACTCGCTGAAAACCCTACTCCTTTCAATCTAGCCCTCAGTGAAGACCTTATACTGTTTGGTAACATCGAGTAAAGATCATCTCTTGCATCAACACCAACAAGTTGTGGTGACTTGATCATCTTTTCCATAACTATAATCAAATTTGCATAGTGTAGGGCCAAAGCCGCCGCCCCAAGCGTGGTTGGCGGAGGCTTTAAAAGCTTCGAATTCGACTCGAAAAACCCATTACTCGAGTCTTTATTTCCTTCAAGCTTTGAGCTCTTCAATGGCCCCGACACAATGTTACAGGTAGTAGGGTTCTCTGTTGGATGCACTGTTGCAGAAGCTGAGAGACTGCGAGGTAGGGAAGTTGGATAGCCATGTGCTATGCCAAAAACCAGCTTGATCCTTGCTAGAACAGTGAAAATGGACTTGGCAAGGATCAAAACAACCGTATCAAAACTTCTATTCCAAAGAGATCTCTCTTTGAGGTACTTCACCTCCTGTCTCTGCCACAATATCTTCTGTTGAAGATCCAAAACCTTTTGTTCTTTGCTTGTTCCTTCAAGTTCACCACACTGTAAAGCTTTCCTTAATCCATTCTCCAATGCAGACAGCTCCTCCATCTCTTTATACAGCGTCGCCGTTACAGTCACGTACCTGTCCATCTTCTTGGTTTTGGCTTCCATGTCTTTCCAACTCAAGACCCAACAATTAGCGTCATTCCCCAAGTTGGTAAAATCATCGAACAAACGCTCGAAACGCCGCAAACCCGAGTCCTCACACCTCTTGCTTAATCTCGAAACAGATTTGGCGATGAGCCTAAGATTCTCAGCCATTTCGGCACACGCGAGGCCGAGAAGGAAGGACTCGTCGTTGGAGACTATTTTGCGTACTCCTTCAAGAGAGATAGAATCATTGCGCACACGAATTATGTTCTTGTCTGAAAGAGATTGCCAAAGATGGAAAACCTTTGACATAAGACCTGCGATTTCGAAAGCTAAAACTCCAACTGAAGCTCTCTTTGATGGTTTTGGGATTGGATTGGAGGTTATGACAGAATCAAAACTGTGAGATATTGCTGTTTTTACCTTTATTAGCCATGTTTCAAGAGCCATAATATCGTTGATCAATATTTTTTATGTACTGTGTACAACAAGCAACAAAAGGCTAGATATATATTATAGCTAGCTAGATGGGATCGATCAATGAGAAGTACTTGGTGTGTGTAAAAGAAGAAGAGAGAAGAAGGTGGTTTGAGAGAGGAATCTAGAGAGGAAACAGAAGGTAATGGGAGAGGAAATAATTGAAGAATGGGAGATGGAGATCACATATAAGGATTATAAAAGAGGAGAGCATCACATGAAGGTTATATTGTATTGTAGGGGGTGAGTGGCTATTTGATACCATTACAAATAGCATAGTGAATGAGAAAAGAAAAGAAAAGAATTAGTATTTTTTTTATAAAATTAAAAAAATAAATTATTCCGAATTAACTCACATCAATCCATCTGACCCGTCGTCATCGAGAACTAGCCGCAAATGGACCTGAGCAGAATTTAAATACAATGACACGTATAAAGAGGTGATAAAAATAAATATTTTTACTAAAATTAATCAGTGAGATAATAAAATTTGCAACACTCACATGCAAGACAGTGTGTGAGACATGTTTATTATTGAAAGGTATTTTGTCTCTTATGGGTTTGGACTTCAAGGGGATTTTGAAGCGAGTGGAGTCTTGCATGCACTGTGGATTTCTCTCCCCTTTTCCTTTTTGATAAATATATAAATTATATTTAACTAAAAACGAGAAAGTTTTCGGTTAACTCAACCAAAACACAAGAGTATTCTCTAAATATAAAAATATAAAATATAAAAATTAATTTTTACTTCTTGTCTAAATATAAAAATAAAATTTTTATTGAATTATAAGAATTATTCTCTAAATAATTAAATAAAAAACTAGTTTTTAATTCTTTTGTCCATAATTAAAATGAAGAAGAAGAAGACGACGTGTGCTAAGAAACACTTTCTCTCCTAAGATGCTATTTTTTTCAAAAATGAAGGAGGGGGGCCATATCATAATTGTTTTTTTTTTTTCCTCTTGAACTTTTATGAGGTAATCTCTCTTGTTAATTAGTATGTTTGTTCCATGTGAATTATTAAGTGTCTAGCTAAAAACTTTTGACACAAGAACATAAGAAAAGAGGAATCTAGTGATCTCCTACGTCTGGAATATCATGATATTGTTTTTAAAAAGATTTTAAGAGTACAAAGAACACTCAAGTAATTACTATACGAGCTGAAAAAGAAAAATTAATGTTGTAAAAAACTATTTGAATTGATTATTTTCTTGTACTTATTGATGATCGTAGCAATAATAATCCTCTAATGGATTCCATTAATAAGATCGTAGATCTGTGGTTAGATCGATTGTAACATCATATCAATAATTATATATATACTTACCTTCTTCTTCTTCGAATAATTAATATTGTTGTTGAATTTTTTGTTTCATTTTAAAATTAAGGCGAAATATCTCCTGGAGTTAATTATTCTCATCAAAACCCTTCAAAAAAAATTTAAAAAATATATAGCAGAGTTTTTTTGTTTTTATTTAGGTATTATAACACCCTTTTAAAAGGGAAGACTAATTTTATTTGAGGTTTATGACTTTTCCTTTCAATAAGTGCACTTATTGAGAATCAAATTTGTGTTTTCACCCAGCATTAATATAACAGATTTAACAAATATAATGTCATAATTTTAAATTAAATTATGATATTTTGTTTTATTCTTGATATTTTGTGAGAATAAAAATGAATAAATTTAATTCTCATATTATTTTTTATAGGGTTGAAAATACAGAAGAGGTTTACATGAGAGTGATTTTTCAAGAAAAAAAAATTGACTGGTCCATCTAAAACCTGATAATTAGAAGGAGACAGATGCACGTAGCCCTGTTCATGAAAACTAATTAATGTAAAAATATCATTGTTGTTAAAAAAATAATCTTGAAAAGGCAAATTCCCTCTACAACCTAGCTTGAATAAATAAGTGTATAAAAGGCTGTTGACTTCTATGTATATATTCCAAAGTGACAATGAATGATAGGCATAACCTAATTCATGCACTACGTACGATCACAAAACGAAAATAGTGCCATGGATCGTAAGTTGGTCTGCCTTTTACAGCATCGTGGAGTTCTAAGGTCTCGATAAATGAATATAATTTAGAGCAAGTAGTGCAATTTGATCTAAATTTCTGTAGCCCTAATTCGACAATTGGTTTAAATTATGTAATTTCTTTGCCCCTTGTTTTGCTATAGTTTATTAGAAATGTGTGAGGGCACGCATGCATATAAAGTATGAAAATGCTACACACGGGGCTTGTAGCTCAGTGGCCTTGGCAGACTTTGCCCCCCCCAGGCCCGGGTTCGAGCGTTGAGGGTCTAACTGTGTGGTCCATCGTGGACTTGTTCCCCCCTCCCGGTTCGACCTTCTATGGCGGTGCCTTACCCGCTCCTGGGCTTGCGGGATGTCCGGTGGGCGTGGGGAATACGTGGCGAACACCCCGTGAATAAAAAAAAAGTATGAAAATGCTCCAAATATATCCATTTGTCTCTACTTCAACATATATATATATATAATTGTTATGTCCTTATTAGAAGGGTCGCTCTAGCTAATTCAAATTGTTAGAAATTAAGGCAAAATTCTGAAATATTCATGGTGGGCATATTGAGATGAGATAGCCATAACAGTACTATACATTTAATTATGTGTAAGCACTGCATACTTAACAAGAATTGTGCATCTTTTCACCTGCCAAAATTATGTATGACTCTTGATATAGTAAAAATAGCAGTAAAATCATTGGCAAGTACTTGCATCAAAATCTCTACGATCAATTTAGATCTTGAATTGATAGATTTTGTGAAAATGCAGTGAATGTGTTGCTTTAATTCTGACAATCGATTAGGGTTGACTAATGGATACATGAGGTGGGGATGATTCAAGACACAATAACATGGAGTTGCCTGATTATTTAGTAGCGTTTAGCTAGTGACTTGTGACATGAAAAATAAAGATATATAATAGAGATAAAAATGTACTTTGTATTTTAAAAATAAAGAAATTTACTTTAAAATCATCCCGAAAATATATTTATTGCATATTTTTATTTTTATTAATCAAATATCATAAAGTAATTTATTAAAAAAAATAAAAGCAGATAGTATTAAGATTAATACTAGGGGTTGTGGAAGGGAGTATGGATTTAAGAAAACCCCACTTGCTCATTCACATCACATGGCGAGTGTTGGTTAATTTGGAGCATTTTTGGGGTCATAAAAAAAAAAAGGATACGAGAGACTGGCCTTTGAAATTTCTAAAATTGGAGCGAGAGAGTTTCGCTAGATATTCAAAAGTTGCTTCCTTTCAAGCCTTGCCTTTCTAGCTTTTGCCTACCAATGGAAGGGCAATGAACGAAATGCCTGTTTACTTGTCGGATCATGAACAGGCAGCCATGTTACATTTCCATATCTAGATAAACGTGCCTCCAAACCAATTGAGTATGGTAGCAATCACCGTCTTCCCTTTTTCTCTCTGCCTCTTTCAGTTGTTTTCTTTATTCTCATCCTCCCTGTCTCGGCCAAACCTTTACTGGATCGATCTCCTGTAATGTAAACAGTTCTGTACATAAGAAGAACAAAAAGAAAAGGGTTAGTAGTGGGTGCCAAGACTTCAGATCTTTAGCCCATTTTGATTGATATTCTTAAGATTATTTCCTATGATTTCAATCCCTAAATTATGATTGATATCTCTTGTAATTGATCATTCCATCTTTCTTTCTTTTTTTGTTAAATTACATTAATTGACTTCATGTATATCAAAATATCATAAAAAAAATTATGCAAAAATTAACCTCAACCACTATCATGACAAAAATTATAGGTAAAAATTGTTTGAAAACAAGGATAGAACATGACAGATCTTACTGATTCACAAGTTAGTTAATTAATTAGTGATATAGTCGGAGGCACCTTCCAAATAGCGCGCATTGTTCCATGTTTGTGTATCATTTATGTTTCTCGATCCTGATTGAGTGAATAGATTTTGATCTCATCGGAGGCACTGGGATTTGCTGTTGTAGTTTAAATGAGTTAGAAGAAGATGCATGGAAGAATGCCGGTTCCCATTTGGAGAGCTCTTCAAGAATTTTTTGGTAAAAAAAGCCTCCTCATAGTGTGATTCACTTGTGTTTGCTTAATGTTATATGAAATAAAAGGGATGTATATAAAAAGAGCTCGAAACATGTTTAATTAAATAAATTAAGATAATGATATAAAATAAATTTATTGATACCATTGATACCATTGGATTTACCTCGTCAAAATTTTTTCAATAAAATTAATAATATTATAACCGGAGTTTTAAGGGATTTTTATCTTCTTTTTTTTCTTTCACCTCTTCTCTTCCTTGCTTATTTAATTTTTTTTATTAGATATCACATAATAGAAAATTATGTTTTTCAATTACGACATGTATTCACTAATTATTTTCTCAACAATGTTATTAATTTCACCAATATTTGTCTTTAAAAAGGGGGCTAGGAACCAAAAGTAGCCGTAGATCTTTCGATAAATGGGATCTTGTTCTTAGTGATCAAAATTGAGTCAAAATGTGGTAGCCATTAATAAAGGTGTGGAGATTAATAAAGAAGACGGATTGGCATGTCCTTTTCTCACAGTACAATGTACCGCTACTTGATTTGCAAACCCTAAGAGGATTCCGGAGGCTGGATTTTCTTTCCGCTGCAGATAGATAATCGGTGGTGCTCTACTTTCACTCTCTATTGGCTCTCTACCATATAGATTAACAATTAATGGTATAATTAATTAATTAATGGTATAATTACTCCGTAAAATAATTTATGTTTACTAATATTATGTAACTAAAAATTTATATAATCATTAATTTTAGAATTTATGAGATTAATTAAGATACATATAAATTAAATTAGTCCGAGCACTTACATTAATTTAAAAAAAATTATGTTTAAAATTAAGAATATAACTTAATTAATTTAGAATGTCATTTTTTTGGGTTTTATCCTTTTCTTTTTATTTTTACAGTAAGGGTATCTTCTGTCCATCAATAGAGATAAAGTCTTATTTCCTGGAGATTTTTAAAACACATCCTTCATATTGAATTAATATTGTTATATTTAGATAAATTTAATTATTTTTTTAAAATATCAGCTTCAAATTTTTTTTAATTAAAGTAATCTCGTTTTAAAAAGAATGGAAAAAAAAGGTTATCTATTAGATTTTTATTATTCTTTTTTATTTTATAATATCTTAGTGATATATTTGAAAGCTTGCATTTGGTTAGTATTCCAGAATAAATGAGACATATATATATATAAAAGAGCAAAGACATAAGATAATATATTTTTGAGAGTACAGTTTTGGAATAATTTTTTATATTTTTAAAAAATAAAGTATATAAAATATGTCTTTTTTATTTTTTTTTATCTTTTCTGAGATAATAATTAAACACTATAAAAAAATTTTGTTTAAAGACCATCACATTAAACACTTCAAATTATAGAGTTCAAATTAATATTTATTTCCACCTACCACATATATATATATATATATATATATATATATATATCATAAAAAAAAGAAAGTCGATGTTATATTTCTTTGACTTAAAACTCTGAAGCTAAAATCATCATTTAATAATTAAACTATATATTATAAGCTATAATGAGTTGTGGCAACAAGAGAAATCTGAAAATTGCATGCAACTGGATGCATGGATTAAACTATGGCTTAAACGAATCGTTAATAATTATTCCAAGAGGAAAAGAAGGCAATCAAGTGTCCTAGTCCATGCGGATCAATCTGACTCCACTCTTAGCTAGCATGAGTGCACGCTGGCTCCCTCTCTTGTTGCCACGCACCCCAGCAATCCCTCAAAGAAGAAATGATGAAGGAGGTTTTGACGGTCAGAAACCAAGCAGAGAATGATGCAAAGATCCATATAATGGTTTGTGATGCAATCATCCATATAAATGTTAAGTGATGATACCACTAGCTAGTTCATGGCATATATAGTCTTCCACTTTCATCCTGTAACATTAGACTTGGACCATTATCGATGCGATGGAAGTTTTTTTCTCGAAGAAGTCATGATCATGGTGGAATATTGTGGCTGAGAGCAAGAGGTGAGCTTAATTGTTGTCGGTGTCCGAAGATCATTTTGATCCACAGTTTGGAGTCAAAACCCTATGCTCTTGCTGAATTGTCTACCATGCTACAATTCCAGTCAATCCCATGAAGCACAATTATTGGCTGACTACTGGGGTGCTCTCTCAAATGAATGCCGATGTTTTTCAGATGCAGGTATTAGAGACCAATTATGGGTAATTGTCAACTCCATTAATGGCTTCTGGTTTCACACGTACATCAGCATTATATAACCACACACATTAGGGTTAGTGTGCTCATTAACATCATCGATTGGATTGGTACATGTTGGAGTCCTTCTCTTTCGATCTTGAGGAGAGGTGTTGGAATGCATCAATGTATGTTAACATTGTTAAATAATTCAAAGAAAATAAAAAGAGGAAGCTATAGGTTTTATTGATATTGTATATATAAACGTAATGAATTGCTTAAAAAATATTAATTTAATCTACATACAAAAAAATCATATATAGACTAAAAAAAAAACTGAAGAGAGTAGTTTACCTTTCATAAATAATAAAATAAAAAAACCCTTTATTTTTTTTTAAAAAAAAACTTATCATGGACTATATATATATATATATGTACCCTTACTCGTTCATAATTGGGTGAACACCAGCATGTTTCTCTTGTAGAGAAAAATCATGACTTCGAATTACATAGAAGGAATAATTAAGGGTTCTTGAATAATCTTTTCAATGGTTAAGATATTGTATGGTCGATTTCTTTGTAGTGAGACTAATCAAGTTACTCCTCGATGAAGTTTGAAGAAGGTAATTCATTCCCATGTTTTGCATTTTTCCAAATAAAATTTCTTTATCCAGCTTCCTTTCGATTCAAACTCGAGTTGGTAACAAAGTGTTAGAACTTTTGAGAACTCAATCTACTGAGTTCTTTGAACAAAATGAAGTCATGAATTTAGATTTAGGCAACATAATTAGAGTTGCAACCTTTTTCTGCATGAAAGTGTTTCGGTGGTGCATGCTCTCGAAGATATTTGACATTGGATATAACCTTCTTCTTCTTTTTATCTTTTTATGTACGGCCAAATTATATCTTGTACCATTGTTTTAAAGCCTGAAATATTAGGGTAGGATGTTTGGAGTAAAATTTAAACCGGTTTAGATCGAAAAAAAAAAATCAATGTAGTTAAAAATCTAAATTAATTTAAGAATTCGGTAGTTTTAGGCGTGACCTAATCAAAGCTTAATTATCATTTTTGTTATTTAAATTTTTTTTATCAAAACAATATTATTTTAATTTTTTAAAAGAAAATTAGATAATCAACCCTCTAATTCATAATTCGAGCTTTACCTCATGTTGGGTTTTAATTAATACTATATCTTGAAACTTCATGCTATATATATATATATATATATATATAACATTCATATATGGGAGTAGAGGTAGGGATTGATTTGACAAGATTTAAAGTAGAGGATTTGGTTCGGTCAAAAGCACAAAATAGAGGGACCATGCGACTATGATCTTGACACCAAAGTTCATTATTAAAGTGGAAAACCATCAACCATCACATAAGGAATAGCGTGCAACCGACGATCACACCCTTTTCTTTTAACTTTTATGAATTGTCACTTTGCTTGATTTCAAAAAGCATAGAAGAAAAATACATGCGTTTGCAAGTGGGCTGCATTCGCCTGTGACATTGGCCGTACTCCTATCTAGCAAAAGAAATTAAAGTCCATGAAGAAACGGGGAAAAATTAACTCAAGCTAGCTAGCTAGTTAACTGTATAGCTTTGAGTAGGTGGAGCTAGACCTACCACACTAGCCAAAATGGATAATCCAATCGAGTCATGACTTCAAATTGGAACTCATCAACACAATGTACGTAGAACCTCCAAACCGAGTTGACTCATCCCACCACGCTTCTATGCCCACCACGGCTTGTTGTAGTTGGTCCCATATATATAGCTAGGAAGACTTTGATCCGAGGCATTAGAAGGAAAGATCGAGAGGCTCTCTTCTTTTTGGTTCAAGAGAAGTTGCATGATGGGGACCTCTTAGTAAGTGAGCTTTACTAAGATCCCACTAACTATAATGCTTTTGGAAATTAAGATCGCCCTTAGAAAATTGATTTATTTATGTATATATTTCAAGGACCGTGAAGAAATTGTTAAAGAAATGAGAGGAATGGGTGGCTTGAGCATGAGAGGGAGACATGGTATGGCCTCTATTTCTTCACAAATGAAGGGGTAATGTCCCGCTTTTGATAGACATTCCTCGAAGAAAACGGTCCCAAAAACACTTTAGAAAACACCTTGGAATGTAGATCATGATGATGATGATGATGATGATGCTCTCTCCTGACAATCCTTTGCACCATTGATGAACTATCCTCACGTGTGTCATCATCATTTTATGTACCCTTTGGACCAAATAACCCTATCATGTGCACGTGCATTAGGCCTAGGCCCATCTACGACATTCTCAATTTACTTGGCCTTTTTGTTTTTCCAAGAGAAATTACAAGGGGTAAGGTAAGGTAAAGAAAAAGAAGAGGGTAAATTCCAAATTTCCCAAATCCCAAGAGAAAGTAAAAGGGGTTAAATTCTCATGTGGGGGAGAAATCATGAGGCTAAAATGTGGGGTCGATTTTCAATTGTGGGGGTGAGTAATGGCATGCACAATAGTTGATTTGACAAATAAATAAATAAGAATCTCTTTTATTTGCTAAAATTTATTATTTACATATATTTTAAATTAAAAAGAAAATTCATTATTATTAAATTTAATCTAGTTGGATGAGTCAATTTAAAACTTAGCCAACTCACTACTTAATTTAAATTGAATTTCAAAAAAAATATATATATGAAAGTTAATCTTGGTCAAGATCCAAGTTAATTTTTTTAAAAAAAATAAATTAATATTATTTTAATTGAAATAAATTAATTTTATTAATTTATAACTCTAACCAAAGCTAAGAAAATAAAAGAGGCTTTTAGAGTATAATTAAGCATCTTACGATCATGGCAACTTCTACATGCTAATTGCTATGATCGTAATCGTACATGGGACACATTTTAAAATGGTCCCTGTACTTTAAAGTTTTGCATAAAATACCCACCCCGCCCCTTCTTTTCTTTTTAATCTGAAAGATATCCCATCTTTTATGACTGCATTATCCACTAATTTTCACTAATTAAATCTTAACCAACCTAAATTATTATCGAAAAAACAGTATAGATTTCAATGCCCAGTTATTTTTACCTAGGGCCGTATGTGTTAATACGATAAATATTCAAGATTTTTGGGATTGAGCTCTTCCTGCTGGCCAAAGATATCAAACATTCTCCAAGATTTCAAGCTGGATTAGATGAATTAACTCAAATTAATTTAAAATAATATTATCATAAAAAAAATTAATTCTAAATGATATTTTTTTAAAAAAAATCAAACATGATTTTACCAAATCATCTAAATTTGACGAATTAATTTTTTAAAAACCCAACTCGGTTCAGGTCATAAATTGATCCTTCTAACCAGGTTGAGTTTAATAACTCTACTTTTGCTAGCTACCATTATGGTCCTTGTTGACAGGGGTTTCTTTCACTTCACTTCAACAACAAACCCTACTGGGAATTGCAAGGAGGATCATGAGATATTAGAGGTGATCATTTTCGGTTTGGTTCGGTTCGGTTTTTATAAAAAAAAAGTAATCAAACTGAAATTTTTTTAAAAAAATAAACCAAAAACTGTTCAAACCGACAGTTTCGGTTCGGTTCGGTTTGGTTTTTTTGACAAAAACCAATTCAAACCGGTTTGGCTCGGTTTTTTCCGATTTGACTTGGTTTTTTAGGTTTGGCTCGGTTTGGTTTTTTCGGTTTTAGGCTTATAAAACCAAAACCGAACCAGTTGGTTTTTTCCATTATTTTTTTTCCAGTTTTCTTAGTTTTTTAATTTTTTTGCTCACCCCCTATAAAACATGTTGTTGATTTCTAATCATTCCCTAACAACTCTTAAGCCCTTGATTAAACACAATGAAACTGTCATTATAACAATCACAATAAAAAAAAAAAACTTGAAGATAGGGCAAATTAAAGAGAGGTTGGAGAGAAAATACAAAAGTATTACGAAAAATTGTAAATTTAAGGACCAAAACTAAAGTTTTCAACTCTCTGGGGGTGCCACTGCCACTTCAAAGCATGCTGTAGGGCTGCCCTTGGGCATCATGACCTAAAAAGCTCTTATGTTATCTCTGAAAAACCTCCATCACAAAATATCAGATGTCTTTATAAAGGAGAATGTGATCTGCAATGAAAATGTTAATGAAATACAATGCTTAGGGTTTTTTTTTTTTTTTTATGATCATAACCTTAGTGGACATTGACACCCAAAGATTAAGTTATGTTTTGGAGATTCAGCAATATCTTTTCATTCGCTTCAGTTGCCACTTGCCCACTTCGATCTCCATTACCTCCTCAAGTCAAAAGCAAATTGATTTCCCTCTGTCCTAAAACAAAGGACTGTTGAGCAACATGCTCGTTTATTGTTTTAGATAAATAGTAAATCACGTGATTTGTTTTCTTTTAATTTCATTATTTTCTAATGAGTTTTATAGATTATTTTGAAATACATCAAGTTAATTAGATGATGTTAGGTGAATTCTAGCATGGTTTAATTTTAAATTCAAGATAATAAATAAATCAAATTAGAAGGTTTTTTATTTTATCAATTTTATCTTTATTGTTTTTACTGGTTGGCCGGCTTGCTTCTGGATGGCCAAGTCAACTAAATTACTTTGAAAGAATTTCCACGCGGTTTGATTTTAAACTCAGGTTAGGCAAAGAGTTGGGATGAATATTTTTTTTCTAAGAACTTCATCCTTTTTTTTATTTTGTCATCGTGTATTTTTTACCGATTGGTCAGGTTGTCTTTGGACTTATCAAATTGATTAGTTTATATTAAGAAAATTTCTATATAATTTAATTTTAAACATAAACTAATGAGTCAGGTTATGAAGTTTCAAACTGACCTATTAGGCTTGATTTAATAACAATATTAATTAATTTTCTACTAAACAATTTTTGTTATGTTGAAGAAAAAAAATTGATATAACTATCATCGTAGTACTGGTTAAAATAGTAATTATCAAATACATTTGCTTTTTACTTACCAGAAAAATGAAAATTAAATAACAAGAAAAATAAAAGGAAAAGGGAGAAAGAAAAGAGGAAAATTTTGTTAAACTATAAATCCGGCTATAACACTGGAAAATAAAACTATTAAATGAAAGCTTTCATCGTTACATATTTATAAATACTAAATTTAAAATATTAGTCGGTGAAATAAAAAATATATATCAATTTAGATTTTTAGATTTAAAATAATTAATTTTTTTTTACATTTATTTTTTATTTATATTTATTTTTGTACTTAGAGTTGAGTTTAGTAGGCTTCATGATATATTTATTATTTGGTGAAAAAAGATTGTTAAAATCACAAGTTTTGGCATTATATCCGTAACTTGGGCCGAAAACTAGCAAACTTGCCCAGATTCCAACAAGCGTTGGAGAAGAAGAGGACATAACTAAACCCAGATCAAAGCCCAAGTTCACTTGGATAAAGTTCAAATACATCTGGGCTCAACTCCAAGCCCAGATGCCTTATCTACAGAGAGAGTTTTTTAGTGTTTTCTTTTTTCTTTTTTCTTTTATTTATGTTATGTACATTGTATCCATATATGCGCGCGTGATTTTAATTTTTTTTTCATTTTTATATAACTTTTTTTTATATTATTTTATTTCCATACTATCATTATTATTAAATTAATATATAACTCTTTTCATGTTATTTTATTCTTATACTATTATATTATTAAATCAATATACTTTTTTCATGTTATTTTATTCCTATAATATCATATTATTAAATAAATATTGAAAAAAAGTACTTAATAAAAACAAAGCATAAATTTATTTGTGTATTTCTTGATAATTAAATTCAATGAAAAAAAATTAGGACAAGTTAAAAACATAAAGAACATGTATAATGTTGCGATGAACCTAATGAATCATGTTAGTGGAGCGATGAGCCTAATGAACCATCACAGCCAATTCTCCAATGGGAAATCAATCATGTTAGTGGAGCGATGAGCCTAATGAACCATCACAGCCAATTCTCCAATGGGAAATCAATGATATGCTTGTAGCATTATCATGGCAACATCCCTAAGGGGTGTAGCATGATGACAAAGAGTTTGAAATCTGCATAATAAATCTCAAGTTCGAGTTAAGACGTGCACCACTTATAAAAGCATGGGACAACCGGAGTTTTAATCGCTCACCTGAACCTACAAAATACACTTTTTGAGAAGTGAAGTTTTCTCAAATCCCAAAAAAAAAAAAAGTTATCATGGCGACACTCTTGCCACTTTCAGTATAAATCGGAAGTCGGAACTCAAGTTAAAGATCCATGTTCATTCATACTGCGAGCAGCATTAGTATTTAGAAGCTATGTAGCAATTATAATTTAAAATATTTTTTACTTGAAAATATATTAAAATAATATTTTTAATTTTTAAAATTATTTTTAATATTAATACATCAAAATAATCTCAAAATATTAAAAAATAATAATTTTAAATAAAAAAATAAAAGATTTCAAATTTTTAAAAAACAAGGTTTCAACGGTATAAAAATAATTTTAACACTGCCGTAGCTTTCCATGTTCACGTGCTCATCGCTACATGGGCTCATCACAATCCACAATTCCATTCAGTTTTCAGTACATCAGCCAACACATCAATACAAGAAAAAAAAAATGTGATGCTGTGGTGAACAAATGCATCAGATGCGATTGTAGAAATGAATTGTACTCAGACATGTTACAAGGCGAATCACAACTTTCAAGAGTTTTAGTTTTTTTTTTTTAAAGCAAACTCGGTTTTTCATATAAAAACTATTGATGCAATCCATAAAAGTTAATGATGTAATTCTAATGCATGTCAAAACAAGGAATTGAAGGGAGTCAGTTAATCATCTTAGTAAGATGCCCACCTGGGAATTTGGGTTCCACAAAATCCCTTTTCAGGGACATGCAAATTTAAACATCTCCAGCTGATTCATGAAAGCATTTGGTTTAAGAATTTGAAACACCCCATACATGGAACAAGTTCCTTGATGACAAACTTGCTCCACCTAGAACCAACTACCTAAGTGTGTATCTTCTGACAGCTATGCAGCAAAGTTCTGGAGTCGACAACGAAGAGGTGTTACATAAAGCATTCTGACCTCCCTACTTGAAGCTCAGGGCAACATCTCCGTTCATCTGGATGGATGAAGAATTGTGTTAAGCTGAAACACTAAAAAAGCTTATGCTGAAAATCAGAAAAGCATTCAAACTTACAGATTCTGCGACTTCTTTAGCTTTATCGTCATTAAAACCTAAAGTTTCCAATATCTTGCGACCTGCAGATTCTTTTTCTGACCATGTCCCCAGAAGTATATGAGTTGTGGTAATTTCTCCACTATCTCCTGCAATTCACATGACAATAAGATGATAATAGTAACTACAAGCACGTGGACAGCACCCACACAAATATCAAATCCATTGTTTATGAAATTTTAAATCAAATCATAAATTTTGCACTTTACAGTTGCCAGCACAAGTAAATTCATGATGACTCTTTTACGGTTGAAAAAAAACCTTTTTTTTGGGAAAAAGGACAGTGGAATAATGAACAAAAGAACGTTATTACAAGTCAAGAAGAAAGAGCTCAAAACTATCATTACAAGTCAAGAAGAAAGAGCTCAAAACTATATAAGAACAAAACACAAAATAAACACTTCTACCGTAAATAATCAGGAGAATTGGTGATGCCAGTCAATAAGAAAAAGAAGATGTTTATTGAATCTGGACTCTAGGTAGGATAAAGAAGTAACTTTAGTGATGCAATTGTACCCTTAAGAGACTAAAACTTAACATAAAGCATGCATAAGCAGGTAACCTCCACCTCCTACAATATCCCATGATCGTTTATCTTATTTTCTTTACATCCAATATGGGGTTAAAAACTTGCAATCTTTTTCATACTGAATAAGTTCGTAGATGAAAATAGTACTAACATAATTGAATTTCAACAAGCTCCAAAAGGTATCATATAAAAAATCAAGCCTAGTTGCATGACAGAAAATGAACCACGTTCTCATCCTTGAACGCTCCAAATAACTTTGTACAACACTCCTACTTAAGCTAGTATTACCAAATTGAAGTTTCTAAATCACAATCACATTATGTAAACCATGGCAGCTCATTAATCAAATTATCTTGCAAACACATACACGAAACAGAATAAGACATTGCAAGTTCTGATGCAATAGAAGTTAAAAATCACCTGACTTTAGTTTCTCCTCAACAGCCCAATCAAGTGCTCTTTGAGCTTGTTCAGTCAATGGAGGATGCTCAGGACTAAAAAAATACATTTCAGATTTCCCAAGTAAATTCACAGTTTCTTCTCTGACTTTGAAAAAAGTAATCCCATTAGCCCTCAAAAACTTTGCAGCTGGACTAGTCCCTACAACCAGGCACAAACTTCAATAAACCCCAGAAAACAAAAAAGAAGCTACACGCTAAAAGTGCATAAACAATCACCAACCCTCAATCAAAATCCCCATTAAAAGTGCATCAGTTCCCGTATTAGGATACTTCAACTTCCTCGCCTCCAGTTCTCCTAACCCAAATGACCTTATCGCTCTTGCTGACCATCTAAAACCACTCATAAAAACAAGCATTTCCTTAATCAACGGAGAAAATCACACAAAATTCACATAAAAAGCAATCAAGAATCCATCTTTCTCTCTGTTTCTCTTCAAGATTAAAGGAAAATGACTAACTTTGGTATCTTCTGAGATGTATACTTCCTGAAAGAACAAACAAAACTAATCAAGACCCATTTTTCAAAATCCAAAAATAAAAAGACCCGGGTGAACAAAAAGCTTACTTGGTGGGTAGAGTAGATAAAACTGTGACATTCGTCGATGGCTTATTGCCCTTAAGAGATAAAGTTCTCAACTTTGAGTGTGAAATCAATAGCTTGTTGCCATAAAAGGAGCTTAAAGGGAGTGGCAAGAGTGAAGCATTATGTGGTTTTTCATTGCAAAATTGAGAGGTGGAGATTTGAACTGGGAGAAATGAGATAGTGTTAGAAGCCATCAAAGAAACCCAATTGTGGGTTTTGATCAGGAGGGGGGGGGGGGGGGGGGGGGTTATGGTCTCTGGGTTTGAAAATGGAGGGTGGTGCTTTTTGGAAGAGGATGCTCCTCTCTAACGTTAAAAGCCAAGGATATACGATGTGTCGGACAATGATGTAGGGGTAATGAGAAGTGGTTTGACGAGTCGTTTGATAGTGATGAAATCACAACTTCTCTCTTCTTTTTTCGTAGTATTTTGTTGTATGAATAATTGAGTCCATCTCTCTAATGTGATGAACGATGTAACATATAAGGAGTTGGTCTGAGACATAATTTTTAAAAATTTAAATATTTTAAATATATTTTCAAATGAATCTATATTAGCTTTTATATCAAATCAAGTTAAAAGTCGACTCCTTGAAACTAAACTTATATTAAATGAGACATAATTTAACCTAAAAAAAGTAAAAGTTTTTCTAAATGAGATTATTTTAGATTGATTTGCAATCTATTTAAATTATTTTGTTTATGAAATGTTTGGAAGTATAGTAGTGATTTTGCTCGGACACGTATTAAAATAATATTTTTTATATTTTTAAAATTATTATATCAAAACAAATAAAAAATATAACTAGATTTTAAGCAAAAATAAATAAATTTTCATTTAATACCGTTCAAAATGCAATTCCAAAGAGCACAGTAATCCTTGGTTTCGATCATGACCGGACTTATTACAAATGCGTTTTGCAACACATGTTGTCCATCTCTTCACATGTTGTCCATCTCTTCACATGACATTCTTGAGGAAATACCGTTGTTCGTCTCAAATTTTGTCCCAATTTAATATTGCATTCTACGGATAAAATTTAAAAATTTTTATATATTTAAAAATATATTTTATTTATTTTTAAATCATTTTAATGTTCTAATATCAAAAATAATTTTTTAAAAATAAAAATTATTATTTTAATATATTTTGAAGTGAAAAATATTTTGAAAAACAACTCCTATTATATTTCCAAATACTCTTAAACAAGATAATTTAGATCGATTACAAATCAATCTAGAATATAATATTATTTTATAAAATCTTTATTTTTTTAAAAAAATCAAATTACATCTCACTCAAATTTTCACCTGACTGAAGAGGTTACAATTCAATCACCTGGGTGGAATTTTGCTGTGAGCATTTCAACAGGTCTCAGATCGAATCCAGCCCCAGCCCAGCAGTCCCTTGATGATGGCGGTGGTGATTGGACAAGCCCAGTCAGATGGGGCATATTAAACATGGGCTCTTGATGAGAAGGGGGAAAAAAGGACTGTGGGCTTGCAAGGGCAAAATCCAACACAGCATGCTGCCTGCTGGTCTCTAAGTAATTTTCCTTCCTCTTTTTTTATTTTTTCTTAGAATATGGTATATAAGTAATTGATAATCAAAGAAGTTTCCAAAAATAGTAGGATTTTTGCATCATAAATTTTGTTAATATAGCTATAAAACTTTAGTTGCACGAAAAATCATTTGTTTTTGGAGGTTCAAGATCTTGGCTGTGCTTCATCTTGCTAAAATACCAGAGATCAGGCATATCGTGATTGATGTTCCAAGATTCATGCATATATCAGGTATGCAGCTTAAAGTTATGGCCGAGTTTTTAAAATCTAAATGAGATAATTTCTATTTGAATCATGACATATTAC
Source organism: Populus deltoides (assembly GCA_015852605.2). Classification (NCBI taxonomy): domain Eukaryota; kingdom Viridiplantae; phylum Streptophyta; class Magnoliopsida; order Malpighiales; family Salicaceae; genus Populus; species Populus deltoides. The sequence continues at coordinate 1,183,556 of CM027581.2, forward strand.
GTTGTTTCAATGCTCTATTCAAACCAAGATTATCAACTCGGACTCTTGGAAGTCCTAATGACTCAACAAACCAGCATGTATAGTAAGATAACATCTTAAAATAAAAGATTTATTGAGATTCTACAGCTTGTTTGATTTTTAGGTAACTTTTATAGTTGTAATTAAAAAAAAGTAAGTTTTAAAAAAATATAGTTAGGTGTGGTTAGTTGAATTTAAATACGTGTTTGGTAAAAATTATGGTTGAGGTTTATGCAAAGCAAAAAAACATATATAAAATGTTTGGTTGTGGTTGCTTTTCAAAAGTGTTTTTTACTTGGAAATACATTAAAATTATTTTTGATGTCAGAGTATCAAAATGATCTAAAAATACAAAAATAATAATTGATTTGAAGTAAAGAAAAAAATAAAAAATTTTCAAATTTAAAAAAAAATGCTTTTGAAACGCAAAAACAAACAGAGTTTTACAAAACTCTGTTAAAAAAATATGTAAAAACCGCTTCACAAAAACTTTAATTTAAACTCAATTTTTTAGTAGGTCCCATTATATAAAATGCTGTTTGATGTATTATCAAATATCAAACTGTGTTTTTTATATTGCAAATATAAAAACTAAACAAACGCACCATTGACCTGTGATATATGTATCATCAAATACGAGGACAGAATATACGCATTGGTTAAAGACATACTTTTTAGGAATTGTTCGTGTTATTGTTATTGATAGTTCACAACACAAAAACCAAAATTAATGCAACTTTCAAAGTGACTTATTATTATTCTAATGGAGCGTTTTGGAACGCCTTTAATTAGTGTTTTTAAAAATTTAAATTTTTTTTATTAAAATTTAATATGATTTATATGTTTTGGATTGTTTTGAAGTGCTGATGTTAAAAATAATTTTTAAAAAATAAAAAAAATCATTAACATATATTTTAACATAAAAAATTATTTAAAAAACACCCACAATCACATTTACTATAAGCCTGTCAACACACTATAAGCTCCATATAATCTAAATCTATAAGTGACAAGCACGTTGATTACCTTACCAATGCGGGATCAATGCTATTTAAATATTATTATTTCTGCGTGTGGTAAATCAAAAGCCCAAATCCTGTCATGACAGGCCATTGAAATTTCTTGGGCCAGGTTGATTCTTATAAAAACCACGCCGCATATTTTCACGGGGCCACCTTGCACGGTTTTTATCAATGAAGGAATATTTCTCGGTTTCTTATTTATTTCTTCGATTTCTTATTTAATTTTATATATATATATAGTTTTTACCACCACGCAGTGATTTTTGGATTTCCAGGTGCTTTCATGTCTGTTTGATTAGGGCTTCTCTTTGTATAATAAATTACTCAATGCTCTGTAATAGTTGAACACGATTACCTGTCTATTTGATGCTTCCTAGGGTTTTCTTTTTTGTTTTTTTTTTCTCATGAGAAAAAAAATTCCCATGTTCGCATGGAATAATACTAGGTTCTAAGACCATATATTTAAATTTATTTACCGATTTAGTGGTCAGAAATCCATTGTGTGTAATTGAATAAGGATGGACTATGACATCGTTTAGAAATACAATGCAAATCATGTTTCATAAAAATTTAAATTTATTTTTTTATTGAAAATTTATGTTTTTATATTTTTTAAATCGTTTTGATACGCTAATTTTAAAAATAATTTTTTAAAAATAAAAAAAATATCATTTTAATGTATTTCAGCATAAAAAAATACTTTCAAAAACAACCGCGAACCATATTCTCAAATAGACACATTCTTTTAACAGAAATCATTAAATTATTTTTACATAAATATCACATAATCATGGTTTAGAGAATGATTTTATTGTAAAATAAGTCTGGCTAATAATTTCTCTATACATCAATATTTTAAATTCAATGGACCTAATTAAAACCCATATCAAGTTCGAAAAACAATATTAATTTTCTTAGTTCTTCTTTTTAATTTTTAATATAATATTAATTTAGGTTACTTCAAGTTAACTCATCTAATTCTAACATAGTGTAAACTTCATAAAGTTGAAAATATCAAAAACAGTAGCCTGCTATTTCAATTGGGATCACTTATTAGGTCAAAATAGTCGGAATTCTGATTCAAATAAAGTGGACAAGACTCCTGTAAAAGTGAGAGATTTTAATGGTATTTGATTAATTAAATTAACTTTTTCAAATAATTTTTTATGTTGAAATATATATTAATGATATTTTTTATTTTTTAAAAATTATTTTTGACATCAAGACATCAAAACAATTTAAAACGTATAAATCATATTAAATTTTAGTAAAAAAAATTAATTTTTTAAAAACAAAGATTCAAATGCGTTTCCAAACATTCTTTAATAGATGTTGTTGACAGCAGCTCGATTTGAACTTATTTATTATTTCACCTTAGTTATAAAATATTTGAAATACTTTAAATTGAATTTAATTACGGTAGAGAATTTGATGTAAATAATATCTAAGTATCCCTGTTTAAAAAAATATAAATGTACACTAATTTAATTGAAAATACATTATAAAAAATAAAATTATATTATTTTAAAATAAAAAATAAAAAATAAATTATAATAGTTTTAAAATAAAATTATATTATTTTAAAATAAAAAATATAAGAACATGTTATCCATGTTTTGACTGTGTCTATCTCTTTTATATCTCAAAACAATTTCGAACACTAATAAGTAGCTAACCAGCTTAATTATCTTTTATAATTCTAAATAGAGCATGTAATTTAATAACTAATGACCTCCCATCATAATGATAAAATTAGAAGAAAAAAACTGTGAGAACCTGTAGAGGGTCACTTCAGTAATTACACTATCCTCGCCTCCTTTTGTGTGTCTCTTTGACAGCTTTGGAGAAAAATTAAAGACAACGTAAGCTGTGAACCAAGATGGATGCTTTAATTTGCCGGATTTGCCGCAAATAAATTCTTTCTTAAATTCAGAGTCCTTCGATAAATTAAAACTCCCTTTTTTTCTCCCGATCCAAGAATTATCTTATATACCTTGTTTTTTTAATAAACAGAGACAGGTACACAGAGAATAAGCTGAGAATTATTGAATGCCAGGTCAGGTCTGTTTCCATTCAAGATCCATTGAGTTCTTGAGGTTGTTTTGATATGAAAGGTATGGTTTTGGATGCGATTTTAAGAACCCAGACGTTGAATTTTGAAGGATTTTCTTTCTTTATCTGTAATTCTAGAGTTTTTATTAAATGCATTTGATTTCTATATATGGAATCGCATTCCATTTTTGTTAATTATCAAGAAAAAAATGTTTTTTTTTTTTGCTTTTAAATGTTATTTTACTGTTTGTTTATTAAAATGGCATAATGGGTTGTTATTTGTTGGTTCATTAAATGCTGTATCTATTTTATTTGTCTTTCAGGTTGGTTGATTGTTGAAGGTTGAAGCTGAGAGCAATTTTTTGTCTAATCTGGAATCAAGATTCAATTTTTAGAAGTATTTGGTCTGTGGGTCATTGTCATACAACGGAGACATCCAAATTTTAGTTTTAGATTAAGATTTCTCATGCCAAACACGTCCACTTGAGAGCTTAGTTGAAGTTCTTCTTCCATCTTTTTTTTTTGTCTGGTTTGTGGGTCATTTTCATGAGTGGATTTTAGTTAGTATATATCTTGAGTTTCACGATCTACGCAATTGATGTTATATGAAAAGAGCTAGCTTAATGTGGAAAGCCATGGCCTTGGCTTCTTCACCGAAAGAGAGTAATCCCACGATGGCTGCGTTTCCACGGTCCCTTTCATCAATGGCAGCATCAATTGGAGGCCTTGCAGTATTCTTGGTTATTGCTTCTTTGCTTTTGGTTTCGTACCCTATAGGTTCCACGGTTAGTGGATACTTTTATGGGATAGATAGCGCCGGACAAGTTGATTTACCCATTTTTGAAGGCAATCAAAGCTCCATTGATCGGGGCCATGATAGTGATGTAGATGTGGTTGATAAGGATTCTTCATCTGGGTCTGACTTAAAAGTGCTCATTAGTTTAGGCGGTGTTAATAATAACAGTGTGAATGTCAGTGATAGTCAACCCGGGTCTGATTTGCAAGAATCCACTACTGGTGCAAGAAAAGAAGAGGAGGCCAGTTTCAAGGATGGTTCAGTTGCTTTAAGTTTCAAAGAGAATGATGTAGATAAAGGATCAGAAGAGAGTAGCTCAGATGCTGCTTCTGCAGATTCTAAATCAGGGGCTGAGTCAGATGTATCTGCTGTGCCCAGTAATGCATCCAAGACTGGTTCTGATGATCCAGGTACTTTTTTCTTTTAATGGATTTATCGTCTTATCTTAATTAGTGATATTTAAATCTGGTTGTTGGATTGTCTTTGCATAGATGCTGGAGTTTCTGTACGGTAATTTGCTTTTCTGTTTGGGATTATTCAACTGCTTTGTGAAGTTTCCAGCAATCAATTTTATTGAATTCCAATTGTTAACTCATTGGTGGTAAATGGGTTTCTCAAAGTGGTTTGCTTTGATGAAAAAAGAACTCCTTGAGGATCCTTTTTACTTGCACTAGCTATAAAAAGGGAGAAAAAAATGTGTAATTATTGTAAGACTGGAGAATTGTGTAATCTCTGTTATAGATGCATTTGACTGCATCGATTTTGTTGGTGCTTAATCAGAAAATTATTTCTGTTCTATTTTTGTTGTTAGATGCTATGAGATACCAAGCTAGAATCTTCTGGTACTTATCCTCAGAAAAAAACGGTACTTCAAAGAATAAGAAACTTAATCTATCAAAAATAGCTACAGCTTATTGCCAGTGGCCTGGAGGCTTAATTTTGCTGGGCTCTTTGCGAGAAGCAACTGCCTGTAGAATTCCTGGCTACAAACCCAGGCAAAGAATGTGCAAGGCGAAGAGCTATTTCTGTTATGAAGTCATGATCCTATACATACAGAAAGTACAGTGCTAGGCTCTTTTAGGGATAAAAGAATCTTCTTTCTGCATGCCATGATCCTCTCAGATTGATCTGACCCACCTTTTTCTTGTTGACGTGTCTTCTCAAAGTCTACCAATAAATGTTTTGCGCCACAACTATGGGTTCTAATAACAACCCTTTAGTGGTCTGGTCCAGTTATGCATAAAGAACAAAGCAGGAGAAATCAGGGTTTGCTTTTACATTCTTTCTGAACACCTTGATAGTGTGCTTATAAAGGATTTGCATGCAAGCACTACAGGGTCTTGACTGAATGGAAGAAATAGTATAGCTTTGTTTTCGCAAGCAGAAGAATGTTTATATTAAAGAGTTTCCTGGAAATTGTTAGTATAGAAATGTTTGGTTAATGAATTCATTCTTTTGTTTCCTCACTATCTCTTCATTTTTTTGAGATTATAATTCTCTTACATTTTCTGACATGCAGGCTGTGATTTGTACCGTGGAAGTTGGTTTTACGATTCTCTAGGACCATTATACACAAACAACGCATGCCCTGTCCTAACACAGATGCAGAACTGCCAGGGAAATGGAAGGCCAGACAAAGAATATGAGAATTGGCGGTGGAAACCTTCTCAGTGTAACCTCCCACGATTTGATGCCAAGAAGTTTCTGGAATTGATGAGAGGGAAAACAATAGCTTTCATAGGTGACTCTGTTGCTCGAAACCAGATGGAATCGATGCTGTGCCTTCTCTGGCAGGCAAGTATATCCACTCTCCATTATGAATAGTGACCCTTACTGGGCTTTGGCAATTTGCTCTTGATAGCTAATCATATCTTGATTTTGGGAAATTTTATCTCTGTAAACTGATAATAATTACCAAATTGACACTCTGGTGAAATTTAGTGGTCTCACATGAAATGAAATGCTTGTTTATGTTACAATTGTGATATTTAGTCTCACCTTTTTGGGGAGTTGTCCTTATGAAAAAATCTCTGATGCATTTTCAGGTAGAGGCTCCCAAAAACCAAGGGAATAAAAAAATGCAACGATATTTCTTTAGGTCGACATCTACCATGGTTGTCCGGATATGGTCCTCTTGGCTTGTTCACCAAACATCAGAACCTATTGATTTTGCTCCAGAGGGTGTTGTTAAACTCCACCTTGATGCCCCGGATGAGCATTTCATGGAATTCATCCCCAGTTTCGATGTGATTGTTCTCTCTTCAGGCCACTGGTTTGCCAAGCAGTCAGTCTATGTCCTCAACAATGAAATTGTGGGAGGACAGTTGTGGTGGCCAGACAAGTCTCGTCCAATGAAGATTAACAATATTGAAGCATTTGGGATATCTGTTGAGACAATTCTCACATCTATTGCCTCACATCCAAATTACACTGGGCTAACCATTCTGCGCTCTTATTCACCTGACCATTACGAGGGTGGGGCCTGGAATACTGGTGGATCATGCACCGGGAAGGAAAAGCCTCTTGCACCAGGTGAATTAGTGGAAAATAGCTTTACTGACATAATGCACAAGAAACAGATAGCAGGTTTTGATCGTGCAATTAAGAAGGCGACCGATAAATCAAAGTTGAAGTTGATGGATATCACCGAGGCCTTTGGCTATCGTCATGATGGACATCCAGGTCCATACCGAAGCCTTGACCCTAATAAACTCACAAAACGTGGTCCAGATGGAAAGCCACCTCCGCAGGATTGCTTACACTGGTGCATGCCTGGTCCAGTTGATACCTGGAACGAACTTGTGCTCGAAATCATTAGAAGAGAATTTGCGTCCAGCCAAAGCTCTTCAGTATGAGATGGTTATGTTTTCATGTCTAAGCAGCCTGCAGACATGCACTTTGTGACTGAGAAGCCTACACACCAATACTTTGTAATCGAAAAGGTAACTTATTCAAATGAGACTTAATTTATTGTAGAGTCAGGGTAACCTAGTCCTTTGGTTTTCATTTTTTTTTGAGGTAAAAAATATATTTTCGAGGTGTTATCCATTACTACAACTGACGGAGGATTGGCTGGTAGTTGTTGTATTTTAAGGCCTCCATTCTTTTTTGAAAACCGAGCAAGATCACCTTAATCTACTTGTAGAGAAATTGAGAGCTATTTGTTTAACAGTGTCATGATAAATAAAATAAGTCAAATATCATTGTTTCTTCTTCTAATGTTTCATCATTTGTTGTTGTTAAATCCCCAGTTTTTCTAGCTGGATTTCCCTATCACTGGTTGTTTAATATGCTTGTGGTTTAATGGAGTTCCATTTTGCATGTGAAGGTAAAGAAGCTTACACACACACACACACTATTATTACTAAAAATCTAAGACGCTTAGCAATTTCACTGTGCAAAATATATTATTCATCCTTCTATGAATTTATTGTGCGAAATTTTGCTTTCCCCCCTTCAAGTTGGTCCTTAATTGTTTTTGCCCAATTGCATCTTTTTTAGATAAATTCAAAGCCAATGGAATCAAATTTATTGACTAAAAATAGAATTGAAAGACAGGGGATCAAACTAGAAAAGACATCATAAATAGATGATGATTTTAAAGTTAATAAAAAAAAGTTTAATTTAGTCCTTACTTTTTTGATATGTTCGGATCTTGATTTGAGAGAGGAGAGAGAGAGGTAATTGGGTTCGGTAGAGAGAGAAAAATATTATGGACGCTGATTCTAATTACTAAAACAATCGATATTTGTGACAAATAATTTCGTTTGATTAGTGAAGTTCATATTATGTGTTTTTTTTAACTTGAGAGTGCTTGAAAAAATATATCTGAATTCGAAAATATTTTTAGTTTTGAGTTGATTTTGAGTTTAAAGATAGTTTTTTTGGGTGTTTTGAGATCATGGATGGGATTACCAAGGTTCTTAGGGTATTTTGAGTAAAAAAATAAGTTGAAAAATAGATTTTTTGATTTAAAAACACTAATAGCCCTGATTTTATAGCCACCATAATAATCAAAATCTAGGCAAAATTAAACAATGTGTTGTCTATCTTAGCAAGCAATGTCTTATCTGGTTTTTTTTTCTCAAAAAAATAGAGAAGACAACAATCATAGTAAAAAAAAGGCCCAGCTCGTGTGCGCTAACAAGATCGGTTAGGCGAGCATGCTAGGCTTACTAGGTGTAGCATCTGCCTTTTCCTTTTTTTTTAGATTATTAGTTTTTCTATTTTTTCAAATTAATTATTTTTTCTATTTAAATTAATACTCATTCTCTCTTTTATTTTGTTTATATAGTCTCTTTTAAGTAATATTTATTTTTAATGATTTTGTATGTATTTAATTTTTAAATAAAATATTTTTATTCATCTATAATTTTATGGATGATATTTTTAACATGTATAACCTTGTATAATATTTTTTTTCTTTTATTTTATTCAAACAATTTCATTTATATCAATTTCTATTATCGTTTGATTGAATGAAAATTTAATTTTGGTCAACAAAATCATTCAACACAATAAGGCGAAATACCTATATTGCAATGTCAAATATCTTAATCTATATATGTTTATCGTTTTTCGTTTTTCTATTTTTGTCTTTATTTATTGTCAATAAATTTTATTTTATTTTTATTTAATTATATATATATATATATATATGTATAAACCTTTTGATTTTCACTTATATTTATTTTTATGTTCAAATACACGTTGAAAAAAAACCTATATATATAATTTTTTTATATAAAAAAATATTTAACTTTCGGTGTAGCGCATGTTAAATAACTAGTATAGTTATTAAACCTAGTAGGTCATTCGATAATTTATCAATATAGAGCCTAACTCAAGTCAAGTTTTGTTTCTAACTAGTATGAAAATTGACCCCATCAAATTCAATTAAATAAATTTCACTATTGTTTTTAATATTTATCCAAAACAATATTGTTTTATAACATTCCATAGTTATTAGAAGGAAAATGTAAATTTATCCTAATAAAATCCCATCCAAGTTGTAAACTAATTAGGACACTTTGTAATCACAATTAAAAGACTCAATCCAACCCATAACCCGATTCAAGTTTCAAGTTGAGCAAATAAATCTAAGTTAGGGAATTAATCAACTATCTTTTTATATTCAAAACAATATGATTTTGGACAAAACTAAAAAAAACTTCTTTATAATTTTAATTTCATGATCGTAGAAATCAACTGATTAAGGATCTAAATTGAGTTGAATTTTTATTGAGACTCATCATATAATTGACTTAGAAAAATCTGGTCAACCCAATAGGTCTATTTATGATCAAATTTGTTTTAAATGGTATTATTTTTTTTCGATTATAAAGGAAATGATATTAATTTTTTTAGATTATAAAGAACAACGTTGTTTTGAATTGGGAATAATTAAAAAAACATTAATCCAGATTAATTACTAATCTTCAAGATGACTTACTCAGAGTGTGTTTGGCAGTGTGGTTGCGGTTGCTTTTCAAATAGCTTTTTCGTGGTAAAATGCATGTCAATGATGTTTTTTTATTTTTTAAAAATTATTTTTGACATCAGCACATCAAAATGATTTGAAAACACTAAAAATATATTAATTTGAAGTTAATAAAAAAATAAAATTTTTTAAATTTTATTAAAAACATTTTTGAAATACAGAAACAAACAGTCCCTAACCTATAAACTACCTATGACTTGGACTGAGCCATAGATCATATGTATTTATTAACTATGCTTACAACAGTCTAACTGCTTCGCAACTTGGATTGAATTTTATTAGGATAAGTTTACATCTTTCTCCTTGGAATACCTGATTTTAATGTTCTCGTTTAATGCATATGTTACAAGTGTATTTACCAAAAACATTTATTTGAAATTACCACACTTATCACTTTCCAACAAAAATAAAAAAAAAATCAATTCACATGAGATTATACTTTTTTTTTTTTTATCAATCTGGTCTTTTTGAAATTATCTTTATATTTATCTGTTTGAAAATGTGGTTGCGATTGTTTTTTAAAGTACTTTCATTTATTTAAAATTATCACACTTATCACTTCCCAACAAAAAATCAATCACATAAGATTTTTATAATTTTTTAAAATTTTTATTTGAAATTACTTTATATTTACTTGTTTAAATTGAATAAGATATAGCTTTTCAAAGGAAAATTTAAATATATTAAAATAAATTTTTATTTTTAAAGTTTTTATTGAATGTTACAAATTGTATAATTGAAGAAGATATAACCATCTAAAATTTTTTTAGATCAAGAAATTAGAGTTACAAATTGTATATATCATCTAAATTTTTTTATTAAATTTTTTTGAAATTTTAGAAAAATTGATTTAATTTTTAACTCATTGTGATCTAAAAAAAAAACCAAATTAATTCATAATCCAATTAAAATCTAATAAAAAAATTCATTAAATTTTTTATTTTAAACTTTTACATTAATCTACACACCTTATAACCGTGTTGCTCCCCCAGGTCTGATTAAATAACTATATTAGAAATGGGCCATTTCAGGACAATGAAAAAGACACCAAAGCAGGGGCTTGCTTAGGATAATTTGAAACTTCCAACACTTTGTCCATTTCAAATCACATATGCTGACATGTCACTCTCCTATTGGTACACATAACACAGAAAACATCCAACGGTGCAGATTAATAGATTCTGTACAAGTGATCGTAGATGATTTAGATCCATGACTTTTGATTGATGATCATGGAAATTTGAAATTCAAATCAATCATCATTAAAAAAAAATAAAAAATCCTGAACAAGCGCTCTCTCTTTATTTCAACGGTCATTTTTTTCCTTAAACGGCTCTCTCTCTCCTCTCTCTCTGCTGGATCGTCCAAAACTTCGAAACCTTATTTCTCGCTCTCGTTTCTTAACAACATCGGAAATCTTCTCAGGAAAATCGAAAAGAAAACAAACCGACACTCACATTTTCTCGGGAAAATCAAACGACGGAACAAGTTTTGGACAAAACCACTGTTTTGTTAAGGTTTGTGCTTTGATCTCTCTCGCTCTCTACTCAGGGTTTTTGGCTTGCTTGAATTTCTGTTTGGTTGCTGAGAAAGCGATGGAAATGTGGTTGGTCAATCCGATTTGATGGTTAGGATTTTATTTTGGACTGAGCTGAGGGAGAATTTTAACTGTGCGTGTGACATTTTTTTTTCTTTTGAATTTATTTTTGGAAACCTTGAGAGTTTCTTTTCCTGGATTTTCTCAGGAATCAAACAAATTGTTAGGTTTTTATTTTTCGTAGTTTTTCGATTTCGTTGAGTTGGAATTTGATTTTATTTTCATAGGAAAAAAAAACAAAAAGAATCTGCGTGTTAATTAGCATTTCGTATGGTTTTTACGGTTTGATTACGTTATACAGTAACTGAGGTTTTCTTCTAACTTTCAATTTTTTGTAATTCTCTGTTTGACCGCAGAGAAAATGAAAATTATGAAAATTTAAGGTTCAGTTGTTTGTTAGAACTCAGGGTAGAGAAAATTTGAGCTAAAAAGTGTTCGAAATCTAGAATTGTTGCTTTTCTTTCATGGATTTAAGAAAAAAAAGTGTTCGAAATCTAGAATCTAGGGGGGTGTTAAAGTGGATAAAATTTATTGCTATGTGGATTTAGATCTCTTTTAAGGAATTTTGAGGATCTTGCATATAAAGAAAGAATGACAATGTTTACTGTCTTTAAAAAAAAAAAAAATGGTAGAAGGATTGTGTTTCAAACTTTGAATCCCATATAGCTACCGGCGGACTGCTCTTTTCTATACAAAAATGCTAAACATTAAGTAAAAACTTTAAGAACCATACGGATAGTTGGATCATCGATCTTGAAGGGGGACCAATTGCGGGCCCACTAATCTGATGGCCCATGTGTGTTCTTGAAGCTTTTTCTTGACAGAAAATTTTTCTTGAAGCTTTATTCTTTTCGTTGTTACATCAAATACATTATTCACTGTTTAATAGTTCAATTCATTGAATTACACCCTAGCATTTCAGCATGTGTGATGTGTTTCCACCTGTCAATTTATGGTGCTAAATGCTGATTATGATTTATTGATTTTTGCTTAATCCGGGTCTTCTCTCTCTCTCTTTTTTCCTTTTCTCTTTTTATTACGTATATTGCTAACCATTTCCTTTTTTCTCTTTTTTCGGTAGAGGCGGGTAATCAACATGTCTAATGTCCAGAGCGATCCACTTCTGCAAGTGGAAACAACTTGTGGAACCCTTTTATATGAATTGCAGGTTTATTTTTCTATTAGATAAAAGAAACTTTATAAAATAATCTTCCTTTCTAGGTTGTAGTCTTGTATTTCTTTTCCGTGTTATTTTCTTGTGGGCTTAACTGTAGAATCTGAACCCATTATTTATCCTGTCCCAAATGAAAATCAGATAATTTGGAATGAAGTAGGGGAAACAGATACTGATAGGGATAAAATGCTGCTTGAGCTTGAACAAGAGTGTCTTGAGGTATATAGAAGGAAGGTGGACCAGGCGAACCGGAACAGAGCTCAGTTACGACAGGCAATAGCTGATTCTGAAGCAGAATTGGCTGTCATCTGTTCTTCAATGGGGGAAAGACCAGTACATATCCGACAGGTTAGGTTTTAGAATACCGTCTCTGTTCTGTTTCTTTTTATAACTAACTTGATTTAATTTATTTGAACTTCTATAAATTGTCTGGTGGATTACGAAAATGGATAATAGAGTTGGGATTGCATGTAATAGTCATTAGAAATGATTCAATCAGCATCATTGGTCAGCTACCACTGACCATAGTTTACTGGCAACAGTTTTATGAAAAAATTGTTGTTGTAGAATATGAAAAAAGTTGGAGCTGAGATAGATGTTTAGTAATGTAATAAGTTTAAAATACATCAATGTAGTTGCTCATACATGAATAGGTCAGCAACCACGCATCATAAAGGTGCGAAATCTGGTGCATAGATTAAATATGGTTTTAATCCTCCTTTTTCCCTTAATTTTACAAACAGGCTGATCAAAATGCTGGAAGCTTGAAGGAAGAGCTTGGAAGAATTCTTCCACAACTTGAGGAGATGAGGAAGAGGAAATTGGATAGAAGAAAGCAGTTTCATGAGGTTGTAGAGGACATACGGAAGATCTCAAGTGAGATCTATGGATCTGCTGATCATAATATATTAGTTGATGAAGCTGATCTCTCCTTGAGAAGGCTGGAAGAGCTGCACAGACAGCTGCATGAACTTGAGAAAGAAAAGGTTGGATTATTTTCTTCATTCTTCATCATCTATGCTCTGTCATTTACTTCATGTCGTTAGTTTTTACCTCCTGATCATCTTTTCTATTTGCAGAGTGATCGCTTGAAGCAGGTTCAGCAGCATCTAGATACTTTGAATGCACTCTGCTTAGTGCTTGGTATGGATTTCAAGCACACAGCTAGTGAGGTCCATACAAGTTTTGGTGATTCTGGAGGATCGAGGGACATAAGTAATCAAACAATTCAGCTTTTGGCTGCTGCAATACACAAATTGCGAGAGGTTAAAATACATAGAATGCAAAGGGTGAGTATTGGGTTGAATTTTTGTCAATTTTTTATCCTGAACGTTTTATCTTAAACTGACCATGTAGTGCCTTTGTGTGGTTATAGCTGCAAGATCTTGCAACTACAATGTTGGAACTATGGAATTTGATGGATACCCCTGTCGAGGAGCAGCAAGAATTTCAAAATGTTACATGCAATATAGCTGCTTCAGAGCATGAAATAACAGAACCAAACACACTTTCTCTGGATTTTATAAAATATGTGAGTTACAGATGTATAGTTTCATGCCTTTTTTTTTTGTAAAAATAAACAGTTAGCTCAAAGAATAAGTATAAAATATACAGGTTGAGGCTGAAGTTTCTCGTTTGGAAGAGTTGAAGTCAAGCAAGATGAAGGAGCTAGTTCTGAAGAAGAGGTCAGAACTGGAGGAGATCTGCAGAAAAATGCACATGATTCCTGAAGCAGATGCTGCAGTAGAATATGCTGTTGAAGCCATAGAATCTGGTATATTTTTTATGATGGGTCATCATATATTAAATGCTACTCATATGTCTACCATTTTACGGAATGCCTTTTTTCGTCCATACTGTTGCAGGAAACCTGGACCCTGCGAGTATACTTGAGCAAATTGAGCTTCAAATTGCTAACATTAAGGAGGAAGCTTTTAGCAGGAAAGAAATACTTGAAAAGGTCGAGAAATGGTTGAATGCATGTGAAGAGGAGAGTTGGCTTGAGGAGTATAACAGGGTTAAGTGCCTATGTCATCTCTTACGTAACTTTTATTTGTCATTAATTGATTTTCTTGCTTAATTGTTACTTATAATTTGATGACTGTATAGGATGACAACCGATACAATGCTGGGAGAGGCACTCATCTTATTCTAAAGCGTGCTGAGAAAGCTCGTTCTTTGGTTAATAAAATGCCAGGTACAGGTTTTTTTTTCGATGGTTGGTAAAATGTGCAAAAGGGCATAATCAAGTTGCATGATATAGATAGCCTGAGTTTTATTTATAGGACATGGTATAGATAGCTGCATTTATATTTCATCATGATTTGCTCACCCAGGACAACTTTTTATTGCACCATGTGAACCTTTTATAGTCCATGGGTTTTATTCTGTTGATTGATTTTATTTGATCGCTCAGAGTCCTTTTCTCCATCATGCAGCATGCATTTGTTGTTATTTCTGTACATTTTTCAATAGCTTGCTCCTCATATTATAATAAGCTTCCTTTTCCATATGGGGCAGGTATGGTGGAGGCATTGGCTTCAAAAACAATGGCATGGGAAAAGGAGAGAGGTGCTGAATTCTTATATGATGGTGTAAGTCCAGTATTTATTTCTTAACTCATCATGCATCTTTATTAAGGCTTAACCTTTTCCTACCCGTGTCCAGATTCGCCTTCTTTCTATGCTTGAAGAGTACACCATATTACGCCAGGAGAAAGAGGAAGAAAGACGGAGGCAGCGGGTATGAATCTGTGAATTCTCAGTCTGTCTAATAAAAACAGACTCCATTATATCTTATTCAGTCATTCATGAATCTTTTTTACTATACTATATCATGGGTTCTTTCTAGATGCCTTTTATACAGAGGATATGCTTATTCTGATATGCTTGTGGTGGTTTAATTTATTATAGGATCAGAAGAAACTGCAGGGACAACTGATAGCTGAGCAGGAGGCCCTTTATGGATCAAAGCCAAGCCCTTCAAAGCCCCCGAGTGTGAAAAAAACCCCTAGAGTTTCAACTGGAGGTGCAAGCAATAGGAGACTTTCCCTTGGAGGAACAATGCTTCAGACTCCTAGACCTGATTTACCTCACTCTAGCAAAGCTACACCACATCCACGTGCTGGCAATAAAGTAGATCGAACACATCAAAATGATCATTTGAAACCCCAACAGGATGATGGCTTTGATGCTTTATCAGCTGGTAAGTTATTTTGAAATGCAAAGGTTTATAGATTACTAAGGAGTTTGTAGCCATAACTTCTGTTCTAAATAATTTCCATTTTCCCTTTTCTGTTGAAGATGATATAATTGAAACCGAGCAATAACGGCTCGCCACTTTTCCTCGAGGTCTGGGAAGAATATCAACTGGTTCTTCACTATTTACTTGTTGTTGACGATGAAGTATGTACTGTCTCTTTGAGTATTTCTGTTGACTCTATCAGATGATGTTTGCACAACAGAGCACGGACAGCCTTTAGACACTATCTGTTAATATTTCATTCAAACACAACCTTAAGTCTTAACAGAGTTTTTTTTTTTTTTTTTAATCGTTTTTTTTTAATCATGTCTGGACCATTGATGGTCCGAGAAATGAAAATGATGTGTTAAGGATTAAATATCTAGTAGGATTGCTTAAGCAGCCAATGTTTATGCTTATTGGCAAGTTTGAATCTCTTTTAATTTGTTATTTCATCTTCTTTCTACTATTTTGCAGGTAGGAGAGGGTTGGATATTGCTGGTCTTGCTACGAAGAAACACTCGTTTGGTGCTGTAAATGCTCGCGAACCACAATCACCAATGCTGCGGCAACCTTTCTCACCTATTTCTTCCGCTGTTTCATCAAAATCCAACATCTTGGAAGAATCGACAACACCACACAATGACACATTTAAGAAGACACTTCCGATAAATGATCTGTCCTTTAAAACTCCTTCGAAGACAAATAACATTGCAGATGAAGAGAATAGGAGGACTCCAAAGGCAATGCCAATTCCTATGCCCATGACACCTTCAACAGTATCAGTACCAATGCAGACGGCTATGACCCCAGCAGTTAATCCAGTTGAAACCCCTGAAGAAATTGAGTATTCTTTCGAGGAAAGAAGAGCAGGCTTCGTGCTTCCCAACACACATATAAAATCAGTCATACAACTAAACCCAAACCATTGGTGAACTTGAATGAGTGTGTGCTGCCATTGCTTGTTGATCTAATTTACTTTTTCTATTCGTATGATCTTCTCCAGGGACTAGTTCTGGAGTAAGTCAATTGTAATTGGCTTTTTGATGGTGTACATAGTCTACGAGCATCGAAACGTGGTTTAAGTTAAAACTGTTACCTCTTGATCGATGCTAGCTTCTCTTAATTTTCAGTGATATTTCTTAGGAGCTCTCTATCAAGCACTCGAAAGAGTTAAGACAGCGATTTTCTTTCCTGTGAATGTTTCTTGATACACTACTAGCCGTCAATTTCTAGCCGCATTTTGTAGGTAACTGAAGTAAAAGTCTTGTACTGAACTGGCAGTTTTAAGAAGCCTTTTTTCTTTTCCTATGTAGCCCTTTTGTGATGTCTCTGTTACAAAATGAAAGACCACTTTCCGAGTCCGTGTTCTTGTCGTTTTTCTTCCTTTTGAACCTCTAAAGTACAATAAGAACAAATCTGTAGAAGATTCCCAGGATAAGGAGATGGATTTATTTTGCAGGAAGCTTCTTAAGCATAGTTGTATTATCCACTTCAGAGCCGCCGCCTTCACCTGCATCGGAGGAGGTTAGGCGGGTTGATTCATGGGTCGACAAATCAATTTAAATTATGTTTTTTTTTTTAAAAAAATAAAACAAAGAATTTTTGTTCCAGCCTGGACTACAAGTTAACTAGTCATCGAAATTGACATGTTGAGTGGATTTTATAATTGTGTTACTAATTCTCTTACAATTCGAACACAAGACATGGGACTGCATGCTTTTTTTCTTTCTTTCTTTCCGATGAGTCCTCCTGGATCATAAATATTTAAATGAATGCAATTAAACCCTAAACAAGAACATAAAATCAATGGAAGAACAAAATTGATTAACATGGGGGGGATAGTCAACGGTCCAAAACAATACTCAAAGGAGAAAAAGAAAGCCAATATCAAAAAAAGCATGACCTTGTTCATGGCTGCTTCTGGTTAGGTTTTGCCTTCTTCTTCTTTGGGGTAAAAGAGCAGCTAAGCATTTTAGAGTGGCATTAATGGTAGATTCTAAAAACAACAGGGGCGATTAATTAATATAAATATTGTATAGTCAAACTTTAAGACAAAGGAAGATGTCAGTAGTTGGAAAATTGGCATGGCATCCAACCTTGCCTTTACAGCTTCTAAAATAATTTTTTAAGATTTTAATAATTAAAGGCCAAATTTAAAATATAAAAAGCCATTTTCTTTTCCTAAATCTTATCACTTTTTTAATAACTCAAAAAATTTACAATCTCTGCCATTTATTATTAAAATCAATCTTATTAAATTTCCAAGACGGACGTGAAATCTTTTATTAACCAAAATTTATACTTTGAATTATTCAATTAAAATATTTGATTTATTAATTAAATTCAACATTATTAAATCACATATGGATTTATTTTATATTTTATTTTTTCCATTTTCCCTACTTTATTTATTTCACCTCATTTTCCTGCAAAACCCTAATTCCATTTTCGTTGAAGAAATTCTGCAATCCCCTCGAAATTTTATTTTTTTGCAATTTTTCTCTGTAATTTTTGCAACTTTGATGTTAATTTTCAGTAACACAAAAAACCCACCATTGAAGCTCTGAGCATTCTATGCAATGCTGGAGATTTAAGCCACAAAACCCACCAAAAATTTGCTAATCTTTGAAGATTCAAAGCAAAGTTTGAAGCTTTTGTGTTTTCTTGAAGCTTAACAAGCTTTTTTGAGCTCATTTTCTCCTAAAAACCCTGATCTGTAAGCTGATTTTGTGTTTTTTTTTTTTATATTGTATACCAAGCACTTGAACTTGAAAAAGTTCTGATTTTTCGTGCGTGTTAAGCTCTAGGGTTTAAGGTCTTTTTGAATGATCTATGAAGTGATGGAGGCAAAAGAAGGAATAGCAGTAAGTTCAGGTGTAACAGTTAAGGCAGAAGAAGCTCCTGATGGCTTCAGGGTGGCACCCAGAAATGAAAATTCCAGCCCTAGTCCAAACCCAAACCCAAACCCAAACCAGAACAATAACCATAACCCGAACCCGAACTCTAACTCTAACTCGAACCCTAGTCCAAACCCTGATCCTGGACAGCTTGGTGCCCCACAGGTGGGTGCCTCTCCTGTGAGTGCGGTCGGTACTGATACTGCGGGCAAGAAGAAAAGGGGGAGGCCTAGAAAGTATGCCCCTGATGGTACTTTAGCTCTAGCGTTGTCACCAATGCCAATATCGTCCTCTATTCCGCTTACCGGAGACTATTATGCATGGAAAAGGGGTAGAGGGCGGCCACTGGAGTCAGTGAAGAAGCAACATAATTATGAATATGAGAGCACAGGTAAAATGAACAGAAAAGATCGGTTCTTGTTGATGTTATAAATTTTGATTTTTTTGAAGGTTTAGTTTTAGTTACTGTTAATTTTTATTTTTTTTAATATGTTTTAATTTTTTACTGTTACATCCAGGAATCATGAATTTATGATATATTGTTAAATCATCGAGTTGGGTGTAAATGATGATTTGTTTTTTGATGTTTTTAATGTTTTTTCACGGTTGTGTTTGAGTGGTGAAATCTGAAATGGGACTAGACTGATTTTTTGTTTGTGATATGGATCTTCCAGTAGAATTATAGAGGACACTGTTGGGTTTGACGTGAGACAGTGAGAGTGAGAGTGAGAGTGGGACCATTAGCTCTGACATTTTCTTTCAAACCCCCAGAACTGGATTTAATGGTAGAAGTGAATGAGAAGAGGATTTGATAATGATGTAACATGGAGGAATCTTTTCTTCTTCTTCTAGATGCAAAACTGTACTTCTTGCCTTTTGAGGGGGAAAATTTGCACAGTTCTGCTAGAAAACTCAAAGAATATTTCTCAAGTTGCCTCTTTGTTGGACAGCAAAATATGTTGGTTATCTGATATGGTTGGATCCCATCTGTCTGGAGATGGGTCTTTATTTAATAGCCTTTGAACTCTGGCTTTTAAGGTTAAAAATTACTACAGAAAATATGAAAATTGACAAGGAGCAGAGCAATAAGGCATAAAGATTGTATTGATCTTAATTGTCTTGTATTAAAATCACATAAAAAGAAAGCCATTCAGGGGTGCTTCGGATGGAATGGGATCTGGGTACAGTTGCCACCATCATTTTATGAAAAGAACTGCGAAGGCCTTTTGCATTCTCTAACTAAATGTACTGTTTCATGCAAGTGTTTGTTTGCCGCTTGTGCATTTATGTTTTGCAAAACTTTATGCATCTCTATTCATTTTCATTTTGTTTTTTAACATTCCTTTCTAAAACAAATCACTAGATGTATCAAATAATTACTGAAGACCAGGTTTAAACCAAATGCCTTGATACAATACCAGTTGCCCCTCAATGTAAAGGGTTGTTTGTTATGTGAGATGTAACAAATTATGTGAAATAATACATCCCCTATTTCTTTTTCCTTGAATAACTTATTAGACAGATCCTTGGTAATACTGACTGAGTTTTCCTTTCTTGATTTACTTACCACCTCTGAAGTCAAACTGTGTTTTTCTTTTAATTGGTAGATGTCAAGTTGTTAGGCCAAGCACAGTGACTGGTTTTTTGTATGATTCCTGAGTATTTTTAATTGGTATTTTTATGCTGATTTCTTGAAATATCTGTGTTGCAGGTGACAAAATTGCATACTTTGTTGGCACTAATTTCATGCCCCATGTGATCACTGTTAATGCTGGCGAGGTATGCCTTGCAGTTGTTCTAAATGAACCTTGGTATAATATAAAGATTCAATTAGCGTCAATTTGTCTCCCAAGTGAACTCAAATTTTGAAATTCTCATTGTCTTGTGAATAAGTTAATTTAACATGCTTCTATGACAAGAGAAAATATGTAGTCTCAGCATATTTATTCTCCAACTACCCATGCAATATGGTTCTAATTTCTCATGCATGCAACCATCCTCTTTTATTTCAAGCTGGTCTGTGATCTGAACTCCCCTAACAATCAGTTTAAATACACAGATGCTCTGCACTGTCTCAATATCTAGTCATTTTTCTTTTTGTGGGTTTTTTTGGGGTTTCTTACTGTCATTGTTGTGGTTGTTGTTGCTGTTATAGGATGTGACAATGAAGGTCATGTCCTTTTCGCAACAAGGAGCTCGTGCTATATGCATTCTTTCTGCAAATGGGACTATCTCTAATGTTACGCTTCGTCAACCTACTTCTTCTGGTGGTACTCTAACATATGAGGTGTGGCTCTTCATCCTTTGTTATTGTAATATTCATGTAATTGAGTTTTATGCTCAAATGACCAATTAATTTTCTACGGAAGCATTTCAAAGGGTTGCAATGTTTTTTTGGGGCCTAATGACCAGGCTGTACAGAAGGAATAGTCCTTGCACTTCCACCATTTTCTGTTGATCCCAATGAGTAGCAGTTTCATATTTTTAGTCTATGTTAGCCTGTGGTGTTGTAAATATCTAGTCCAGGTTTTCAGGAAAGAAAAATCATTTTCAGTGTGTGCTTATGAAGACATCATCATCAGTAAATATTGTTTGCTCATATATGTTAGATATTTTACAAAGTTTTAGGAGGTATACTACAGAATCATAACACAACAATAATGAACTTGAAACATGAAGAGACATGTGGAAATAGCATGGCTAGATGGGGGAGGGGGGGGGGGGTTTGTTTTCATGAGTTGCATAAGACTAAGAGCCTGACACTTTCAAAAGAATAAAGAAAGCTTGTATTATAGCATGAGCTGCTTTGAGTCTTTGATATCAGAGACATATATCAGTAAATGAATCTTATATTGTTGTTGTTATGTGTTTCTTGTTTAGGAGTTGGGGTTTTAAATTTGATCCTATTGCATGGAGTTTGTATTTGATGTGGATTAGGAATGAAAGACTTGCTAGACCTTTGCCAAACATAATTATTATACTGCAATAATTGAACTGATGTTGTCCTTGAATGAACTTTCCTTATCATCCACCGATCCCACTAAAATGTCATGACATGTGGATCCTTTTCAATTTAATTTTACTTTATCTCACATGGATGGCCTCGACTATGTTTTGTGTTGTTCTAGTAACTTTCTTTGTAATATTTTCTTTTACCTAATTGATGTAAGTTTTTGGATGTTCTACCATCTCATCGCTTCAACTTCAAAATCATGTTACCTTCCTTATCAAGGCTTTCTTTCTCACGGGAAACCATCGATCCATTATTTTCAGGGTCGTTTTGAGATACTTTCTTTATCTGGGTCATTTATGCCCTCTGAAAATGGAGGAACAAAGGGCAGATCGGGTGGGATGAGTGTCTCTTTGGCAGGTCCAGATGGTCGTGTTGTGGGGGGAGGACTTGCTGGTCTGCTGGTAGCTGCCGGCCCTGTGCAGGTACACTAATCTGTAAGAAGATCAAATGAAAAGGAAATTAGAAAAAGATCGAGTGCTGCTGGATGCCTTCAAATTTCAAAATAAGTATTTAGTGTTTCACCTTTTGCTCTGTTGTAGAATATCAAAGTGATAGTAAATTGTGTAAATAATGAGTGTTTCCTGTATTGTAAGTCAATTAATTCAATTCTATTAAGGAAATTGCGCTGGAGGTTTCACTGTGTTAATTTCTTCTTTGTTGTTTGTGTTGAGTACATCAGGTTGTCGTGGGCAGTTTTCTACTAGGTCATCAGCAGGAGTCAAAGCACAAGAAGCAGAGAATTGAACCTGCACTGGCTGTCATTCCAGCTACTATTCCAGCTACAATCAATGTGATCTCCCCAGAAGAAATGAAGGGGTCTTATGGTGGAGTAAGACCTATTGCCATACCATCTCCATTACATGGAGACAACCCAGCTTCTCTCAACCCCATGCAAGCCTAAATAGGGATCCACCTGCTGATAACAGAACTTCACTTCATGTTGGATCTAAAGGTCATTAGCATTCAAACTGTGAGGTCTCCTACTGATGATGTTTGTATCTACATTGTTTTACTGCAGATACCACAGCATTTCTGCTGATTCAAACTTAGAGAAATATAAACCCGTCGGCTATTCATTGAGAAATATTCAGGGTTTAACATCATATGGATTTTAACCCAGAAGTGTACTCTCTTTTGTTAGCTTTAGGCAGGACTTGCAGTAGTTTAGCATCTTTTTCTTCTGTTGTAATCTTGTGTTTTGTAGCGTTGTGTTGTTGCTTTTTAGCTGTATGAAAACTGGTGTGCCATTGTTCTGATTTTAGTACTCTGTAACCGTACAAATTTAAATGGATGATATTTTGGTCATCAATGACTTGAACTAGGCACCGAATCTCTCTTTCAGCACGTGATTTGCCCTTGTCCTCTATCAGAATTTTACTACTTGAGATTTATCAGAAAACATTGACAGCAAATTTTCTTCCAGATTCGCAGAAACCCTCTCTTTAATCTCATCATGTAGTATGAAAGACCTTCCATAGCACAGTGCAAGAGCCTCTGTTCAAATCCGACTTGGAAACCTAAGATCACTGTACTCCACATCCAATACAAGATGGGATCCTGACAAGTTCACTCTACACGAGACCTAATGTTAGGGGACCCAGAAACAAGCATGCAAATGATGTTCCATTTCAAGATAAGCAAGGAATCTTAGTTGCCTTCATTAGATAGCCAGTTTCTGTGTCACCAGTCTTGATTGAGACCACAATCCAAGTACAAACAAGATTAAAAAGTGGTTAGTTCATAAATCATTGTCAAATCAAATTATATTAACTCTGTCCTTGTGCATTTAGTAGTGATGTAACATTATTTGGAGTTGCATGATCAACAATGTTCTTATCTTTTGAAATTCTTGCTTAGGTTCTCCGGTCATGCACTTGCCTTTGTCTATGGATAGTTGAGTAGACAATTAATCTCTTTTATAAGAACCCTAATAAAAATAGCATCTCGTGCTACTTTCAAACTTGTTCTTTGTACCCTTTGTGTCACACTTTCTTTATCCATGTGGATGGAGAAGCCAAGCTAAATCAGGCTTTCAATTATTAAAAGTAACTCTTGTTTAAGTAAAGATACTCCATCCATAGTTGCCTTTTGGGCTCGTCCTTGTGCCCATTCCGTGGCTTAATCCACTTTTTCAATGCCTGTTTGGTACTTATCCATGTGAAAGAGAATCGCAGTCAAGAACAGATAATCATCCAAGACACCATGAGACTGTACTTGCATTCTGTTGTATATTTGATAATTCAAAGGCTGCACTGTACAACTGGATTTTGCTACTGTTGCATTTGGTTAATGTTGTATTATAACAAAAGTGAAATAGTATAGAGAAATCATTGGAGATTAAAAGATTTTTTTATTATGGATTATAATGATAGTTTTATTTTTAATTTCTCATCTTTTTACGAGATGATTCTTTAATTTTTTTTTCTTCTCATTCATTGCTTTTTCTCTGTTACTTTAGTGCCTTGGATTTGACAAAAACATCAGACCCACAAGCACTATGGATTTAACAATCATTCAAGATCCAAGAGCTGAGTCTGACAACCATGCCAGATCCAAGCGTCTTGGGTCTGACAATCATATTTGTGTCTGGAATGGTTGTCAAACACAAACGCATGTGTCTGGAATGGTTGCTAGACCCATGCATGGGTTTGCCAGAACAACGCGCCTAAGCTTGCCAGACCCACGCGCCTAGATAAAAAAATTTAAAATTTTTTAAAAGCACGATTGGACTGCAAAAACAAACATTGCCTCATTTAAGCAGGATTTTTTATTTATATATATAGTAGAACTTAACTGCAAATTCTTTTTTGTTTGTGTTGCTTATTTTATAAATTTGTTATATTCGAAGAGGAAAGAATGAAAAAAAATATTGAGTTCTAAGTGATTTATTTTAAGTCTTAAAAAATAAACCTCTCTTTTTTGTATGCATTGTGGATGAAAATATGTATAACGAAACTAAACACATATAGTCCAGTATTGTTAAAACAAATATAAAATAATGTTGTCGTCGGTGAAAAATCACAAATGATCACCCATTAAATAAATGTTCTTTTGCATTGAGTTTGATTAAAAAAAATATAAAAAAATAAAAATTCATAAAAAAGAAGACAGAAGATAAAATTTCTATGAAGGAATAACAAATTCATAAATATAAAAAAATAGACTATTTCAATAGGAAGATATAATTTGAATTTTTAGATCTAAAACGTTAAATTAGATTTTTGTGATGATTTGTTATTTATAAATAATTTCTGAACTTGGATTTTTGTTTAGGATACTTTAAGGATAGTTTAAATGTTTTTTTAATAAAAAAATAAAAAAATTATAAGTCTCAACATTTTAATTATCACCTATTTAGACCCAGGCGCTTGGATCATTCTAGACCTAGGCATTAAGTTAAAAAAACATATAGTTAAAAAAAAGAAAAAAAACAGAGAAGATAGAATTTCTATTAAAGAAATATCAAATTCATAAATATAAAAAATGAATTATTTTAATAGTAAGAAATGATTTGAATTTTTAGATTTAAAACGTTAAATTAGATTTTCGTAAAGATTTATTATTTATAAATAATTTCTAAACTTGGATTTTGTTTAGGTTATTTCAATGATAGTTTAAATATTTTTTTATATATATAAAAAATTAAAAAAAAATTATAAATCTTAACATTTTAATTATTACTTGCTCAGACTTGGATCTGGTATGACCGTTAGATCCAAGACGTTTAAAATATTTTTTATATTTTTAATATTATTTTATATTTAAAAAATTGATATTAACCCCTGCAAAGCACATGCTAATATAGTAATAATAGATAAAATATCTTTGGTTAAAATTACTCAAACAAAAACATAAAAATAAATGTTTTTGAAACGGTGTTTTAGTGAATTTAACTTTCTAAACAAGTAAGGATAGCGGAACATTCCCTTCTACCTCATCCGCCTCTTTCTCTTTTGTTCAAAAACAGTGATCAAACTTTACCCTAAAAATGGTGGGACAACATGTAGTTGTGAATCCTAACTGTGCCTGCAAATCACCTAGGCGAAAGTGATTTGCACACGGTTAAAATCTAAGTACTGGCAGCCATGGCTGTACGTACTTGCTAAAATCCTACACAAATAACTATTTACTTCCTTTACTTTCACACCACGAAGTATGCTGATAGTTTCGCAAGTGGGTCACATAGAAGATGTCTGAAACTTTGTGTACCAAACTACCGTCCAAAACATGAGTAGGTAATCAAGAAATTGCAGCGGAACAGTAATTTTTATTTTTCTTAACAGTGATTTTCTGATATTTCTTTCCACCATTGCAATCAAAATTTTCTCAGTGAGTTGTATCATCATCACTAGACATGTACAATAACGTGGAGAGAAGATGATGATCAGAAAAACTCAAGCAGTGTCACATTTCTAAGTTTTTGACCAAACCCTTCATAAACTCCTATCAAGTTACTTCTAAGGCTAAACATGGTGCCTTGATAATTCTGCCCTCCATCCATGATTGACCTTGTTGATAAATTCTTCAACTCTTCTCCTCAGCTCATCCTCATCCTCATCCTCTTCATTATCATTTCCATTCTCTTCTTCATCGTCATCGCCAGTGGGTTCTTCCAGGGTAATTGACACTCTCCCGCCGTCCGTTGACATTTTGTCTTCATCCAGTGAAGGCTTCTTGTTTTCATCAAGTGAAGGCATGGCCAGAACATCTTCTTTCACCTTTGTGTGTGTCTTGGCGACCATTGACTGGGGAATTTCGCTTTCTTGACCAAAGTTAGAGACAGGTTTTGAGCCCATGAGAATCATGACAATGATCAGATTGCAAAAGCAGAAGATCACAAGAGAATTGGAAGCAGCCTGAGCGATCAGTTCTACTGTAGACTCGAACATGGTTATGAAATCTAGGGAGAATCAATGGATATGAAGTCTGACAAAAACCTGAAGGGAGAGGGTGTTGCTGTAACGAGGCAAAGAGCCGGAGCCCTTTTAAAGCCTTGTATTGATAGGCTAAAGAGAGTGCAGAGGAAGCTTTTTTAATGGGAAATGACATATTATATGCTCTTGTTTAGTCATCAATGTATTCTGAGAAGCTTCTTGCCAACAGGGATGTGGGGCTTCTCTTTATTAAACTAAGGAAAAGGTCCTTTGTACCAAACAAGAACAGCACATGGAGCCATCTGATTAGCTTCTCATACACTCTAATGGCACCACATTGACGTCTCTGGACTCTTAAATTGCTCTTTTCCTTGTGTCTTCCACTGCACAGTTACAATGGAAGCTGGGATTCGATTGTTTGATGATAATCAATCCATAATAGTGACCTTGACATACTTAGGTTAAAGTTCTAATTGAAAGAAAAGAAGAAAAAAAAAGCAAAAAATTTGTTATATTTTTTACTTTCCAATGAAAATTTGTTAGCTTACTCTTGGGGTAATTTGATAGTTTCCAAAAAAATTCTTCCAACATTGTCCAATTGTTTGGGATGATTTGGTCTTTTAACTTTGCATTAGTATATTATAAAGAATGCATATATTTGAAAGTAAATTTGTTTAAAGGTTTAATTGGGTTAATTTGATTTTTATTTTTATTTTTTTAGAATAGTATAAAGACTTTCATAACTTTAAAAGAAAAAAAAAATCTAACAAGAATTTGTGTATTTTTTATTTTTTTTAATTAATAAGCTATTCGGATGGATGGATGGAATCTTTTAATATATTTATGAACAATATAAATGCATCCACATAGAAATTTAAACCTTGCAACAAAGGGTATTGATATCTTTTAGGTTGGTTTTTTTTTTTTTGTAATTTACATCCTAGCTGGAGTGGTTTGATCTTTTTGATAATTAAGTATTATTTTTTTATATATTTTTATTTTTATTTTTTTGATTGCTATTTAGATTGTTTGTATTCTTATTTTAATTAATTTGTTTTTTCAATTTCATCATTTCGTGTGATTTTATTTTATTTAAATTTAATCATTATTCTTTTGATATTTGTTTGATTGTTTTTATCACTTTTCTAATTGAATTCTGTTTACTCTTCAACATTTTATATCAAATTATTTTTATATTAAATTTAGTCCTTCCTTTTAATTATAATTTCTTTTGTTTTAGAGGGTTTTTTTTTTAATTTCATCCTCTAGCATTTTAATGATTTGTAATTTTGCTTTGTTGTTTTTAAGGTTTGTTTTCGATGGTGTTGATCTCGGGCTTATGACCGGGATCATAAGTTTTGAAGGCTAACATAGGTCGATTTTATTTTTTTGTTAGATCCTTTTTAAAAAATTAATTTTTTTTCTAATTTCATCATTCAAAATTTGATTTATTGGGAATTGATTATCGTGTTTTTTTTGTTTTCCTTTTTATATGGTTATCGGATTAACCCGGGGTGACAATAATTTATTTTTTCATTCCTTTTTTTATTTTATTTTTTTCCTGATTTCATCATTGAATATTAAATTATTTTACAATTAAACTTCATGGTTTATTCAGTTTGTTTTCGATGAGGACACCCCGATATTATGATCAAGTCATGAATTTGACATGCTAACCCGGATAAACTTAGTTTTGTTTTCTTGACTTTTTTTTTTGTTATCAATTTTATTATCAATTTAATTCATTATTTATTTCATAATATTTAAATTAACTTAACCTATTAAATCCAACCAGCTCTCAGAACATTTTTAGATATTTTCTTACCACTTGCATCGCTTGCCTTTATTTATTTATTTATTTGACTTTGAAAAAGAATTTGGATGGCCCATAATATAGCGCGTGGCCTATCTAGTTATATGAACTTTAGGCCATTGACAATGAACAGTATTGTTTTTTGATGAGCAGCTACTCATAAATAATTCATGCCTAGAAATTGGGGCTCAAGGAGGAAAGGTTAACTCAGAAAAAAAAAAAAAAAACAGAACTTGTGTATTTTAATGTTTTTTAAAAAAGCGTTTCATTTGAAAATGTATTTTTTTAGTATTTTTTAATTATTTTAATATACTAATATAAAAAAATCTTTTAAAAAAATTATTTTAATATATATATATATATTAAAAAATCTCTTAAAAAACGATTTATAGCGTCACATCATACGCTAGCCACATATCTCAAGTATTCACACTGCTTACCTGCAAAACTGTAGCAACATAATAAAAAGAGAGAATGCCAACCCCTAACAATTATGTAGCTAAATTGACCCGGGATTCCCTAGGCTTGACTTTTTTAACTTGAGTTATTTTATTTTTTTAATTAATTTTATTTTTTAATATTAACTCAATTGAGAATTTTATTTTAACATAAATTTTTTGTTTTTTATATTCTTGAATTTTTTAATTAAATTATATTATATTTTTTAATTATTCAATTATTTTTGACTAGTCAAGTTCACCACGTTATATCAAATCTTTACCTAATATAATTTTTTAAAAAATATGTTATAAATGTTTGAATTTTGTTTTTTTTTTTTAAACCTAATCCGTAATTTTCTTTTCAAACTAAGGGACCACTTTTGCATGTGAATTGCAGCTGGGTCCTACCTGACCATGCGCTTCTTACTCCACGTGTCTAATTGGTGGCTATGATCTCGTACGATCTACGTGTCAATACTTCCAGTGCTCATTGCTGGTGCATTAATCGAGCTTTCCTTCTCTCCTCGGCCTCCTCAATGCTCCTCTTCTCTGCCAAAAGCCAGCCCTTCACTTTCTCCATATGACCATCCGACTTCACCATCTCCGCATAATAATCAGGAGGCCCG